>JANJXV010000600.1:0-556293 GCA_024803745.1 Megascapheus bottae | reverse complement strand
AAATGAGCAATTAGAAGCAAGGGAGATGAAAATAAAGTAGATAGTTTGATAGCAGTTTAGACAATGCAGAGGAGAGAATTTCCGGGGCTGAAGATAATTTAGTTATTATAGAGAAAGAACAGAAAATGAGTCAATCCAAATCTAGGAAATATGAGAAAGCGCTTCAGGAGGTTCAAGATACAATTAGGAAGGCTAATTTAAGGCTAGTTGGTATTGAGGAGGGCGTGGAGAAAGAGGTCAATGGTATTGAAAATATACTTCAGGGAATCATCTCAGAGAATTTCCCAAATATCCAGAAGGGCAGGCCCATCCACATACGAAAAGCTTTTAGAACCCCAAACAGACCTGACCAGAAAAGAACATCCCACCGCCACATTGTGAACCGAACTGGATCAATAGAAACGAAAGAATAGATCCTAAAGGCAGCCAGGGAAAAAGGATCAGTAACCTATAAAAGCAAACCAATCAGAATAACCCCAGATTTCTCAGCAGAGACCATGCAAGCACGAAGTGACTGGAAGCATATATGTCATGCCCTTAAATCAAATAACTCCCAACCAAGAATACTGTAGCCAGCTAAGCTCTCATTTATAACTGAGGGAACAATAAAAACATTCCATTTCAGGGAAAAGCTGCAACAATATGTCGAAACAAAACCAACACTACAGAGAATTCTCAACGATGCTCTATACATACAAAACCAAAATAAATGCAACATAGGGAAAGAAATGGCACCTAAACAGCATACCATCTAAGGACTACAAGAACTGTCAAGACACGGGCCCTACTAAAAGCTTTTAAAAATGGTAGGAACTAATAAATATCTCTCAATCCTAACTCTCAATATCAATGGACTTAACTCTCCAATTAAACGGCATAGGCTGTCTAGTTGGATCAAAAAGCAAGAGCAATCGTTTTGCTGTCTTCAAGAGACACATCTTACCCAAAAACAATCATCTTTGAAAGTGAGAGGTTGGAATAAACTGTGTCAAGCTAACTGCCCCCATAAACAGGCTGGAGTTGCCATCCTCATATCAGACACAATAGACTTCAAACTAAAATTAGTAAGAAAAGACAAAGAAGGTTACTACATACTACTAAAGGGATCTTTCCTCCAGGAAGAAATAACCATCCTAAATATTTACACACCCAGTCCCGGAGCTCCAAACTTCACTTACACTGAAACCATACATAGATCGAAATACAGTGATTGTTGGTGAGTTTAACACACCACTCTCACCTATGGACAGATCAACAAGGCAAAAACTCAACAGAGAAATCTTAGAACTGAACAATTATATAGACCAACTAGATCTAACAGACATCTGCAGAATATTACACCCAGTAACAACACAATATACGTTTTTCTCAGCAGCACATGGAACATTTTCCAAAATAGACCACATCTTAGGCCATAAAACAAACCTGGACAGATTCAGAAACACTGAAATTATTCCATGCACACTCTCAGACCATAAAGACATCAAATTGGAGCTGAACACACATCTCCACCAACGAATACCCTGTAACTCATGGAGACTGAACAACACATTGTTGAATCCAAAACAATGGGTATTCGAAGAGATCAGAAGAGATTTCCAACTGATTATGAAATTTAACAATAAGGAGCACACAAATATCAAGTCCTTAGGGACACAACAAAGGCAGTACTCAGAGGAAAATTTATAGCGCTGAGTGCCTACAACAGCAAGTTGGAAAAATGGCAAACCAACTAGTTAATGTCTCACCTTAACCTCCTGGAAAAAGAGCAACAAACCAACCCTAAACCCATTAGGAGAAAGCAAATTATTAAAATCAAAGCAGAATTGGAATAAAAAAACTATACAAAGAATCAACAAAACAAGGAGTTGGTTCTTTGAAAGAATTAACAAAATTGACAAGCCCTTAGCAAATCTTACCAAAAAAAGAGAGCATATCGAAATAAACAAAATCGCAGATGAAAATGGTAATATCACGACAGAAATTACCAAGATCCAGACTATCATGAGGGAATACTTCTCAAGCCTTTACGCCAACAAATTTGAGAATCTAGAAGAAATGGATGAATTCCTAGACAATATTAACATACCCACACGGAACCAAGAAGAGCTAACCCAACTCAACAGGCCTATTTCAAGCTCTGAAATAGAAAGAGAAATTAGACAACTTCCACTTAAAAAGAGCCCAGGGCCAGATGGATTCACAGCTGAATTCTATAAGGTCTTCAAAGCAGAGCTCACACCAATACTCCTCAAGCTCTTCAACGAAATTGAAAATGAAGGTTCTTTACCAAACTCATTATTTGAAGCCAGTATATCCCTCATCCCCAAACCAGACAGAGATTCATCAAAGAAAGAGATATATAGACCCATTTCTTTGATGAACATCGATTCAAAACTTCTCAACAAAATACTGGCCAACCGTCTACAACAACTCATCAAAAAAATTATACACTATGATCAAACTTGATTCATCACATGGAGGCAAAGCTGGTTCAACATACACAAATCAATTAATATAATTAAACACATCAAGAGGAGCAAGGACAAAAATCACATGATTGTCTCAATAGATGCGGAAAAGGCATTTGACAAGATCCAAAACCCCTTTATGGGAAAAGATGTGGAGAAACTAGGAATTCATGGAACATTTCTCAATGTAATAAAGGCTGTGTATGAGAAACCCACTGCTAGTATTATACTTAATGGTGAAAATCTAAAGCCATTCCCTCTAAAATCAGGAAAGAGACAAGGATGCCCACTCTCTCCACTCCTTTTTAACATAGTACTAGAATTCCTAGGCAGTGCAATAAGGCAAGAAGCAAGCATAAAGAGGATCCAAGTAGGGAAAGAGGAAATAAAACTCTCCCTGTTTGCAGATGACATGATTCTGTATTTAAAGAATCCTATAGACTCTACTCCCAAGCTCCTTGAGCTGATTCCAAGCTTTGGAAGGTTAGCAGGCCATAAAATCAACCCTCACAAATCAACTGCCTTACTTTACGCCAACACTGAGAGGAACGAGGCAATAATCAGGAAAGAAAATCCTTTCACAATAGCCTTAAAAAATAAAGTAAATAGCAATTAGCTTAACTAAGAATGTAAAGGACCGTTTAGATGAAAACTTTCAAACCCTAAAAAGGAAATTAAAGCAGAAGTAAGGAAATGGAAAAACCTCCCATGCTCCTGGATTGGAAGAATCAACATTGTGAAAATGACAATCTTGCCAAGAGCTATCTACAAATTCAATGTAATACCAATCAACATCCCAATGTCATTCTTTAAAGAAATAGAAGAGGCAATTCAAAATTTCATATGGAATAATAAAAGACCCCGTATAGCAAAAACACTTCTTAGCAGAAAAAACAGCCCTGGAGGAATTTCAATTCCAAACTTAAGACTCTATTACAGAGCTATAATTCTCAAAACAGCTTGGTACTGGCACAAGAACAGGCCTGAAGACCAATGGAGTAGAACTGCGGACCCAGATATTAAACCACAGACCTATGGCCACCTAATCTTTGACAAGGGAGCCAAAAAAATAGAATGGAAGAAAGATAGCCTCTTCAACAAGTTGTGCTGGCAGAACTGGTTAAACACCTGCAGAAAACTGAAGTTGGATCCTTCTTTGTCACCTTGCACTAGAATTAACTCCAAATGGATCAAAGACGTGGAGGTAAAAGCTGACACACTGAAAAGTTTACAGGAAGGAATAGGAGATACACTAGGCCTCCTTGGCACAGGTCGAAACTTTCTTAAAAAAGGACCAAGAATCACAACAAATCAGAGAAAGGCTGGATAAGTGGGACTGCATTAAACTGCAGAGCTTTTGTATGGCAACGGATGTAGCTAGTAAACTAATCAGGAAGCCTACAGAGTGGGAGAAGATCTTCACCAACCAAACAACGGACAAAGGCCTCATATCTAAAATATATCAACAACTCAAAAAATTGAATCACTCCAAAACTAACCTCCAAAGTAACACCCATCCCATTAAAAATGGGCCAAAGCCTTAAAGAGAGTCTTCTCTGAAGAAGAAACAAAAATGGCCTATAGACACATGAAGAAATGCTCCACATCTCTGATCATAAAAGAAATGCAAATCAAAACAACTCTAAGATTCCACCTCACTCCAGTTAGAATGGCCAGGATCAGGAAAACGAATGACAACAGATGCTGGAGCGAATGTGGCCAGGAGGGGTCACCACTACACTGTTGGTGGGAGTGCAAACTCGTTCAACCACTATGGAAAGCAGTGTGGCAGTGCCTCAAAGGCTAAACATAGAACTCCCCTATGACCCAGCAATTCCACTACTTGGCATTTACCCAACAATCCAGAAACAAGGGCATACTAAACCCACTAGCACAACAATGTTCATTGCAGCACTATTCACCATAGTAAAGATATGGAACCAACCCAGATGTACCTCAGTTGATGAGTGGATCAACAAGTTGTGGTATTTGTACACAATGGAATTCTATGCTGCTGTCAGAAAGAATGACATCACCCCATTTATTAGGAAATGGAAAGACTTAGAACAAATCATATTAAGTGAAGTAAGCCAGACTCAAAGGAACTTAGGCTCAGTGGTTTCCCTCATTCGTCATAATCAGTAGAAACCTTTGGCTCTACTAGCAGAGATTGTCAATAGAGCAAAAGGCCATATATAAGGCCATATAATGTGAAGCTAATTGAAAGGACCACCAGGATATTGACACAAATGCCATATAATGAATGATTGTTGTCCTTAATGTACTATGTTGTCTCTCATCTCGTTTGCTGTCCCTTGGTTATCCCATATTGGTATAGTATCTCACTTTATCTTATATATTGAATTTATTTGTATTTGGATATTTGAAATTTGATAGGGAAGGGGGGAAAACCAAGACGGGTGGGGGGTGTGGGGTTGGAGGGAGATGGGTACCAAGACATGTGAAATGGTATCAATGTATGTGTATTAATGCACCTTCTATCTGGCAAATATCATCTAACCTTTTTACTAATTACAATAAAAAAATGAAAAAAAGAAAGTTGTAGTGTGTGGGGAGGATGATGGGGTCAAATACATTTCTTCTTAGAAATTTACCTCATCTGGTTGCCCCGGATTTTCCTGGCCTTCTTCTTAGAGAAAGTTCTGTTATACTGGATTTGTGGCTTGGCAATGATCTAGCATGTACATCTTCGAGTAAGACATCCACAACTTCCATGCCTGAGACTCGAGTTTCCTGACCTTTGGCAACAGCACAGCAACATCTTTCTTCCTCCTGAGCCACAGGCCAAGTGAGCTGGCTTGAGCTGGTTGTTAGTTACAGTGGCTTGGTTACCAGGGTTCCATATTCTGTTCCATTGTGAGGGAGGCAGGGTCACCTTTCAGGGCCCAATGACCAGAGATCCTTGCTCACAAAAGACCTCACCAAAGACATACTGGAGGCTGAATCTCTCCTCCAATCTCACAATATACTTGTGGATGTAGTAAACAGCACACCTTATTTGTCCAATCCCAATGTCTTCCACTAGGCCCAACTACCAGTCTGGTCTCAGACTCAAGGAGCCTTTCTTAGGTAAGATCCAAACAAGGGTCAACATTGCCCTCATGCTTTACAAAACATTGGCTTCACAGTGCCTTCTCTGCCTGCATTTTGCCCCTTGTCGAATTTTTTTTTGCTAGTCTTGGGACTTGACCTCAGAGTGTGAACATTGTTCTTGGACTTTCTTTAGGCTTTAGCTGTCCCACCGAGCCACAGCACCACTTGCAGCGTTTCCTATGTATGTGGTAATGAGGAATCAAACCTGAGTCTTTTTGCTTGGTAGCCAAGTACTCTACCACTAGGTCAAACACACAGGGCATCTTGCACATATTTTTGACGTCAATCTACTAGGATATTATTAGGTTTCTGTATCCTAATCAATTTTTTCCTGATGATTAGCCTTGCTTTCATGTGGAAAAAATGCAAGAGGGAAAAACACAGAAGAATTAGTGAAATTAAAAAAAAAGCATTAGACACAGTTAAGTGTTCACTCTTTGTAGGAGAAAAGATATTTGGATATGATGATGATGATGATGATGACTTTATAATTACTATGTCAGGGTTGAGAGTTTGGCATAGTGGTAGAGTGCTTGCCTAGCATCCATGAAGATCTGGGTTTGATTGCTCAGTATCACATAGATAGAAAATCTAGATGTGGCACTGTGGCTCAAGTGGCAGAGGGCTAGACTTGAGAAAACCCGAGGACAGTGCTCAGGCCCTGAATTCAAGCCCCAAGACTGGCAGAAAGATAAAAGAAAATAAAAATGCTTTTTACGAGCTAATTCACTCACAGCATTTGCTTCTGAAACCTTCGCTTCTGCATCTTGCGAAATACCCCTTTCCCTCAACGTAGACAAGAAAAACAGATCCATCCCATGGTCCACTGTGAGGCCACTGGTTGGGCTAAGAGCTAGTCGTGCAGCAACATATAAGTTTTATTCTAATACTTTCCAAACTTTGTACTCAAATATGCTACCTACTTACCAACTTAGGTCAGTTATCCTTATGCTATACCTTTTCTTCATGACTACAATATTCTTACACTCCTACGTTAATCCTTTTGTACCTCCCCTGACCTCTCTCATTCTTTTTTTCTATCTCTGGACCTCTGCTCGTCTTTCAACCCTTATACTGCACGGATCTACACTTGATGGCTGTTGAGCAATATTGTATATGTAGGTGGTTAATTATTCTCTAGGCTCAGAGGGACTTAAAGACAATAGAGATTGGATTGAGAGGATTATTGTTTGGGGTATAAATCGCTTATCAGTGGTTGTATTAGACTGGTCTGTAAGTGCACAAAAAGAAAGAGTGATAATACCAATCAAAACTTGTGAACATCTAGTGTCTGCCAGCTACCGAGGTCTAGGTTGGTTATATCTGAAAAACTATAATCATATTTAGTAGTAATCTTGCTCCCATTTTCAAATGGGCAGAACAAGAAACTCACGAAAAATGTCAAATCAAGAAACAACGTCCCCAACCCAATGTAAATAGACAATGGAACAGTCACTGGCAAACCTAGAGGACAGTCTTCCAAGTGCTACACAAATGCAATTGATAAATATCCTTAATGGAAAATGTGAAAATATAAAGAAAGAGATAATGGAGGAAGCCATAGCTGAACAAGAGGAAAGCAAAAACAAGGTGATAAGTGAAAAAGAAGAAGCTATAAAGGAGGCCATAATAAAGGTTTTTCAAACAAAGATTGATGAATTCATAGAATCCACAAATAAAAACGGGACCAAACTCCAGCAAATGTCCAAAGAAAATAAAGCTACTGAGCTAACCACTCAAAAGGAAATCAAGGAGATAAAGAAATCCATACATAATGTAAAACAAGAGACGCAAGGCATAAAAAGTGAGCAATTAGAAGCAAGGGAGATGAAAAATAAAGGAGATAGCTTTGATAGCAGGTTAGACAATGCAGAGGAGAGAATTTCCGGGGCTGAAGATAATTTAGGTATTATAAAGAACAGAAAATGAGTCAATCCAAATCTAGGAAATATGAGAGAGCGCTTCATGAGGTCCAAGATACAATTAGGAAGGCTAATTTAAGGCTAGTTGGTATTGAGGAGGGCGTGGAGAAAGAGGTCAATGGTATTGGAAATATACTTCAGGGAATCATCTCAGAGAATTTACCAAATATCCAGAAGGGCAGGCCCATCCAGATACGAGAAGCTTTTAGAACCCCAAACAGAACTGACCAGAAAAGAACATCCCACCGCCACATTGTGATCCGAACTGGATCAATAGAAACGAAAGGAAAGATCCTAAAGGCAGCCAAGGAAAAGGGATCAGTAACCTATAAAGGCAAACCAATCAGAATAACCCCAGATTTCTCAGCAGAGACCATGCAAGCACGAAGTGACTGGAAGCATATATGTCATGCCCTTAAATCAAATAACTACCAACCAAAAATACTGTAGCCAGCTAAGCTCTCATTCAAACTGAGGGAACAATAAAACATTCCATTCCAGGGAAAAGATGCAACAATATGTCGAAACAAAACCAACACTACAGAGAATTCTCAACGATGCTCTATACATAGAAAACCAAAATAAATGTAACATAGGGAAAGAAATGGCACCTAAACAGCATACCATCTAAGGACCACAAGAACTGTCAAGACACAGGCCCTACTAAAAGCTGTTAAAAATGGTAGGAACTAATAAATATCTCTCAATCCTAACTCTCAATATCAATGGACTTAACTCTCCAATTAAACGGCATAGGCTGTCTAGTTGGATCAAAAAGCAAGAGCCATCGTTTTGCTGTCTTCAAGAGACACATCTTACCCAAAACAATCATCTTTTGAAAGTGAGAGGTTGGAATAAACTCTATCAAGCTAACTGCCCCCATAAACAGGCTGGAGTTGCCATCCTCATATCAGATACAATAGACTTCAAACTAAAATTAGTAAGAAAAGACAAAGAAGGTTACTACATACTACTAAAGTGATCTTTCCTCCAGGAAGACATAACGATCCTAAATATTTACACACCCTTTTGAAGATTCTCAAAAGATTGAAGATACTGCCAGTGTAAGTTAGATTCCGGCATTCATATTAAATAATGCAATGAGTAGGGATTTATATTTGAAATATCACTGTTGACAAAATCTAACACATATTTGCTTAGTATTTGCTTTTGATTTCCCAAGAAGATCAGTACAAGCTAACATGTGTGGAATATATCGACTGGGAGAAATGATTCAGAATATGTGACTCATTTGAACAGGAGTCAGTGAAAGATACAGAAGCAGGATACCCATATTGTGATAATTTGTATCTTTTGCATATTTTGTGTTTGTTATTAATTCTATTTGTAGTGTACATTTCTAGGTAAAAACTTTTAAAATATTTCCAAACAATTTGTTATTTCAACAGCAAAAAACATTTATATGCCTGATAAAATTCACAGAATCCAAATTTTTCCATATTATTTTTTGTTTTTTGGGTTTTTTTTGGTGGGTCATAGATCTTGAACTCAGCCTGGGTACTATCCCTGAGCTCTTCAGGTCCAGGCTACCACCTTACCCTGGAGCCATGCCCCACTTCCCATTTTCTAAAGGTAAATTGGAGATAAGAGTCTCAGGTCTTTTTGTGCCAGGATGGCTTTAAACCTTGATCCTCAGATCTCAGCCTCCTGAGTAGCTAGGATTATAGAAGTGAGCCACCACCCCATCATGCTCAGCATTCTGGTTTTTTTTAAACAAGCCCTATGGCTGGAACTCGGTCTGAGCACTGTCCTTCAGGTTTCCTCAAGCCTAGTGATCTTCTACTTGAGCCACAGCACTACTTCTGGTTTTTTCTGTGTATGTGGTACTGCGGAATTGAACCTTCGTCTTCATACAAGCACTCTACAACTATGCCAAACTCCCAGCCCCTCCACATTAGTTTTTATAATAGATCTTTCCATGCATCCAGGATGGCTAGAAATCCTTCTTGAGTTTCCCAAGATCAGGGAGCCTAGGTTTGTCCCATCCTGTGTGGCTACATAACCATTGTTTAGGGTACAGTTCTCTCTTCATTCTACCCATCTAGAGCATTTTTCATCTTCCATGTATAATCATTAAACATTCAGCTCCTGTTCCTCTCTACTCCATTCTCTGGAACCATCGTGCTTTTTGGCTCCAAGGGTTTGTTGATCCTTGGAAGCTCTGGAAGGGAAAACATACCCTAGCTCTTCCTTTATGACTGCTGTATTTTTAGTTTACTGTAATCAAGATTCATCTGTAAAATATAGTAAAATATTCTTCCTTTTCAATGCATTGTTTTGCATATTTCTATCTTTTGATTATTATTAATAGTTGTGAATGGATTCTCCACATATTTGTTCTAGTCTCTGCTTTCTCTTCCGTTAGGTACAAATCTAGAAATAGAAGTGTTGGACCATATTTCTATGTAATTCTATATTTAGTACTTTTTTAGCACTCTCCACGCAATTTTTGATTGTTTTATATTCCTTGCAGAACTATTCCAAAGTTCTACTTCTTCTCACTACCTTCCCAGTAATAGTTAGACTTTGAAAGTTGTTTTTTGTATGCGTGTGTGTGTGTGTGTGTGTGTTTGTGTGTGTGTATGTGGATCTTTTTGTTTAAAACTATATTTATATTAACATATTTAAAGTAATGATTTCATTGTAATTTTAATTTTTCTCATGACTGTCAATATTGAACTTCTTTCTACATTTTGAACTACTATTTCTATCTATTCTTTTTAGAAAATCTTCTCCAATCTCCAATTTTTTCCCTTTTTTTGTGGGGTAGTGGGGAAAGTCATGGGGCTTGGACCTTGGCCCGTGAGCTCTTTAGTTTAAGACTATTGTCCTACCCTGAGTATTGCCCCTCAGTTCTTCTGCTCACAGCTCCCTACCCCTCTTCCCATTATATACAGAACAAAGGTCATCCTCAGTATTTTTGAAAAAGTAAAACATACAGTAAATTTATAGTATAAAACAGCAAGAAATAAATTTCTTGCCAGGTGCAGTGACTTCTACCTGTAATCCTAGCTACTCAGATATCAGGCTGATATCTAAAGATTTGGTTCAAAGCCAGCCTGGGCATTAGAAAATCTATGAGACTCTCATCTACAGTTAACCACTAGAATATGGGAAATGGCACTGTGGCTTCATAGGTAGGGTGATAGCCTTGAGTTGAAGAGCTCAGGAACAGTGCCCAGGCCCAGAATTCAAGCCTTACAAATCCCCCAGCCAAAAAAAGAAAAAAAAGTTTCTTCCCCAAGTGATTATTATGCCAGCCATAGAACATTAACATTCTGGGTGTACTTCACAGTATTATTACTTGATACCTTAAAATTTTGCAATATTCTCACGGTACCAGCATATGTCATCATATAATGTAGTTCCTTTTCAATGGAATAATCCCCGACTTATTTTTGTCGATAATAAATTGCTCTACCATGATATGCCACAAGCCATTAAACATTTTATGGTGGGTAATTGGAAAGGAGTCTCATGGAATTTTGTGCTAGGCTGGCTTTGAACCATGGTCCTCAGATCTCAGTCTCCTGAGTAGCTAGGATGACAGGCATGAGCCACCAACACCTGGCTTGCCTTTTTATTTTTTTTTTTTGGGTCTTGGGACTTGAACTCTGGGCCAAGGCACCATCCCTAAGCTTTTCAGGTCAATATTTCATGTAAGTCTAAACATTTAAGTAAAGGAATACAATTCCAACAAAAAAAGAATAAAATTCCAGACATGGTGTGTTTATAACTCAGTGCTAATTACTTGATGAAAATGTGCCATTCCAGAAGCTGGGGTCATTTGATGATGTAGCTGTGGATTTCAGCTGGGAGGAGTGGCAGCATCTGGACAATGCTCAGAGGTCCCTGTACAGAGATGTGATGCTGGAGACCTACAGCAACCTGGTGTCCTTAGGTGAGCAAAAGTCAAATTCACTTGCAAGGCCAAGTGCCTTGTTATTTTGCAGATACGTGAATGTTTATCAAACTTTCAATACTATTCAAATGAAAGATTCCAGGCCCTGAGAAGTATCATTACTTTCTAAAGAAAACCTAAGGTAATTTTGTACTCATTCTTCAGGATACCTTCAGGATACTTTGACAACAGTTCTAAATTATGTTTCCTCTAATGGAGACGACATTCCAAACTTATACAGTAATTGTAAGTGGATAAACAATCCAGAATAGAATATATATATCATTATTGGAAATAGGATCTACAAATCACTAAACAGTGAGTTTATAATGGAAACCTGGCACTAGGTGCAATATTTCATGCCTGTAATCTTAAAATATTCAGGAGGAAGAAATCTAAGAATTCTAATTTGAAGCCAACAATGGCATAAAAATTGCCATGAAACTCTATAACTCCAAGTAACCCCTCAAAAATGTTAGTGGAGTGTCAAGAGTTTGACTTTGTGGTTGAGTGCTTGCCTAGCATGCATGAAGACCTATGCATGTAAGTGGAGCTGGGACTCAAACTGGTATTTTTCTAGCCTTGAGCAAGATAGCTAAGTTTATGCCATACAAAATGAATCCAGAGCTGGGGAAAAGTCAACCATGGAGCCTTGAGAAATGAGAAAAAAAAGATTTAATAGATAACTTGTGAGTAGGATGTCTGCGAACTTAAAGCAATGATGACACAGCATAAGAAATAATTCTCTACTGTTTCTAATTTACAGGCCCTTTGTTCCCAAACCTGTATTAATTGTCAAGCTAGATCACTGTGCAGAACTCTGGATAGGAAATTCCTCTGACAAGAATATCACAGGTGAGTGAATGCATCTTCATATTGATGTTGGAGCCTGAGCCCCATTGGTAAGTTCATGTTGTGATGTACTGAGCAATAATATTCTTAGTTACCCTAAATCCTGTGTGGAACCTATGGAATTCTTTGTGAATGAATCAAGAATCATTTTCTTTTCCCAATCCTATGCCTGGTCTCAGGGCCTGAGCATGGTCCTTGGGTTTTCTCAAGGCTAGCTCTCTACTTCTTGAGTCATAGCACCACTTCTGGCTTTTTCTTTGTATGTAGTACCAAGGAACTGAACCAGGTCTTTGTGCATGCTAGCCCAAACCCCCGGCACCAAGAATCATAGGGTGATATGACGAATTCTATGTGGCAGTAGAGTTAAAGTTAGATTTCTCTGTAGAAATCACTGTGAAACAAAATAAAATGAGAACGCCATGAGCCCGTGGCTCATGCCTGTAATCCTAGCTACTTAGGAGGCTGAGATCTGAGGATCAAGGTTCAAAGACTGACATATAACAAAAACACCTTACACTCTTCTCTCCAATGAACCAATAGAAAATGAGAAGTGGGGTTGAGGCTAAAGACATAGGGCAGTAGCCTTGAGCTGAAGAGCTCAGGAAGAACAGCCAGGTCTAGAATTCAAGTCCCATGACTGCAAAACAAGAAAGAAAGAAAGAAAGAAAGAAAGAAAGAAAGAAAGAAAGAAAGAAAGAAAGAAAGAAAGAAAGAAAGAAAGAGGGAAGAAAGAGGGAAGGAAGGAAAGGAAGAAAGAAAGAAAGAAAGAAAGAAAGAAAGAAAGAAAGAAAGAAAGAAAGAAAGAAAGAAATTTCATTTCTTTAAAACTATGACTATAAATGATTGAGCAAACAAGGAATAAGTCAGGGCATTATTCTCTGATAAGGATAATATCTTTTTGCTGGTAGGAAGAGACTGGTATTCAGAACCAGACCTTTCCACCAGAAATTGAGCCTAGTGGTAGAGTGCTTGCCTAGCATGCACAAAGACACAGGTTTGATTCCTTATTACCACATACATAGAAAAAGCCAGAAGTAATGACTTCATTGGTAGGGTTCTAGTCTTGAGAAAACCCAAGGACAGTGGTTAGGTCCTAAGTTCAAACCCAGGAATGGAAGGAAAAAACAACAAAGTTTCAATCAACATAAGAAAATTAACTAGACAATGAGCTGGGGATTTTCTGGTCTTCCATGGAGTGTTAGAAAAGGAATTTTTATAAGACTTCAAATTGAAAGAAACAAATTTCAAGATTCCCACAAATACCTAAATTGAGACTTGAGTGAGAAGTTGTAACTGAAGGGATATAGGTGTAAGTCCTTACTCTCAAGAATCGTTCTTGCTTGGATCAAAGGCAAACAGACATATAAACCAAACTTGTGGCCGCTGAATCTAGAAAAAATTCGTGTTCCTCACTTAATGGTTAATAAGCAAACAGCATTGAAACTGGGTAAGGTAATCCTATCTGCTACTCAGGACCTGAGACTCTTATCTGTAGTTAACTCTAGAAAAGAGTATGTGGGGCTGTAGCTCAAGGATAGGGGTTATAGTCTTCTGCTGAAGTGTTCAAAGACAGGGCCGAGACCTATGAACTACAAAAAAAAAAAAGAAAAGAAAAGAAAAAATTTTAAAAAGATGCAAAACAGCACAGTATTTAGATTATTTCTCAAAAATAAAAGAAAGGCAGCTATTCCTCAATGTATAAACAAAAGAGTATTTGAAAAAAAACATCTGCAGGTATAGTATAGGTAGTCCTCAGCTTAAAACTGTAGCAATACATAGTTGGGTAATTTCAATAAATATTTCCTGTGATATAAAAAGAGAACTAAAACACAGAAAAACATTATTGGTCATTGTAAAATATCATTTTCTTAATAGGTTAGGGAGAAAAGCATATATTTCTCACAAATCAATTTCCACTTTTATATTTTAAAATATCTAACACTTAGGATGGGAAAGTAAAGTCATTACCTTTACAGTAAGGAATATTTGTATCTCATGTATGTTTGTGTCTTTTTTTCTATGACTCATTTTAGATGTCCAGGTAATGGAAAATGTGTTCAAGACCTGCCAGGAAAATCCACATGAATGTCTTTGTGAAGTAGCAGTTGCAAGTAGTATCGAAGTGGAGGAAAACGTGAGATTTGCAACAACTTTAAATTTGAGCTCTACACAAAATCCAGAGCTGATTAGGAATAACGGTAACAACTTAGGGGTGAGGACTGAGGAGTTCATTAAGTGTCAGAACATGCTTCTGTCTCCTAAGCCTGATGAGATGCATGCTGCATATTGATCTCGTATGTCTCATGTTCTTAAAAAATCCATCGGATATTCAGAGCATTTTATTCATGATTGTGACAGTCCAAAAGATCTGCAGTATCATAATTCTGTTCTCCCTGCTCAAGAAATTCTTCAGGGAGGGAGAAAAACTGCTAAATGTACTGTGTGATGAAAAATATTGTACTTAACACCGACCATCACTACACATCCGAAAATGTACACAGGAGAGACTTCTCATACATGTAGTGAATGTGAGAAATCTTTCAGTAATGAAATACGCCTTACAATACTTCAGAGCAAATATCCTGAGATATGTGATGTGTACATCAAGTGTGAAAATTAATTTCTGAGAAGTCAGACCTGACGCTCCAACCTCGATCTCCAAGAGAAGACAAAGCTTATGAATATGAGGAACGTAATAAAATTTCTGCCCAGAATTCAGCTCTCAGCACACATCAGAGATCTCACACAGAAGAGAAATCTTTAATGGGATAAATGTGGGAAGACTTTTAGACTGAAATCATACCTCACTTTGCACCAGAGAAGACACACAGAAGAGAAACCTTATGAATGTAACAAATGTGAAAAGTCTTTCACCCAGAAGATACACCTTCGAGTTCATCAAATAACACACACAGGAGAGAAATCTTATAAGTGTAATGAATGTGGAAAGTCTTTCCAAGGGAAGGGAAAACTTCGTGTTCATCAGAGAATACACACAGGATTGAAACCTTATGAATGTAACCAATGTGTAAAGACTTTCAGACAGAAATCTTCCCTCAAATTTCATCAAAGAACACACACAGGAGAGAAACCTTATGTGTGCAACAAATGTGGAAAGACCTTCAAGTGGAAGTCATATCTTGATGGGCATAATAGAACACACACAGGAGAGAAAACTTATGCATGTAGTGAATGCGGAAAGTCTTTCAAATGGAAGGTAAAACTCCATGTTCATTAGAGAATATACTCAGGAGAAACACCTTATGAGTGTAACATATGGGGAAAGTCCTTCACAGAAGCAAAACCTCAACATGCATAAGACAATTCAAACAGGAGAAAAACCTTATGAATGTAACCGATGTGGAATGTCTTTCAAATGGAAGTCTTCCCTCAAATTGCATCAGAGAACACACACAGGAGAGAAACTGTACGAGTGCATCAAATGTGGTAAGACCTTCAGATGGAAGTCACATTACAGGAGGCATAACAGAATTCACACATATTAGAAACCTTAGGAATATAACCAAATTTGAAAGTCTTTCGTGCAGTATTCACCCTTCAGGAAGCGTAAGAGAGTTCACAAATATGAGAAGCCTTAGCAATGTAATAAATAGGAAAGACTTTTTAGTCTGTGGAAGAAAACTCAGCTTGTGTCACAGAACCAACACAAGATAAAACCCTTAATGAATGTAGCAAATGTTCAGTCTTTTCCCCAGAAGGCACAAGTCAAGATTTATCACTAAACACCCACAGGATAGAACCCTATGAATGAAATGAAAGGGAAATTTTTTTGAAGAACTCATACTTGAGTTTGCATGATACCACACAGACACAGGATAAAAATCGTATGAATATAAGAATATGAAAAATCCATCATGAACGCATGACTAAGTATAAAATGCACATAGGAGAGAAAAACCTTATGAATATTACAAATGTGGAAAGTGTTTGACCTGGAAGGCATACTTCTGTGTTCATCACAAACCTGATTCCTATAGAAGAAAAGAAAACTAATGAATAGTACAAATGTGCAATGACTTTTAATCAGAAGTCAGTCTTCAGTACATTTCAGAACATACACAATAGAGAAATACTGAGTAATGAAAAACATTGAGCTATATATAGAATCTCTGTATATGGGAGCATTAGGGTAAGTCTTCTAAACAAAGTCAACCTTCAGCAAGCATTAAGAGCACTCACAGAAGAAATAATAGCATGTAGGAAAACCTTTGTCAGAAACCTCTAAAAGCTGACTCTGTGGCTTAGTGGTAGAGTGCTAACCTATCAAGGATGAAGGCCTGGGTTAGATTCCTCAATAGTACGTGAACAGAGCAAGCCAGAAGCAGCACTGTGGTTCAAATGGTAGAGTGCTAACCTTGAGCAAAAGTAGCTCAGGCCCTGAGTTCAAGCCTAAGGATTGGAGAGAGAGAGAAGAGAGAGAGAGAGAGAGAGAGAGAGAGAGAGAGAGAGAGAGAGAGAGAGAGAGAGAGAGAGAGAGATACAGAAAGAGAGAAAAAGAGAGAAAAGAGAGAGAAACAGGAACTTCTAAATTTTACAGAGATAGAGAAGGAGAGAGAGAAGGAGACAGAAACTAATTTCTAAACTTTACAGTCTTTCTATTTCCTTACAAATTCGTCTATGTCATTCTTTCTGACAGAAGCACAGAATTCCATTGTGTAAAAATATTATATTTGATCTACTCATCAACTGACGGGCATCTGGGTTGGTTCCATACCTTTGTTATAGTAAATAGTGCTGTGATAAATGTTATTGTTCTAGTGAATTTAGTGTGTCCTCTCTGGACGATTGGCAAGTAGTGAAATTGCTGGATCACAGGGGAGCTCTATGTTTAGTCTTTTTGGGATACTGCCATAGTGCTTTCCATAGTGGTTGAACGAGTTTGCAATCCTACCAGCAGTGTAGTAGTGATCCCTCCTGGCCACATCCCCTACAGCATACGTTATTAGATTTCTGGATCTTGGCCATTCTAACTGGAGTGAGGAGGAAAAGGGAAAGAGGAACTGAGGAACTGAAACTTAGAATGTAAACCACGTTTGATGGAACTATAAACCCTGGAGAAGGAAATTAACGCAGAACTGAGGAAATGCAAAAACCTATGCTCCTGGTTTGGAAGAAGTAATATTGTAAAAATGGCAATCTTGATAGGGACTATCTACAAATTCAGTGCAATATTCATCAATATCCCAATGTCATTCTTTAAAGAAACAGAAGAGGAAATCCAAAATTTCACTTGGAATAATAAAAGACCCCTTTTAGTCTGTCTTCTTGCATGATACATAATGTTTAATCTCACCTTCTCCACCAAAATCTCACCTTTCTCATTGAGACATAGGTGGCCCTGTTTACTAGCAGCAAAGGCTCAAACGCGCAGTTTCAGGTGTCACCACTGCCTCTGTAACTGGGTAGATCCAACTCTGTCATCGATTCTGAGGTCTGCTCTGGGAGTCTTGGTCACAAGTTGTTCTGTGGCATCTGCTGCCAGCCTGTGCCTATTTGCTTACTTTTCCTCCAGCAGCCTACAACAGGGAATGAAGTTCAGGCGCTGATGCTCTCCTTCATATGCAGGGCAGGATGAGCCCAACCCTCCCTCATCTTCCTCTTGCAATTTTTGGGAAAAAATGTGCTGGCAAAAGTCCTCAGGTGTGGCGCATGGCTGATCCACACATTTAATCCAGGCTGGTCAGGAGGCTGAGATCTGAGTATGGAAGTTCCAAGTCACCTAGAACAGGAAAGTCTGATAGATTCTTACTACCAAAAATAAAAACAGCTGGGAATGGAGTTTGGGCTCAAGTGGTAAAGGGCTAGTCTTGAGTACAAATGCTTTGTGCCCAGGCCCTGAGTTCAGGCTCCAGCACTGCCAACAACCTCACTTTAGTGAGATTTTAGCTTTATCCATGTAGGCACATCTCACTGGAATCTTTGCTGGTAGAGATAGTCTTCATAATTTTGTCTCAAGGTAAAGGTCCTCCTGGGGTAGTACACAAAAGATGTCACGGAGAGAGGAGCCCCACTTGCTCCAGGTTTGAAGATGGCATAGGTCAAGCCAGCATGGAGTTGGCACATCAGTCTTTTTCCTAGCACCACCTACCAGTGAATGTCAAATGACATTGATTGTTGTGGGATTGTGTGATTGAAGTGCCCCATTAAGGGCAGTGTTAGCACATCCAAACTTGGATACCAGGGATGCTGAAATCTCAAAGCTAAGATTTCTGTTGGCTACAGAAATGCTGGTGTGTCTGTGATTCACTAAAAGTTCAGGTGCAAAGCTTCTGAAGCTTGATGCCATGTGTTTATTCCATTTAGTAAAATTATTTTAATGCACTGTATAAGTTAAAACATTTGATAAGAGTCAGGGGTTGTGAAAACATTGTTCATGAATTCAGGTGTCTGGCAGGGTAATGGGGGGTGTTGGTGCCTGGGACTATGAAGCTGGAGCTGCTATCAAACCATGGATCATGTTCCTCTTTGTCTGGGAGAAATGACTCCAAAGATGAAATTTGAACGGTGAGGAAAAGATGATGATGTACTCAGGGAATTTCTCCTAAACAAATACTCATGTGGAAGTGGGATGGGGGCTGGGCATGTCTGAGGCAGAGCTTAAGGGAGCTTCTCATGGCGTTGGGAACGTTCCTTGCGACTTCAGGCATGCAGCAGGGTGTTTTAGATGACCATTGTGAGATGGATGGAATAAGACTGGAGACAAGATGAATGCTGGGATCCTTCAATGCTCTTGCATGAGTGGCTGGTGGCTCACCTGAAAGAACTAATTATGTCTAAAAAAGAAATCAGGAATTTGTTTTGATTAGATAATACCTGTAATCCGAGGCATATTCAGGATCCTGATCTTAGTATTGTGGTATAAAACCAACCCAGCAAAGGGAAAAATGCATGAGACTCATACTCCCAGTTTAGAGCAAGAACAAAGATTGAAGTAGAGCTGTGGCTCAAGAGCTAGAGTGCTACCTTGAGCAAAGAAAAGCTAAGAAAAAACTCCAGGTCTTGAGTTCAAGGCCAGGAATGAAAGAAGGAAGGTAAAAAAAGGGAAGTATGTGAGGAAGGGAAATATATAAATGAAAGAGAGAAGGAACTAGAAATTTAAAACTAGAGAATATTTAAAAGTCATCAGTCCTTCTAAGAAAAGTGTTGGAGTATGGGTTCTATATGTGGTGAACTGGAAGCCCAGCAGTGACTTGTTAACCAAAGAGTCACCATGATGAGCAAAGGATAGAAATCTGCATGAGCCTCTTAGCGGATTGATTCACAGAAGGGAACCTCAGCTCCCATCCCATAGTTAGAAGTATATAGAGATGGGGAATTTGGCATCACCTTGATGTCATTGTGTCCATGGAGACTGGAAGCCATGGCTCTGTGAAAGCACAATGTTCTGGTTCCTGAGCTGGAAGGCTGAGGAGAGCCAAGTCCTGGCCATGAAGAAATCAGGGTGGCAGCAGAGCAACTCTGCTGCGGTGTGTGCCTGCTTGGCTGTTCTTATTCTGAGGTGGGTCAGGCCGGAGCGGGTGATAGTAACTGTTTTGTGGTCACAAGCCCTTCACCAAGAGCTTCCTCTGGGATCCTCATAAGCTACAGGGTGGCTGGTGGTGGGATGTGTGTGGGGTGGAAGTGACAGAGGGATGGACGCATGGCAAGGTGCGTGAAGAAATGAGAGGAATGATGAGAGCCCAGTTCATTGGTTTCCAAGGTTAATGGGTGGGAGGTAGAGAGGCATGATGGAGGAATGATGGAGGCAGGGGAAGGTGGTGACAGAGTGAGGCCATCTGTAGTGCCAGCCTGGCCATCATCTGAAGCCCATAGGCAGCTTCCTGATCCTTCACTTAGTCCTGCTCCTTGTGGAGGGAATGTCACGTGTACCCAGAGCTAGGGGTGGGGCAATGTTAGTAGCACCTGGAGAACCATTGGCCTCTACCTGGGCGAAGGGTGGTTATGGCTCCGATGCTGGGTGGCCTGATAGCTATGGAACAGATCTCTCCTTAGCTACCACAGTCAGTGGCTGCTCTCCATCTAGGGTTAGGGCACCTGCTCAGCCATCAGGACACCCCATGCAGGACAGAGGCCTACAATTCAGATGGCAGCACAGGGGTGAAGATGATCTCACCGTAGCCCTAGTTACATGGCTGTCCCTGCATGCAGGACAGGATGAGCTGGGGGAAGATGTTCTCTGTGTTTTTCCACAGCCTATCCCGGCCTCTTCTTGTGTCTGATTAGACCAAGAGAGTACCAGGTTCCCTCTCATAGTCCTGGTTCTTTTTCTTTTACAGTCATGAGGCTTGAACTCAGGTCCTGGGTACTGTCCCTGAGCTCTTTTGCTCAAGGTTGATGCTCTACCATTTGAACCATAGTGCCATTTCCAGCTTTTCCTTTTCATGTGGATCTCTGATATGTCCAGTGCTGTGCCTGCAGGGAGGCACTCACCCCACAGACAGAGCCACCTCTGCCGTGACTGTGACTGCCCACAACCCTCACACCCACTCCTTGCACACCCCTCGACTCCAGTTTTAGCTCCTCTTGGACTGGGTGTCCAGCCTACCCCTTCCTACACTCACAAAGGGTCTACAATTGACTTCCCAGGGTCTTTTCTTCTGAAAGCCAGAGTACAGACTGTGCACATCTTGACGATCACAGAGCTCAAAGCCAAAGGCTGAGATGCAGAAGGGGGTGACCCAGTAGCTGCACAGGGCCCATGGATCATCCTGTGCATCCCCCAGCCTGTGACTTCCCCCACCCCCTTGGCAGGGAAGCTCCATGCCCACATCCTGATCCCTGGTCCCCTCCAATTCCATTCTCCCTTGGATTTTGCAGACTGTCTACCATCAGGATCTAAAATTCTATTCATCACTTTATGTCCTTATCACTGATTTGCTACTTGGGCAGGATCTCCTCGTGCCTGGAGAGTGGGCATGTCATGTACTCTCTGTGGAGAAGTTGCCCCAGGAGAAGAAATATGCAGTTCATGTGAGTGTTGGACAGGGCAGGAGGGCTCCCTAGGATCAGAAGCCACAGGAGGGGTGCAGATGGGGGAATGCTAGGGGCCCCAGGGGACAGTGGGAGTTAGGGCACAGTTTTGTCCTTCTGCAGGGTTGACACCGCTTCACAAACCCAACAGAATGAGGTTCACATTACAGATGTCAGAGACAGTGCAGATTGCCAATGGGCGCAGGGGTCACTGTCACCCCAGATGCTGGCTGCATGCTGGGATGCACACAGAGATTTTTTCAAGATCAGATAATGAGGATGTTGCAGGGTGTAACCATTCTTTTCAGATGGCTCTCTAGCTCTCTTGAGCTTCATCTCTATCTTTGGCTTTTTCTTGGCAGTTAACTGGAAATGAGACTTTCATGGACTTTCATTTCTGGACTGGCTTCAAACAGAAGCTATGCACAGTTTTCAAACCATACCCTACTGAAGAAGGGAAGCTTGATCTGGTGCTTAACTGGGTTGCACTTTGGCTCCGTTTGCTATGCCTCACGGGAGGGGGCTCATCATTTGTAGACTAAGATCTCATGACCTTCAAAGCCAAATGCTACCTGAAAGTTCAGGGTCCCAGCCTATGTGTTGGGCCGGGGTGAATACATTCTCTGTTATGCTGGGTCATCAACCCATGTTTTAAGCTGGAAGTAGGCAGTGCCAAATTTGATAGGAACATCTGCCAGAGATTGTCACCTCATGAAAGCAGATTCTAAATTTGTATTCCATTTCCTGTGGTGGAGAAATCCCCTCCAACTTAGACAGGCTCACATCCACCTGCAGGTCACACTCCTAATGCACCCTTGAGTGTCCTCATGGTATTGGGATCTAAGTTTGTAGGGAATGCTGCTTTAGTCCATGAATTAGCTGGACAAGTGATGACAAACGTGTTGTGGATTAATATGAAAACAATTTAAGAAGCCCTGGAGGAGCATCACCCTAACCCTCTGTGGTGCTATAAATCTGATAGGATGTTCCACACTGAGAAACAATCACATGGCTTTGTGTTTGGCATCCAGACAAGTGAGTGCATGTCTTAGCTGTCAGCCAATACAGAGGAGGACATGAATAAGTGGGTGGAAAGCATCTGTCAGACCCCTGTCTGGGGGCAGGTGGAGAGAACATAGGAAGGTAGATACCATGCCTGTGGTGGGGCCAAAAAAAGGGTAAAAGAGGCAAAGGAACGAGGTACTGGTAGCTCAAGCCTGTCATCCTAGCTACTCAGGAGTTTGAGATCTGAGGATCACAATTCAAAGCCAGCCCAGGACAGAAACTCCATGAGACACTTATCTGCAATAAACTACTGAATGCAAGAAGCTCAAGCTCAGTGACAGCATCCAGGCCTAGCGTTCAAAACCGAGGACTGGCAGAAAAAAGTATCAAAGGACAAGAAGCTGGCCAAAAGTTAGAGGGACTCTATCTTGACAAACAATACAATGGTAAGTTGCTCTCAGAAGACTTGCACAAAATCTGGAAATGCCTGAGACCTATCTATGTATGTTTCCTGTTTGTCTAAATACATATGTTTATGCATTTATATATTAGTATAGAGAGACAGATCAATACATATGACTATACATATATACATAGCCAGACACTTATGGGTGGGTGGTATACTGTGTGAGAATTTGTGTTTGTGTTTTGTGGATGGCTATCTCTGTTTAAGAAAGATAGAAAATATGTAAATATCTTTAAAAAAACTTGATAAAATATAGAGAGACATAAGCTCTTGAGGGAACCTGAAATGACAAGATTATTCACAGGCACGTTTATCCTTATGGATTCCTCAGCAAGTTTTAATTTTTTTCATTATTTTCTTTCTTTTTTTGAACCAGTGCTAAGGATTTCTCTCAGGGACCAGGTGCTGCCAATTACTAATTTTCTCATGGCTGCTACAAGAGGAACTGAGCCACAGTTCCACTTTTGCCTTATTTATTCGTGCTTAACTGAAGATAAAGATTTCTATCAGTGACTTTCTTTCAGGGGCTGGATTCTAACGAGGATCCCCAGACCTCAGCCTTCTCTATAGCTACAATTAACAATATGAGAACCCAGCACTGGGTTCCAATGCACAGGGCAAGAAATTGAGTGAATCTCTCAACTCCAATTAGCTATAATAAGCTAGAAGTGAAAGACCAATACCTTTGAGGAAAAGATGCTGAGGGTTATCACACAGGCCCTATGAGTAAGCCCTAAACCCTGTACACATGTGTGCATGCACACATTGGCAGATACACACACACATGCACACACACAATATCTCAGGCAATATTGTATTTTGAATTAATATCCAAAGATTGGACAACAGGATAGCAAGTAATAAAATCTGTTTTTCTTGTCTACATTGAGGGAAAGGGATAAGTCACAAGATGCAGAAGCGAAGAATTCAGAGGCAAATGCTGTGAGTGAATAACTTGTAAAAAGCACATTTCTTTTCTTTTCTTTTCTTTTGTTTTTTCTGCCATTCCTGGGGCTTGAACTCAGGGCCTGAGCACTGCTCTTGGCTTTTCCCAAGTCTAGCCCTCTGCCACTTGAGCCACATTGCCATATGGATTTTTATATCTGTGTGATATTAAGGACTCAAACCTAGATCTTCATGGATGCTAGGCAAGCACTCTACCACTGGGCCAAACTCTAAACCCCGATAAAGTATTTATAAATAGTCATCATCATCATATCAAAATATGCTTTCTCCTACAAAGAATGAACACTTATCTATGTCTGTAAGACTTTTTTTATGTCACCAATGCTTCTGTGATTTTCCCACTTGCATTTTTACAGATGACAGCACAGATATTCATCAGGAAGAAAAATAGATTACGATACAGAAACCTAACAACGTCCTAGTAGACTGAAGTGAAAAATATGTGCATGATGGCCTGGGTCTTTCATCTATTTGTAGAGTGCTTTGCTACCACACAAAAAGAGTCCGGTTTGAATCTGCAGTACCATATACATAGAAAACGGTGGAAGTGGTGCTGTGGCTTGGTGGGACAGCTATAGCCTAAAGAAAGCCTAAGAACAATGGTCAGGCTCTGAGGTCAAGTCCCAGGACTAGCAAAAGAAATGTGCAAGAGGCAAAATGCAAGCTGAGAAGGCACTGTGAAGCAAAATGTCTTGTGAAGGGTAAGGGGAATAGTGACAGTTAAGTTTGGATCTTACCTAAGAAAGGCTCCTTGAGCCTGAGACCAGGCTAGCACTTACGCCTAGTTAATGACTTGGGATTTGAACAAAAAGGTGTGCTGTTTACTACATCCATATGTGAGGTGGGAAGGGAGATTCAGCCTCCAGTATGTCTTTGGGGAGGTCTTCTGTGAGCAAGGAGCTTTGGTCATTGGGCCTCCCTCACAATGGAACAGAATATGGAACCCTGGTAACCAAGCCACTGTATGTGACAATCAGCTCAAGTCAGCTCCCTTGGCCTGTGGCTCAGGAGGAAGAAAGATGTTGCTGTGCTGTTGCCAAAGGTCAGGAGGCTCGGATCTCAGGCATGAGAGATATGGATGTCTCACTTGAAGAAGTAGATGCTGGATCAGGGCCAAGACAAAATTCCAGTATATCAGGCATTTCTCTAGGAAGAAAGCCAGGAAACTCCAGGGCAACTCAGATGAGGTATATTGAGAGGAAACCTATTTGAACCCATCATCCTGCCCACAAACTACAACCTTCTTGTGTGCTTTCAAGTGACTACACTGAGATTAGAGTGTGTCATTTCCAATCTACTCTATACCAATTCCTCAGTGTGAAGTGTGGTCCCATTCCTACGTTTGAAATATCCACTGTTTTGCCAATACAGTGTGATGGTAAGTCAGCTCAGACTCTGAATGAGCCTTGTAACCTATGGATCCTGGAGGAAGGCCTGTTGGAGATGCTGCTGACAAAGCTGATCCCTGCCTACCAGAAAGGTGATCTCTTTTATGTGGGAAACTTCCTGCAAAATTTCAAATAGTGGAGGACAATGTAGTAGTTGCTGGAAATTCTCTTGAAAAACCCATGTTTGCTCAACCCTCCTGGCCAAGTCTTGGAATACTTGGCTCCTCTCTGAGCCTGTTTGGTTCACTGGGGTGTTCACAGGGGAGCTAAGCATGATACAAGTGCACAAACTACTTTATTATGACTGGGACACCATGCCATTTCATTTCCCTCACAAGCTACTGGAGTCTCAACAGTGTGCTTACTGAGAAGTTGGATTTCAGGCATGAGTAAGTGGCTCCCAACTGCAGCCCTCACCTAGGTGACATCCTAGGAAATCCCATTTCCCAGTAAGAAATGAGGTGTCAGTACTAATGGCGGAGTCCTGTGAAATACTGGAGTCAGAGGAAAAGCTGGGGGCTGAATCACTTTTGAGCCATCAGGGAGGGATTGTGATAGCTTTGCCTGTTAGAACCTGAAAGCATTTACATTTTGGTGTGTGGTCCAGTGCTGCCACTTGAACCTGAACCCAGGTCTAAATGCCATCCCTTTGGTGTTCAAAAATTAGCACTGTACCATTTGAGTCATAGGTCAAGTTCTGGCTTTTGGCTGCCTAATTGAAGACAAGTGCCTTAAGACTTTTACTGACTAGACTGGCTTTCCACTGTGATCTTCAGAGCTCAGCCTGCTGGGTGGCTAAGATTAGAGGAATGAGCATTTAGTTCTTTATTTAGAGCATTCACTTATTGATTTATTTAGAGCATTTACTTAGTTAATTTAAGGTGCGTTTACTTTGGACAGATGCATAGAGGCCTCTCTCAGAAGCTTCTGGAAGTGGGGTGTAAAAGTCATCCTGTTCTCGAGTGTCTCTTACCCCCCTCCCAGCACATAAGTGCACATCTCTGCAGGACAGCCACAGCATTAGAATCCTGCAAGAAAGGGGCTTTGGTAAAAGGCTCAGGATGGAGAGAGAAGGCTCTCACTTTCCTTGTACTGAATGTGCCCACAGCATCATGTGTTCCATCTATACGATGTGAATGGACTTCTACCCGAGTGATTTCTACGAGTTCAAGAACTGCCACACCCTGACACAACTCAAGCTCTATATGAGGCTCCACATGTCGGCTTTGGACCTGCTCTTCTAAACACAAACTTTTTGACCAGCTGGAGGAATATGCGACCAGTAAGACCAAGAAAAAGTAGAAGTCCTGGTGTGGGTGCCTCAGAACCTGTGAGTAGGAAGCCCATGTGGTCTAGATATTGGTTGGCCCTTACTTCTACAGAGCTTGGCAAAATGCCCTTTATGGGTGTTGTCAGCCAGGTAATGTATGTCCTCTGAAAGGACTCGGGAATAAGCACTCATTAGAAAGACCCTACACCTCCTCAATGTTCAGTCCAAACTCCAGTTCTACAGGTTCCTCCATTAGATCCTCATGGAAGTTGAGTGACACTTCAACTTGCAGAGTCCACTCTGTCCACTCTGTACCTATTTCCATTCTTAGGTTTGGGTCATCGTGTAAGAGCTTATCCTGAACTCCGGATGAAAAACCCACCAATGGAGCTGGTGACTGATGGAGACTGAGAATCATCACTGCACTCCAGAAAGCATGGGCCTTCTGTAGAAATTACCAAACAGGTTTAGAGTCCTATGGATATACCTTTTGCTCTGAACCCCATGTGTGACACAGTTGAACCTGCAGATACTATGGAGGAAGAAAAAGAGCAGCCAGATTTCCTTCCGTTTCCTTTCACACTCCACCCAGAGTCAGTCCATCTGAGTCAGAGTAACACTCCACTTATTGTGCAAGCTGAAGGGGCACACGCTGGGCTCATGGAAAATGTCCCCATGGGAAGCAGCAAGTGTACTCTCAATACTGGATTCATTGGAGGAAAATGAATCCATCCTCACAGAATATCCAGACCCATCCATCTCACTAAAAGAGACTCAATCTCCATTCGACAAACCAGAATCCATCCCCCTCTTAACTCAGGAAGGACATTCTGTTTCTCATGAGGAAGGAGACCCTTCTGAGGACTCTGAAGGAGAATTACTGTCTGAAGGCAACTTGGAGGCCAGTCTGGATTTAGAGCTTCCCTGTCCCCTTCCTAAAAAGACATCTCTTTATCTTGCTCTCATGATTCTTGTCAAGTATTCATTGTATTTACTTTGCTAACTATTAAACTCTCATTGTTAATATTATGGTGTGCAGTTCTTCAGTGCTTATTATACTGTGTTTTATTTTCCACTTATAATGTGAGACCTCAGACACATAGGTCCTGGGTGGGCCAAAAACCAGACAGGTCTGGTCCCATAGAAGACAACCTTACTGGATATACAGGGAACTATGAAATGCATGGAATCACCAGGAATCCAGGCCAGGCCTCCATGGAAAGACAAGTCAGCTACCAAAGCTTAAGGACAGAGCAGATGCCTGGAAATGTGTTTTGTCAATCGGGAGCAGTGCCAGAGTAACTGTAATATTATGTGGGACTCTGTTCTGTGAGTTCAAGTCTGTTTATATATCCATTGTGCTTTGTACAAATATTTAAGAAAATTAAAACTCCACAATAGCATCAAAAATCTACTTTGGCTTTTAATGTTGCCTAGTTGTAGAGTGCTCGCCTAGTATACAAGAAGACCTTGATTAAATTCTTCGACACTGCATACACAGAAAAAGCAGATGGGGCACTGTTGCTCAGGTGTAAGAGTGCCACCCTTGAACAAATGTGGCCAAGGACAGTTCCTGGTCCCTCAGTTCAAGCCGCAGGACTAGCCAAAGAAGAAATCATACCATTTTCCACACATTTGGAAATAAATCTGTTTTATCTAACCCTACTTCTTTTTTGCCAGTCCAGGGTGTGTGCCACCAAGCCAAACTACTGGCCCCCAACCTTACTATTTTTAATCATTTAATTTTTTTACATAATCATATTTCATGCTGTCTGTATTAATACCATAAACAGTATGCTTAGTGTAATAATGTTAAAGGTAAAACATAAGAAATTAATAACTAAAATTCCTTTTATATTAGTTTTATAGCATTACTACAATTTTATGAGAAAAATTACCTAGAATGTTTATTTTAGAGTTCAAGTAATCCATTTTGATAAATATATCAACCTACATCATTTATTTGAACACATTTTAAAGTATTTTTTTCAGGAATGAAAATACATATATATTTGTTGTAAATGAAACTTATGACTTGGGGGAAGGGAAAGAGAAAACGGGGGAGGGGGTAACAGTGTTTACAAGAAATGTACTCATTACATATGTAACAGCAATCTCTTTGTATATCACCTTGAACAACAAATTTTTTGAAAAGTACAATAAGTTTAAATGTCTACTTTGGGCAGAGTTTTTTTTTGCCAGTACTGGGCTTAGATTCAGGACCTGAGCACGATCCTTGTTTTTGTTTTTGTTTATTCTTAAGGCGCAAGTTCTATCACATGTGTCACAGCACCACTTTTATCTTTTTTTTATCAATGTTGTGCTGAGGAATTGAACTTGGGTCTTCATTCATGCTCGGCAAGAACGCTTCCACTAGGCTTAACTTATGGCCCCAGTGGGAAGGAAGTTTTCCATAAAATATGTAGGAAATATGTACACTAAGGAAAAGCCATCAAAAATAGAAGAAAAATATATACTTAGATAACAACATGCCAGTATTATGGCCGATCTCTGTAATTCTAGCTTCAAGAGTGGCCTATTTGGACCGGGAGTTGGCTGGCTGAAGTAAAGTGCTATCCTTGAGCAAGCCCTAGGATAGTGCTCTGGCCATGAGTTGAAGCCATAGGACATGCAAAAATAATAATTTAATGCCCGTGACTGGTGGCTCACCCTGGTAATCCTAGCTACCCTGGAGGATCGAGGTTCAAAGATGGCCCAGGCATAAAAATCTGTGAGAATCTTATTTCCAAATAATCCAGAAAATTCAAAATGACAATGTGCCTCAAGTGGTAGAGCTCTTGCCTTGAGCTGAAGAGCTTAAGGTAAACATCCAGGCCCAGAGTTCAAGCCCCATGAGTGAAAAAAAGAAAAAGAAAAAGAAAGCCCTTATCTAAGGCTGGAGTGCACACTAGTGGTAGTTTGCTTGCCTAGTATGCACAAAGCCCTGTGTTCAATTACTCTGTACCACTTACACCAAAAAAAGCTGGAAATGATCTCAGAAGGTTGGGTTCTGAGGATCACAGTTCAAAGCCAGGCCAGACACTAAAGTCCATGAAACTGTTACTTCCACTTAAGCACCAGAAAACCAGAAGTGACACTGTGGCTCAAGGTGTTTAAGGTTGTAGCCTTGAGCTGAAGAGCCCAGGGACACTGCTCAGGAGCACAATTAAAGTCTTACAACCAAAAGAGAGAGAGAGAGAGAGAGAGAGAGAGAGAGAGAGAGAGAGACAGAGAGACAGAGAGACAGAGAGACAGAGACAGAGAGAGAGAGACAGAGAGAGAGAGACAGAGACAGAGACAGAGACAGAGAAACAGAGAGACAGAGAGACAGAGAGAGAGACAGGCAGAGAGACAGAGACAGACAGACAGAGAGACAGAGACAGAGACATCAAACAGTCAGGCACTGCTGGCTGAAGCGTGTAATTCTACCTACTATGGAGGCTGAGATTGGAGGATCTTGGTTCAAAGCCCAAAGCCAGCCTGGACACATATGTTTGTGAGACTTACATCACCAATTAACTACCAGAAACCAAAAATGGAGCTGTAGAGGAAGAGCGCTAGCCTTGAGCTGAAGAGGTCAGGGACAGTCCAGGCCCAAAGTCCAAGCAACATGACGAATCAATAATAAAAAAAAGAAGATAGCTAATAGTAATGATGAATAATTTTGGGCTGGGAGTTTGGCCTAGTGGTAGAGTGCTTGCCTAGCATGCACGAAGACCTGGGTTCAATTCCTCAATATCACATACATAGAAAAATGCTGGAAGTGGTGCTGAGGCTGAAGTGGTAGAGCCCTAGCCTTGAGAAAATATAAGGACAGTGCTCAGTCCCTGAGTTCAAGCCCAGGACTGGCCAAATCAAAAGTAGTAGAGCACTGGCATTGAACTGAAGATCTGAGGAACAGCCCAGGCACAGAGTTCAAGCACCGCAAACAACAACAACAAAATCTATGAAATGGCAGTGGTGGTCTTAAGCTAAGCAAAAATAGAGTAGAAATTGGTAAAATACATATTTGTGTGTAAGCAAAATAGCCAGACTTATGCATTAGAACAGGATAGCAACTTGAAAAAAAATTTTGTTTTCCATCTCACTAGGTCCTGTCTCTTAATTTATTCAAGTAAGTAAAATGCTGGGTTTTATAATCATTGCTCTGAATATTAGAAAATCGTAATATCTCTCATTAACCAACAAAGACCAGGAACTGGGGCTTCGTTCAAATGGCATAGTATCAGGCAAGAGAAGAAAAAATTGAAGCAAGAACTTGAAGTTCTTGATCCAGAACCTGCATAGTAACAGAGCAGCAGCCTGGTGATGGTACCTCACACCTATAATCTTAGCTACTCAGGAGGCTAAGATCTGAGAATCAAAGTTTAAAGCCAGCCAAAGTACCCAGTTAACTGCCAGAAAAACCAGAAGTGGCACTGTGGCTCACAGATTAAAGCACTAGCCTTGAGCTGAAGAGCTCAGGGACAGTGCCCAGGCCCAGAGTTCAAGCCCCACAATTGACAAAAATCAAACAAGCAAACAAAACTCACAAAGAAGCCTGCAGACCACAGTGGTTCTGCTGAGTCTCTTCTCTATGGGGATCAGGAAACATTTCACTTTTTCTGTCTCTTCCCATCTCAACATTCATACTAAAATAAGACTGTGTTGAAAGTTTCAATTTATAAAAATGTTTTTCATGAAGCACCCTGAAATATTCATCGCTTATATCTCAATTGAAGATAGTTGATTTGGGGCTGCATTGGTAGAGTGCTAGCCTTGAGCAGAAATGGTCATGGATAGAGCTGAAGCACTCAGTTGAAGACCCAGTGCCAACACACCAAAGAAATTATGCACTTTATACATATTTTCTAATTTCTTAATGAATTTTTTAGTCTGTATAAATATAGGATACATTCCTTGTTACTTAAGTAAGATTGCTCTTTTTTTCTTTTTGCCAGTCCTACGGCTTGGACTCAGGGCCTAGACATTTTCATTGGACTCGCTTGCCCAAGGTGAGTGCTCTGCCTCTTGAAACACAGCGCCACTTCTAGCTTTTTTCTGAGTATGCGGTACCGGTGAATAGAACCTAGGTCTTCATGCATTCTAGGTGAGCACTCTACCATTAGGCTACATTCCCAGGCAGTGAGATTCCTCTTACAGTCATTGTATGTTCACAGAGTTTGATCTCACACACTGTAGGGCCCTGGTTTGCTTTGACCTGTGATCCTAAGCCCTGAGCCTCCTAAGTAGCTGAAATTAAGTTGTGAGCCAGCATGATGGCTTCCGTTCTTTTTTCTACAAAAATATATGTAGTTATCTAAAATATATCTATAGCTGAAAAAAATGAATCTCTCCCAAACAAATCTTCAAAGAAACAACCATCCTATTAAAAGGTGGGCTAAAGACTTAAAAGAGTATTCTCTGAAGAAAAAATTAAAATGGGCTTTAGACACATGAAGAAATGCTCCATATCTCTAGCAATAAGTGAAATGAAAATCAAAACAACTTTGAGATTCCACCTGACTCCAGTCAGAATGGCCATTATCAAAAAATCTAATAAGAGATACTGGTGGGGAAGTGACCAGGGGGGATCACACCTACACTGTTGGTGTGAGTGTAAACTCGTTCAACCACTAGGGAAAGCAGTTTGGTGGTTCCTCAAAAGACTGAGCATAGAGCTCCCCTATGATCCAGCAAATCCACTACTTGGCATCTACCCAATTGTCCAGAAAAAAGGACATACTAAAGCCACTAGCACAATGATGCTCATTGCAGCACTATTTACCATAGCAAAGATATGAAACCAACCCAGATGCCACTCAGTAGATGACTGAATCAAGAAGATTTGGTACTTATACACAATGGAATGCTATGCTGCCATCAGAAGGAATGACATCGCCCCATTTGTAAGGAAATGGAAAGACTTGGAAAAATTCATATTAAGTGAAGCAAGCCAGACCCAAAGAAACATAAGCTCAATGGTTTCCCTCATTTGTAATAATTAGTTCACATCTAGGACTCTCCTAGCAGAGGATTACAATAACTCAAAAACCTAGGTATATAAGGTCATATAGGATGAGACTAAATGAAAGGATCTCTAGGATATGGGAACAAGAGCTATATCTTGTGTCATCGTTGCTCTTAATCTTGTGTGATTTTTGTCCTTAATCTACTATGTTATTTCTCATCTCTTATTTTGCCCTTTGGTTAATGTCAGATTGTTACTGTATCTGATTTTTTTCCCTGGCATATTGTATATATGTTTATTTGTTTATGTCAAATAGGAAAGAGAAGGGGGGAAACAAGATGATTGGGAAGGGGAGGGGAGAGGGAACTGGGGACAAAAACATGTGTTGTGGAATAAATGTGTGAGAAGTAATGCAGTCCACTACCTGTAAATGTAATCGTAACCCCTCTATACATTACCCTGAAAATAAAAAAGAGACTATAAAAATATCTGTAGAAAATGAGGTTGGATGATGGAAACAACCAGATGCCCTACTACAAAAAATGTGACACACGCGCGCACACACACACACATACACACACACAAACACACACACACACACACACACAATGGAATGATACATAGCCAACCGACAAGATAAAATAATGGCATTCTCGGGGAAGTGGATGAAAAGGAAAAAAATCATATTAAGTGAAGTAAGCCAAACTCAAAGGATCATAGGCCCAAGAGTCTCCCTCATTTGTCAAATTCAGTAGAAACCTTGGGCTCTGCTACCAGAGATTTACAATAGAACAAAATCTAGAGACATCGTGACAAATAGTATGACACTAAATGTAAGGACCTCCAAGATAAAGAAACAAAACTCATATAATGAGTGATTGTTGTCCTTAATGAAATATGTGATCTCTTATCTCTTTTGCTATCCCTTGGTTATATCATATTGTTACAATATTTCACCTTGTTTTCTGATATATTTCATATGTGCCTAATTGGTTATTTGAAATTGGATAGGGAAGGGGGGAAATGAACATGAGTGGGGGTAGGGGAAGGGAAATGGGGACCATATCATTACATGGGGTATCAAAGTTTGAGAAGTAATGCACCTTCTATCTGGTGAATATAATGTAACCCTTCTATAAATTACAATAAATATAAATACATAAAAAGAAGATCTGCACAGAAAAAAATAATAATGGCATTTTTGGGGTAGTGGATGAAATTAGAGTGAATCCTGTTGAGTGAGGTAAGTCAAGACCAAGGAACAAAAGGTGCATGATATCCTTAGTATATGGATATTAGTTTCAAACAGTAGTAGGGCGATGATTGAATAGTTGATACCCAAAGTTCTGGACATAATTTTGGAGATATAAACATAACTACATAGACATAAAAATCTAGGATAGACTATACACTCTATAGACATGTGTTTTATTATAGATTAATCTGTATCTATGACATACAAAGACTCAGCTTAATTTTTACTATATTCTAAAATCTATGTGCCAGTGATTGTATAGCGATTCCCTTCTTGAATACTTGTTGGTTAAACATGACATTTGAAATATGATGTAAAATTCAATGTTAATAAATTTTTTAAAAAAGAGGCTAGAGGTAAATACCACTAATGTACTTGCTCTAAGTGGTACAGAAATTTTCTTAATGAATCAAGGGGTTTTATTACATCTTTATGCAATTATTTTAGTTCTGAGTGTTCTACACTCAATGATACTTCTGGAAAGATGATATAGCTGACTGTGTAGATGGTATGAAGACATACTGGCCTAAACGTAGAATAAAGCATTGGTAAGTGGCTGTTAGCTGTCCAGATTCTACTGGAATATGTGGAATGAATTTATTAAGCATAATGCAGGCTCTTAGTCAGATCAGGATCAAGATTATGTGGTTCCATGAGATGAATGAGGAAAGATCAGAAAAATCTACTAAGATATCCAGATATACTTTTTAAACTAAGGTATCTGGACTCCTTTTTTTTCTTTCTTGGTGTGGAGGTTGAACTTTGGACCTGGGCAAGGTCTCTTAGTTCTTTTTCCTCAAGGCTAATGCTGTACCAGTTTTAGCCACAACTCCACTTAGTTTTTGGGTGGATAAGTGGAGAATAGAATCTTACAGTTTTTTTGTTTTCATTTTTTTGCTTGCAAAGGCTTTGAATCACCTTCTCCCTGGCTAGTAGAATGACAATTATGACCCTCCAGCGCCTGGCTAGTGATTTTTTGAAAACTGGACTTTATTCCAAATCACATAACTGGTTCCTAGCAAAGTTTTGAAGCCTGACTTAAATGTGACAGATTTTTGTCACTTGGAGACACTCTGTGCTGAACGTTAGAAATCTACCAGCTGAGTCACAGTGGCACTTCCAGTTTTTTGTTTATGTGGTGCTGAGGAATGGAATCCAGGGTTTCATACATGCTAGGCAAGCTTCATTTTCAGCCCAAGGTTTTATGTTTTGTTTTTTCAGTGTTGTTGCTTCTAAGGTACTGTATGATGTTCTTTCATTTTCTTTGCTTTTTACCTCTTTTCTTCTTTTTCCCTTTAGTTTTATTCTCTGTAGTCACTGTGTTGAATTCGGGTACCCTATGTCTTGTACATAGGTTTATGTGATTTGGGGAATGGAGAGGGTATAATAAAATGGTAAAAAAAAAAAAACAAAGGAAAAAGGGTGAACCCATTGAACAGTGATGCTTGGAAGACACTAAACGGAAATGAACTGAACAATCTGGGTGGAGAGGGGGCTGAGGGTAAGAAAACAGAGAAAAATGAGGGAGGGGATAACAATTTTCTTAAGAAATATGTTCATTACTTATGTAACCGTATGCCAACTATATATTGACTTAACAAAATAAATTAACTTAAAAAATAATTTAGCCGGGTATGGTGGCTCACACTTGTAAATGTAGCTACTCAAGAGGCTGGGATCCAAGGATAGCAGTTCAAAGTCAGCCTGGGCACTGAAGTCCATGTGACTCTTATCTCCAATTAACCACCAGAAACCCAGAAGTGGCCCTATGGCTCAAGGGATAGGGCAGTAGTCTTGAGCTGAAAAGCTCAGTGACAAGACCCAGGTGCAGAGTTGCAGTCCCATGACTTGAATGATGAATGATACTAGCCAGGCTCTGTGTGCTCACACTTGGAATCCTATCTACACAGAATCAGGTTTGAATCCAGCCCAAACAAATTGCATGATATTCTGATTTACAGTTCATTACCAAAAATCTGGAAGTGGAGCTGTGGATAAAGTGGTAGAACACTATCCTGAAGCAAAAAAAAACTTTTAAGGACAGTTCCCAGGCCCTGGGTTCAAGTCCCAGGACTTGCATAAAACAACAAAATGTGACGCTGAGTCCTCCATCATTGGGTGTTATAGTTCAATATTCTTGATATGCGTCTTAGAAATTAAGTCCCTAGCAAATACTCTCCCCTGATATTCTGCTTCATAGCTGATTCATAGAATTTCAGCAACATTACTATCACCTTCCAGTTAGCATAGCAGTCTACTACTGAAAATTTGAAGAAAACTTTTGAGTAATCCTAATAAATCTGTGTATCATCTGCACACACATCAAATCAGCAGGAGCTATGTTCTACTATTATATAAATGTATTTAATCCCTTCTTGACTTAATGAGCCTTAAAGAGGAAAACATATGAAATAGTTATGAAACTAACAGTCACCATTCTTCTACCTAATATTGTAATATAAGTTTATAAATGCAAGGACTATTCTGAAGTGTGCAGAAGATAGCTTCTAATTATAATATTCTCATGAAGTATAGTTTTTTTAAGAAACATGTTGCTTGCTTTGGGAAAGCAAAGGCAAGGAAAAATGATATAAGTAAGTTCCCTATTTATCAGAAGGAAAATACTATTGGGTTTAGATCAACTTCATTCATTCCGTGCTGATGAAACAAATATTTGCAATTCCTGAGGCCAATCACTTCATTGTGATGCACAATCAGCCAGCTTAGATCAATCTTCCAAAAAAGGAAAGGAACAAATGAGAAGCAATTAAGGTTTCCAAAATGAACCAGGTGGTGGTGGCAGCTCACACTTGTAATTCTATCTACTCAAGGCCTGAAATCCAAGGATCTGGATTAAGTCTGTCTGGGATGAAAATATTACTGTCTGTAACATCATCTCTGTTATCACAGCCCAGCTGATACACTCTGCCCAACAGGTTCCAAACACCAAAGTCCATCTCCTATCTGAAATACTATCAAACGTACTCACATATTATTTCCTCTTTGGGAGATAGTTGAAACATGTACCAGAAACATTTCCCTGGCTTTAGAGTGGAAGTGGAAATATATACTTACTAGAATCCCATCTAGTAAATTACAGTCAATCATCGTTCCTCACATCTTGTTAGTTAAATTGAACAATGAGTGTTTGGATCAGAAGCAATGTGTATGAGCATACATGTTGTAAAAGTACTGTAATCCTAGCTACTCAAGTTAAGCTGAGAACTGAGGATTCCAGTTCAAAATCAGCCACGCAATAAATTCCATAATATTTTTACCTCTAATTAACCAGCAAAAAACAGAGCGTTGAATTGTGCTTAAAATGCCACAGCCCTAAGCTTTGCATTAAAGTGCTAGGGGGTAGCATTCAGGATGCCCACTCCCTCCACTACTTTTTAACATAGTACTAGAATTCCTAGGCAGTGCAATAAGGCAAGAAGCAAGCATAAAGGGGATCCAAGTAGGGAAAGAGGAAATAAAACTATTCCTCTTTGCCGATGACATGATTCTGTATTTAAAGAATCGTATAGAATCTACTTCCAAGCTCCTTGAGCTGATTCAAAGATTTGGAACGGTAACAGGCCATAAAATGAACCATCACAAATCAACTACCTTACTTTACGCCAACACTGAGAGGAACGAGGCAATAATCAGGAAAGAAATTCCTTTCACAGTAGCCTCAAGCTCTTCAACGAAATTGAAAATGAAGATTCTTTACCAAACTCATTCTGTGAAGCCAGTATATCCCTCGCCCCAAACCAGACGGAGATTCATCAAAGAAAGAGATCTATAGACCCATTTCTTTGATGAACATCGATGCAAAACTTCTCAACAAAATACTGGCCAACCGTCTACAACAACTCATCAAAAAAATTATACACTATGATCAAACTGGATTCATCACGGGGAGGCAAAGCTGGTTCAACATACACAAATCAATTAATATAATTCAACACATCAACAGGAGCAGGGATAAAATCACATGATTGTCTCAATAGATGCGGAAAAGGCATTTGACAAGATCCAAAACCCCTTTATGTAAAAAGATGTGGAGAAACTAGGAATCCATGGAACATTTCTCAATGTAATAAAGACTGTGTATGAGAAACCCACTGCTAGTATTATACTTAATGGTGAAAATCTAAAGCCATTCCCTCTAAAATCAGGAATGAGACAAGGATGCCCACTCTCTCCAATCCTTTTTAACATAGTACTAGTATTCCTAGGCAGTGCAATAAGGCAAAAAGCAAGCATAAAGGGGATCCAAGTAGGGAAAGAGGAAATAAAACTATCCCTCTTTGCCGATGACATGATTCTGTATTTAAAGAATCCTATAGACTCTACTCCCAAGTTCCTTGAGCTGATTCAAAGCTTTGGAAGGGTAGCAGGCCATAAAATCAACCCTCACAAATCAACTGCCTTACTTTACGCCAGCACTGAGAGGAACGAGGCAATAATCAGGAAAGAAAATCCTTTCACAATAGCCTCAAAGAAAATAAAGTACCTAGAAATTAGCTTAACTAAGAATGTAAAGGACCGTTTAGATGAAAACTTTAAAACCATAAAAAAGGAAATTAAAGCAGAACTAAGGAAATGGAAAAACCTCCCATGCTCCTGGATTGGAAGAATCAACATTGTGAAAATGACAATCTTGCCAAGAGCTATCTACACATTCAATGTAATACCAATCGACATCCCAATGTCATTCTTTAAAGAAATAGAAGAGGCAATTCAAAATTTCATATGGAATAATAAAAGACCCCTTATAGCAAAAACACTTCTTAGCAGAAAGAACAGTGCTAGAGGAATTTCAATTCCAAACTTAAGACTCTATTACAGAGCTATAATTCTCAAAACAGCTTGGTACTGGCACAAGAACAGGCCTGAAGGCCAATGGAGTAGAACTGCGGACCCAGATATTAAACCACAGACCTATGGCCACCTAATCTTTGACCAGGGAGCCAAAAAAATAGAATGGAAGAAAGATAGCCTCTTCAACAAGTTGTGCTGGCAGAACTGGTTAAACACCTGCAGAAAACTAAAGTTGGATCCTTCTTTGTCCCCTTGCACTAGAATTAACTCCAAATGGAGCAAAGACCTGGAGATAAAAGCTGACACACTGAAAAGTTTACAGGAAGGAATAGGAGATACACTAGGCCTCCTTGGCACAGGTCGAAACTTTCTTAATAAGGACCAAGAATCACAACAAATCAGAGAAAGGCTGGATAAGTGGGACTGCAGTAAACTGCAGAGCTTTTGTATGGCAACGGATATAGCTAGTAAACTAATCAGGAAGCCTACAGAGTGGGAGAAGATCTTCACCAACCAAACAACGGACAAAGGCCTCATATCTAAAATATATCAACAACTCAAAAAATTGAATCACTCCAAAACTAACCTCCAAAGTAACACCCATCCCATTACAAAATGGGCCAAAGACTTAAAGAGAGTCTTCTCTGAAGAAGAAATTACCAAGATCCAGAATATCATGAGGTAATACTTCTCAAACCTTTACGCCAACAAATTTGAGAATCTAGAAGAAATGGATGAATTCCTAGACAATATTAACATACACACACTGAACCAAGAAGAGCTAACACAACTCAACAGGCCTATTTCAAGCTCTGAAATAGAAATGGAAATTAGACAACTTCCACTTAAAAAGAGCCCAGGGCCAGATGGATTCACAGCTGAATTCTATAAGGTCTTCAAAGCAGAGGTCACACCAATACTCCTCAAGCTCTTCAACGAAATTGAAAATGAAGGTTCTTTACCAAACTGATTCTGTGAAGCCAGCATATCCCTCATCCCCAAACCAGACAGAGATTCATCAAAGAAAGAGATCTATAGACTCATTTCTTTGATGAACATCGATGCAAACCTTCTCAACAAAATACTGGCCAACCGTCTACAACAACTCATCAAAAAAAATATACACTATGATCAAACTGGATTCATCACAGGGAGGCAAAGCTGGTTCAACATACACAAATCAATTAATATAATTAAACACATCAACAGGAGCAAGGACAAAAATCACATGATTGTCTCAATAGATGCGGAAAAGGCATTTGACAAGATCCAAAACCCCTTTATGGTAAAAGATGTGGAGAAACTAGGAATTCATGGAACATTTCTCAATGTAATAAAGGCTGTGTATGAGAAACCCACTGCTAGTATTATACTTAATGGTGAAAATCTAAAGCCATTCCCTCTAAAATCAGGAAAGAGACAAGGATGTCCACTCTCTCCACTCCTTTTTAACATAGTACTAGAATTCCTAGGCAGTGCAATAAGGCAAGAAGCAAGCATAAAGGGAATCCAAGTAGGGAAAGAGGAAATAAAACTCTCCCTCTTTGCAGATGACATGATTCTGTATTTAAAGAATCCTATAGACTCTACTCCCAAGCTCCTTGAGCTGATTCAAAGCTTTGGAAGGTTAGCAGGCCATAAAATCAACCCTCACAAATCAACTGCCTTACTTTACGCCAACACTGAGAGGAACGAGGCAATAATCAGGAAAGAAAATCCTTTCACAATAGCCTTAAAAAAATAAAGTAAATAGCAATTAGCTTAACTAAGAATGTAAAGGACCGTTTAGATGAAAACTTTCAAACCCTAAAAAGGAAATTAAAGCAGAAGTAAGGAAATGGAAAAACCTCCCATGCTCCTGGATTGGAAGAATCAACATTGTGAAAATGACAATCTTGCAAAAAGCTATCTACAAATTCAATGTAATACCAATCAACATCCTTTTTAACATAGTACTAGAATTCCTAGGCAGTGCAATAAGGCAAGAAGCAAGCATAAAGAGGATCCAAGTAGGGATCTTTGCAGATGACATGATTCTGTATTTAAAGAATCCTATAGACTCTACTCCCAAGATCCTTGAGCTGATTCAAAGCTTTGGAAGGGTAGCAGGCCATAAAATCAACCCTCACAAATCAACTGCCTTACTTTACGCCAACACTGAGAGGAACGAGGCAATAATGAGGAAAGAAATTCCTTTCACAATAGCTTCAAAGAAAATAAAGTACCTAGCAGTTAGCTTTACTAAGAATGTAAACACCGTTTAGATGAAAACTTTAAAAGCATAAAAAAGGAAATTAAAGCAGAACTAAGGAAATGGAAAAACCTCTCATGCTCCTGGATTGGAAGAATCAACATTGTGAAAATGACAATCTTGCCAAGGGCTATCTACAAATTCAATGTAATACCAATCAACATCCCAATGTCATTTTTTAAAGAAATAGAAGAGGCAATTCAAAATTTCATATGGAATAATAAAAGACCCCGTATAGCAAAAACACTTCTTAGCAGAAGAACAGCGCTGGAGGAATTTCAATTCCAAACTTAAGACTCTATTACAGAGCTATAATTCTCAAAACAGCTTGGTACTGGCACAAGAACAGGCCTGAAGTCCAATGGAGTAGAACTGCGGACCCAGATATTAAATCACAGACCTATAGCCACCTAATCTTTGACCAGGGAGCCAAAAAAATAGAATGGAAGAAAGATAGCCTCTTCAACAAGTTGTGCTGGCAGAACTGGTTAAACACCTGCAGAAAACTGAAGTTGGATCCTTCTTTGTCACCGTGCACTAGAATTAACTCCAAATGGATCAAAGACCTGGAGGTAAAAGCTGACACACTGAAAAGTTTACAGGAAGGAATAGGAGATACACTAGGCCTCCTTGGCACAGGTCGAAACTTTCTTAAAAAAGGACCAAGAATCACAACAAATCAGAGAAAGGCTGGATAAGTGGGACTGCATTAAACTGCAGAGCTTTTGTATGGCAACGGATGTAGCTAGTAAACTAATCAGGAAGCCTACAGAGTGGGAGAAGATCTTCACCACCCAAACAACGGACAAAGGCCTCATATCTAAAATATATCAACAACTCAAAAAATTGAATCACTCCAAAACTAACCTCCAAAGTAACACCCATCCCATTACAAAATGGGCCAAAGCCTTAAAGAGAGTCTTCTCTGAAGAAGAAACAAAAATGGCCTATAGACACATGAAGAAATGCTCCACATCTCTGATCATAAAAGAAATGCAAATCAAAACAACTCTAAGATTCCACCTCACTCCAGTTAGAATGGCCAGGATCAGGAAAACGAATGACAACAGATGCTGGAGCGAATGTGGCCAGGAGGGGTCACCACTACACTGTTGGTGGGAGTGCAAACTCGTTCAACCACTATGGAAAGCAGTGTGGCAGTGCCTCAAAGGCTAAACATAGAACTCCCCTATGACCCAGCAATTCCACTACTTGGCATTTACCCAACAATCCAGAAACAAGGGCATACTAAACCCACTAGCACAACAATGTTCATTGCAGCACTATTCACCATAGTAAAGATATGGAACCAACCCAGATGTACCTCAGTTGATGAGTGGATCAACAAGTTGTGGTATTTGTACACAATGGAATTCTATGCTGCTGTCAGAAAGAATGACATCGCCCCATTTATTAGGAAATGGAAAGACTTAGAACAAATCATATTAAGTGAAGTAAGCCAGACTCAAAGGAACTTAGGCTCAGTGGTTTCCCTCATTCGTCATAATCAGTAGAAACCTTTGGCTCTACTAGCAGAGATTGTCAATAGAGCAAAAGGCCATATATAAGGCCATATAATGTGAAGCTAATTGAAAGGACCTCCAGGATATTGACACAAATGCCATATAATGAATGATTGTTGTCCTTAATGTACTATGTTGTCTCTCATCTCGTTTGCTGTCCCTTGGTTATCCCATATTGGTATAGTATCTCACTTTATCTTATATATTGAATTTATTTGTATTTGGATATTTGAAATTTGATAGGGAAGGGGGGAAAACCAAGACGGGTGGGGGGTGTGGGGTTGGAGGGAGATGGGTACCAAGACATGTGAAATGGTATCAATGTATGTGTATTAATGCACCTTCTATCTGGCAAATATCATCTAACCTTTTTACTAATTACAATAAAAAATGAAAAAAAGAAAGTTGTAGTGTGTGGGGAGGATGATGGGGTCAAATACATTTCTTCTTAGAAATTTACCTCATCTGGTTGCCCCGGATTTTCCTGGCCTTCTTCTTAGAGAAAGTTCTGTTATACTGGATTTGTGGCTTGGCAATCATCTAGCATGTACATCTTCGAGTAAGACATCCACAACTTCCATGCCTGAGACTCGAGTTTCCTGACCTTTGGCAACAGCACAGAAACATCTTTCTTCCTCCTGAGCCACAGGCCAAGTGAGCTGGCTTGACCTGGTTGTTAGTTACAGTGGCTTGGTTACCAGGGTTCCATATTCTGTTCCATTGTGAGGGAGGCAGGGTCACCTTTCAGGGCCCAATGACCAGAGATCCTTGCTCACAAAAGACCTCACCAAAGACATACTGGAGGCTGAATCTCTCCTCAAATCTCACAATATACTTGTGGATGTAGTAAACAGCACACCTTATTTGTCCAATCCCAATGTCTTCCACTAGGCCCAACTACCAGTCTGGTCTCAGACTCAAGGAGCCTTTCTTAGGTAAGATCCAAACAAGGGTCAACATTGCCCTCATGCTTTACAAAACATTGGCTTCACAGTGCCTTCTCTGCCTGCATTTTGCCCCTTGTCGAATTTTTTTTGCTAGTCTTGGGACTTGACCTCAGAGTGTGAACATTGTTCTTGGACTTTCTTTAGGCCTTAGCTGTCCCACCGAGCCACAGCACCACTTGCAGCGTTTCCTATGTATGTGGTAATGAGGAATCAAACCTGAGTCTTTTTGCTTGGTAGCCAAGTACTCTACCACTAGGTCAAACACACAGGGCATCTTGCACATATTTTTGACGTCAATCTACTAGGATATTATTAGGTTTCTGTATCCTAATCAATTTTTTCCTGATGATTAGCCTTGCTTTCATGTGGAAAAAATGCAAGAGGGAAAAACACAGAAGAATTAGTGAAATTAAAAAAAAAGCATTAGACACAGTTAAGTGTTCACTCTTTGTAGGAGAAAAGATATTTGGATATGATGATGATGATGATGATGACTTTATAATTACTATGTCAGGGTTGAGAGTTTGGCATAGTGGTAGAGTGCTTGCCTAGCATCCATGAAGATCTGGGTTTGATTGCTCAGTTTCACATAGATAGAAAATCTAGATGTGGCACTGTGGCTCAAGTGGCAGAGGGCTAGACTTGAGAAAACCCGAGGACAGTGCTCAGGCCCTGAATTCAAGCCCCAAGACTGGCAGAAAGATAAAAGAAAATAAAAATGCTTTTTACGAGCTAATTCACTCACAGCATTTGCTTCTGAAATCTTCGCTTCTGCATCTTGCGAAATACCCCTTTCCCTCAACGTAGACAAGAAAAACAGATCCACCCCATGGTCCACTGTGAGGCCACTGGTTGGGCTAAGAGCTAGTCGTGCAGCAACATATAAGTTTTATTCTAATACTTTCCAAACTTTGTACTCAAATATGCTACCTACTTACCAACTTAGGTCAGTTATCCTTATGCTATACCTTTTCTTCATGACTACAATATTCTTACACTCCTACGTTAATCCTTTTGTACCTCCCCTGACCTCTCTCATTCTTTTTTTCTATCTCTGGACCTCTGCTCGTCTTTCAACCCTTATACTGCACGGATCTACACTTGATGGCTGTTGAGCAATATTGTATATGTAGGTGGTTAATTATTCTCTAGGCTCAGAGGGACTTAAAGACAATAGAGATTGTATTGAGAGGATTATTGTTTGGGGTATAAATCGCTTATCAGTGGTTGTATTAGACTGGTCTGTAAGTGCACAAAAAGAAAGAGTGATAATACCAATCAAAACTTGTGAACATCTAGTGTCTGCCAGCTACCGAGGTCTAGGTTGGTTATATCTGAAAAACTATAATCATATTTAGTAGTAATCTTGCTCCCATTTTCAAATGGGCAGAACAAGAAACTCACGAAAAATGTCAAATCAAGAAACAACGTCCCCAACCCAATGTAAATAGACAATGGAACAGTCACTGGCAAACCTAGAGGACAGTCTTCCAAGTGCTACACAAATGCAATTGATAAACATCCTTAATGGAAAATGTGAAAATATAAAGAAAGAGATAATGGAGGAAGCCATAGCTGAACAAGAGGAAAGCAAAAACAAGGTGATAAGTGAAAAAGAAGAAGCCATAAAGGAGGCCATAATAAAGGTTTTTCAAAGAAATAAGGATGAATTCATAGAATCCACAAATAAAAACGCGACCAAACTCCAGCAAATGTCCAAAGAAAATAAAGCTACTGAGCTAACCACTCAAAAGGAAATCAAGGAGATAAAGAAATACATACATGATCTAAAACAAGAGAGGCAAGGCATCAAAAATGAGCAATTAGAAGCAAGGGAGATGAAAATAAAGTAGATAGTTTGATAGCAGTTTAGACAATGCAGAGGAGAGAATTTCTGGGGCTGAAGATAATTTAGTTATTATAGAGAAAGAACAGAAAATGAGTCAATCCAAATCTAGAAAATATGAGAAAGCGCTTCAGCAGGTCCAAGATACAATTAGGAAGGCTAATTTAAGGCTAGTTGGTATTGAGGAGGGCGTGGAGAAAGAGGTCAATGGTATTGAAAATATACTTCAGGGAATCATCTCAGAGAATTTCCCAAATATCCAGAAGGGCAGGCCCATCCACATACGAAAAGCTTTTAGAACCCCAAACAGACCTGACCAGAAAAGAACATCCCACCGCCACATTGTGAACCGAACTGGATCAATAGAAACGAAAGAATAGATCCTAAAGGCAGCCAGGGAAAAAGGATCAGTAACCTATAAAAGCAAACCAATCAGAATAACCCCAGATTTCTCAGCAGAGACCATGCAAGCACGAAGTGACTGGAAGCATATATGTCATGCCCTTAAATCAAATAACTACCAACCAAGAATACTGTAGCCAGCTAAGCTCTCATTTATAACTGAGGAAACAATAAAAACATTCCATTTCAGAGAAAAGATGCAACAATATGTCGAAACAAAACCAACACTACAGAGAATTCTCAACGATGCTCTATACATACAAAACCAAAATAAATGCAACATAGGGAAAGAAATGGCACCTAAACAGCATACCATCTAAGGACTACAAGAACTGTCATGACACGGGCCCTACTAAAAGCTTTTAAAAATGGTAGGAACTAATAAATATCTCTCAATCCTAACTCTCAATATCAATGGACTTAACTCTCCAATTAAACGGCATAGGCTGTCTAGTTGGATCAAAAAGCAAGAGCAATCGTTTTGCTGTCTTCAAGAGACACATCTTACCCAAAAACAATCATCTTTGAAAGTGAGAGGTTGGAATAAACTGTGTCAAGCTAACTGCCCCCATAAACAGGCTGGAGTTGCCATTCTCATATCAGACACAATAGACTTCAAACTAAAATTAGTAAGAAAAGACAAAGAAGGTTACTACATACTACTAAAGGGATCTTTCCTCCAGGAAGACATAACCATCCTAAATATTTACACACCCAGTCCCGGAGCTCCAAACTTCACTTACACTGAAACCATACATAGATCGAAATACAGTGATTGTTGGTGAGTTTAACACACCACTCTCACCTATGGACAGATCAACAAGGCAAAAACTCAACAGAGAAATCTTAGAACTGAACAATTATATAGACCAACTAGATCTAACAGACATCTGCAGAATATTACACCCAGTAACAACACAATATACGTTTTTCTCAGCAGCACATGGAACATTTTCCAAAATAGACCACATCTTAGGCCATAAAACAAACCTGGACAGATTCAGAAACACTGAAATTATTCCATGCACACTCTCAGACCATAAAGACATCAAATTGGAGTTGAACACACATCTCCACCAACGAATACCCTGTAACTCATGGAGACTGAACAACACATTGTTGAATCCAAAACAATGGGTATTCGAAGAGATCAGAAGAGATTTCCAACTGATTATGAAATTTAACAATAAGGAGCACACAAATATCAAGTCCTTAGGGACACAACAAAGGCAGTACTCAGAGGAAAATTTATAGCGCTGAGTGCCTACAACAGCAAGTTGGAAAAATGGCAAACCAACTAGTTAATGTCTCACCTTAACCTCCTGGAAAAAGAGCAACAAACCAACCCTAAACCCATTAGGAGAAAGCAAATTATTAAAATCAAAGCAGAATTGGAATAAAAAAACTATACAAAGAATCAACAAAACAAGGAGTTGGTTCTTTGAAAGAATTAACAAAATTGACAAGCCCTTAGCAAATCTTACCAAAAAAAAGAGAGCATATCGAAATAAACAAAATCGCAGATGAAAATGGTAATATCACGACAGAAATTACCAAGATCCAGAATATCATGAGGGAATACTTCTCAAGCCTTTACGCCAACAAATTTGAGAATCTAGAAGAAATGGATGAATTCCTAGACAATATTAACATACCCACACGGAACCAAGAAGAGCTAACCCAACTCAACAGGCCTATTTCAAGCTCTGAAATAGAAATGGAAATTAGACAACTTCCACTTAAAAAGAGCCCAGGGCCAGATGGATTCACAGCTGAATTCTATAAGGTCTTCAAAGCAGAGCTCACACCAATACTCCTCAAGCTCTTCAACGAAATTGAAAATGAAGGTTCTTTACCAAACTCATTATTTGAAGCCAGTATATCCCTCATCCCCAAACCAGACAGAGATTCATCAAAGAAAGAGATCTATAGACCCATTTCTTTGATGAACATCGATTCAAAACTTCTCAACAAAATACTGGCCAACCGTCTACAACAACTCATCAAAAAAATTATACACTATGATCAAACTTGATTCATCACATGGAGGCAAAGCTGGTTCAACATACACAAATCAATTAATATAATTAAACACATCAAGAGGAGCAAGGACAAAAATCACATGATTGTCTCAATAGATGCGGAAAAGGCACTTGACAAGATCCAAAACCCCTTTATGGGAAAAGATGTGGAGAAACTAGGAATTCATGGAACATTTCTCAATGTAATAAAGGCTGTGTATGAGAAACCCACTGCTAGTATTATACTTAATGGTGAAAATCTAAAGCCATTCCCTCTAAAATCAGGAAAGAGACAAGGATGCCCACTCTCTCCACTCCTTTTTAACATAGTACTAGAATTCCTAGGCAGTGCAATAAGGCAAGAAGCAAGCATAAAGAGGATCCAAGTAGGGAAAGAGGAAATAAAACTCTCCCTGTTTGCAGATGACATGATTCTGTATTTAAAGAATCCTATAGACTCTACTCCCAAGCTCCTTGAGCTGATTCCAAGCTTTGGAAGGTTAGCAGGCCATAAAATCAACCCTCACAAATCAACTGCCTTACTTTACGCCAACACTGAGAGGAACGAGGCAATAATCAGGAAAGAAAATCCTTTCACAATAGCCTTAAGAAAATAAAGTAAATAGCAATTAGCTTAACTAAGAATGTAAAGGACCGTTTAGATGAAAACTTTCAAACCCTAAAAAGGAAATTAAAGCAGAAGTAAGGAAATGGAAAAACCTCCCATGCTCCTGGATTAGAAGAATCAACATTGTGAAAATGACAATCTTGCCAAGAGCTATCTACAAATTCAATGTAATACCAATCAACATCCCAATGTCATTCTTTAAAGAAATAGAAGAGGCAATTCAAAATTTCATATGGAATAATAAAAGACCCCGTATAGCAAAAACACTTCTTAGCAGAAAAAACAGCGCTGGAGGAATTTCAATTCCAAACTTAAGACTCTATTACAGAGCTATAATTCTCAAAACAGCTTGGTACTGGCACAAGAACAGGCCTGAAGACCAATGGAGTAGAACTGCGGACCCAGATATTAAACCACAGACCTATGGCCACCTAATCTTTGACAAGGGAGCCAAAAAAATAGAATGGAAGAAAGATAGCCTCTTCAACAAGTTGTGCTGGTAGAACTGGTTAAACACCTGCAGAAAACTGAAGTTGGATCCTTCTTTGTCACCTTGCACTAGAATTAACTCCAAATGGATCAAAGACCTGGAGGTAAAAGCTGACACACTGAAAAGTTTACAGGAAGGAATAGGAGATACACTAGGCCTCCTTGGCACAGGTCGAAACTTTCTTAAAAAAGGACCAAGAATCACAACAAATCAGAGAAAGGCTGGATAAGTGGGACTGCATTAAACTGCAGAGCTTTTGTATGGCAACGGATGTAGCTAGTAAACTAATCAGGAAGCCTACAGAGTGGGAGAAGATCTTCACCAACCAAACAACGGACAAAGGCCTCATATCTAAAATATATCAACAACTCAAAAAATTGAATCACTCCAAAACTAACCTCCAAAGTAACACCCATCCCATTAAAAATGGGCCAAAGCCTTAAAGAGAGTCTTCTCTGAAGAAGAAACAAAAATGGCCTATAGACACATGAAGAAATGCTCCACATCTCTGATCATAAAAGAAATGCAAATCAAAACAACTCTAAGATTCCACCTCACTCCAGTTAGAATGGCCAGGATCAGGAAAACGAATGACAACAGATGCTGGAGCGAATGTGGCCAGGAGGGGTCACCACTACACTGTTGGTGGGAGTGCAAACTCGTTCAACCACTATGGAAAGCAGTGTGGCAGTGCCTCAAAGGCTAAACATAGAACTCCCCTATGACCCAGCAATTCCACTACTTGGCATTTACCCAACAATCCAGAAACAAGGGCATACTAAACCCACTAGCACAACAATGTTCATTGCAGCACTATTCACCATAGTAAAGATATGGAACCAACCCAGATGTACCTCAGTTGATGAGTGGATCAACAAGTTGTGGTATTTGTACACAATGGAATTCTATGCTGCTGTCAGAAAGAATGACATCACCCCATTTATTAGGAAATGGAAAGACTTAGAACAAATCATATTAAGTGAAGTAAGCCAGACTCAAAGGAACTTAGGCTCAGTGGTTTCCCTCATTCGTCATAATCAGTAGAAACCTTTGGCTCTACTAGCAGAGATTGTCAATAGAGCAAAAGGCCATATATAAGGCCATATAATGTGAAGCTAATTGAAAGGACCTCCAGGATATTGACACAAATGCCATATAATGAATGATTGTTGTCCTTAATGTACTATGTTGTCTCTCATCTCGTTTGCTGTCCCTTGGTTATCCCATATTGGTATAGTATCTCACTTTATCTTATATATTGAATTTATTTGTATTTGGATATTTGAAATTTGATAGGGAAGGGGGGAAAACCAAGACGGGTGGGGGGTGTGGGGTTGGAGGGAGATGGGTACCAAGACATGTGAAATGGTATCAATGTATGTGTATTAATGCACCTTCTATCTTTATTTTACAATAAAAAAATGAAAAAAAGAAAGTTGTAGTGTGTGGGGAGGATGATGGGGTCAAATACATTTCTTCTTAGAAATTTACCTCATCTGGTTGCCCTGGATTTTCCTGGCCTTCTTCTTAGAGAAAGTTCTGTTATACTGGATTTGTGGCTTGGCAATGATCTAGCATGTACATCTTCGAGTAAGACATCCACAACTTCCATGCCTGAGACTCGAGTTTCCTGACCTTTGGCAACAGCACAGAAACATCTTTCTTCCTCCTGAGCCACAGGCCAAGTGAGCTGGCTTGAGCTGGTTGTTAGTTACAGTGGCTTGGTTACCAGGGTTCCATATTCTGTTCCATTGTGAGGGAGGCAGGGTCACCTTTCAGGGCCCAATGACCAGAGATCCTTGCTCACAAAAGACCTCACCAAAGACATACTGGAGGCTGAATCTCTCCTCCAATCTCACAATATACTTGTGGATGTAGTAAACAGCACACCTTATTTGTCCAATCCCAATGTCTTCCACTAGGCCCAACTACCAGTCTGGTCTCAGACTCAAGGAGCCTTTCTTAGGTAAGATCCAAACAAGGGTCAACATTGCCCTCATGCTTTACAAAACATTGGCTTCACAGTGCCTTCTCTGCCTGCATTTTGCCCCTTGTCGAATTTTTTTTTGCTAGTCTTGGGACTTGACCTCAGAGTGTGAACATTGTTCTTGGACTTTCTTTAGGCCTTAGCTGTCCCACCGAGCCACAGCACCACTTGCAGCGTTTCCTATGTATGTGGTAATGAGGAATCAAACCTGAGTCTTTTTGCTTGGTAGCCAAGTACTCTACCACTAGGTCAAACACACAGGGCATCTTGCACATATTTTTGACGTCAATCTACTAGGATATTATTAGGTTTTTGTATCCTAATCAATTTTTTCCTGATGATTAGCCTTGCTTTCATGTGGAAAAAATGCAAGAGGGAAAAACACAGAAGAATTAGTGAAATTAAAAAAAAAGCATTAGACACAGTTAAGTGTTCACTCTTTGTAGGAGAAAAGATATTTGGATATGATGATGATGATGATGACTTTATAATTACTATGTCAGGGTTGAGAGTTTGGCATAGTGGTAGAGTGCTTGCCTAGCATCCATGAAGATCTGGGTTTGATTGCTCAGTTTCACATAGATAGAAAATCTAGATGTGGCACTGTGGCTCAAGTGGCAGAGGGCTAGACTTGAGAAAACCCGAGGACAGTGCTCAGGCCCTGAATTCAAGCCCCAAGACTGGCAGAAAGATAAAAGAAAATAAAAATGCTTTTTACGAGCTAATTCACTCACAGCATTTGCTTCTGAAATCTTCGCTTCTGCATCTTGCGAAATACCCCTTTCCCTCAACGTAGACAAGAAAAACAGATCCATCCCATGGTCCACTGTGAGGCCACTGGTTGGGCTAAGAGCTAGTCGTGCAGCAACATATAAGTTTTATTCTAATACTTTCCAAACTTTGTACTCAAATATGCTACCTACTTACCAACTTAGGTCAGTTATCCTTATGCTATACCTTTTCTTCATGACTACAATATTCTTACACTCCTACGTTAATCCTTTTGTACCTCCCCTGACCTCTCTCATTCTTTTTTTCTATCTCTGGACCTCTGCTCGTCTTTCAACCCTTATACTGCACGGATCTACACTTGATGGCTGTTGAGCAATATTGTATATGTAGGTGGTTAATTATTCTCTAGGCTCAGAGGGACTTAAAGACAATAGAGATTGTATTGAGAGGATTATTGTTTGGGGTATAAATCGCTTATCAGTGGTTGTATTAGACTGGTCTGTAAGTGCACAAAAAGAAAGAGTGATAATACCAATCAAAACTTGTGAACATCTAGTGTCTGCCAGCTACCGAGGTCTAGGTTGGTTATATCTGAAAAACTATAATCATATTTAGTAGTAATCTTGCTCCCATTTTCAAATGGGCAGAACAAGAAACTCACGAAAAATGTCAAATCAAGAAACAACGTCCCCAACCCAATGTAAATAGACAATGGAACAGTCACTGGCAAACCTAGAGGACAGTCTTCCAAGTGCTACACAAATGCAATTGATAAACATCCTTAATGGAAAATGTGAAAATATAAAGAAAGAGATAATGGAGGAAGCCATAGCTGAACAAGAGGAAAGCAAAAACAAGGTGATAAGTGAAAAAGAAGAAGCCATAAAGGAGGCCATAATAAAGGTTTTTCAAAAAAAGATTGATGAATTCATAGAATCCACAAATAAAAACGGGACCAAACTCCAGCAAATGTCCAAAGAAAATAAAGCTACTGAGCTAACCACTCAAAAGGAAATCAAGGAGATAAAGAAATCCATACATAATGTAAAACAAGAGACGCAAGGCATAAAAAGTGAGCAATTAGAAGCAAGGGAGATGAAAAATAAAGGAGATAGCTTTGATAGCAGGTTAGACAATGCAGAGGAGAGAATTTCCGGGGCTGAAGATAATTTAGGTATTATAAAGAACAGAAAATGAGTCAATCCAAATCTAGGAAATATGAGAGAGCGCTTCATGAGGTCCAAGATACAATTAGGAAGCCTAATTTAAGGCTAGTTGGTATTGAGGAGGGCGTGGAGAAAGAGGTCAATGGTATTGGAAATATACTTCAGGGAATCATCTCAGAGAATTTACCAAATATCCAGAAGGGCAGGCCCATCCAGATACGAGAAGCTTTTAGAACCCCACACAGACCTGACCAGAAAAGAACATCCCACCGCCACATTGTGATCCGAGCTGGATCAATAGAAACGAAAGGAAAGATCCTAAAGGCAGCCAAGGAAAAGGGATCAGTAACCTATAAAGGCAAACCAATCAGAATAACCCCAGATTTCTCAGCAGAGACCATGCAAGCACGAAGTGACTGGAAGCATATATGTCATGCCCTTAAATCAAATAACTACCAACCAAAAATACTGTAGCCAGCTAAGCTCTCATTCAAACTGAGGGAACAATAAAACATTCCATTCCAGGGAAAAGATGCAACAATATGTCGAAACAAAACCAACACTACAGAGAATTCTCAACGATGCTCTATACATAGAAAACCAAAATAAATGTAACATAGGGAAAGAAATGGCACCTAAACAGCATACCATCTAAGGACCACAAGAACTGTCAAGACACAGGCCCTACTAAAAGCTGTTAAAAATGGTAGGAACTAATAAATATCTCTCAATCCTAACTCTCAATATCAATGGACTTAACTCTCCAATTAAACGGCATAGGCTGTCTAGTTGGATCAAAAAGCAAGAGCCATCGTTTTGCTGTCTTCAAGAGACACATCTTACCCAAAACAATCATCTTTTGAAAGTGAGAGGTTGGAATAAACTCTATCAAGCTAACTGCCCCCATAAACAGGCTGGAGTTGCCATCCTCATATCAGATACAATAGACTTCAAACTAAAATTAGTAAGAAAAGACAAAGAAGGTTACTACATACTACTAAAGTGATCTTTCCTCCAGGAAGACATAACGATCCTAAATATTTACACACCCTTTTGAAGATTCTCAAAAGATTGAAGATACTGCCAGTGTAAGTTAGATTCCGGCATTGATATTAAATAATGCAATGAGTAGGGATTTATATTTGAAATATCACTGTTGACAAAATCTAACACATATTTGCTTAGTATTTGCTTTTGATTTCCCAAGAAGATCAGTACAAGCTAACATGTGTGGCATATATCGACTGGGAGAAATGATTCAGAATATGTGACTCATTTGAACAGGAGTCAGTGAAAGATACAGAAGCAGGATACCCATATTGTGATAATTTGTATCTTTTGCATATTTTGTGTTTGTTATTAATTCTATTTGTAGTGTACATTTCTAGGTAAAAACTTTTAAAATATTTCCAAACAATTTGTTATTTCAACAGCAAAAAACATTTATATGCCTGATAAAATTCACAGAATCCAAATTTTTCCATATTATTTTTTGTTTTTTGGGTTTTTTTGGTGGGTCATAGATCTTGAACTCAGCCTGGGTACTATCCCTGAGCTCTTCAGGTCCAGGCTACCACCTTACCCTGGAGCCATGCCCCACTTCCCATTTTCTAAAGGTAAATTGGAGATAAGAGTCTCAGGTCTTTTTGTGCCAGGATGGCTTTAAACCTTGATCCTCAGATCTCAGCCTCCTGAGTAGCTAGGATTATAGAAGTGAGCCACCACCCCATCATGCTCAGCATTCTGGTTTTTTTTTAAACAAGCCCTTTGGCTGGAACTCGGTCTGAGCACTGTCCTTCAGGTTTCCTCAAGCCTAGTGATCTTCTACTTGAGCCACAGCACTACTTCTGGTTTTTTCTGTGTATGTGGTACTGCGGAATTGAACCTTCGTCTTCATACAAGCACTCTACAACTATGCCAAACTCCCAGCCCCTCCACATTAGTTTTTATAATAGATCTTTCCATGCATCCAGGATGGCTAGAAATCCTTCTTGAGTTTCCCAAGATCAGGGAGCCTAGGTTTGTCCCATCCTGTGTGGCTACATAACCATTGTTTAGGGTACAGTTCTCTCTTCATTCTACCCATCTAGAGCAATTTTCATCTTCCATGTATAATCATTAAACATTCAGCTCCTGTTCCTCTCTACTCCATTCTCTGGAACCATCGTGCTTTTTGGCTCCAAGGGTTTGTTGATCCTTGGAAGCTCTGGAAGGGAAAACATACCCTAGCTCTTCCTTTATGACTGCTGTATTTTTAGTTTACTGTAATCAAGATTCATCTGTAAAATATAGTAAAATATTCTTCCTTTTCAATGCATTGTTTTGCATATTTCTATCTTTTGATTATTATTAATAGTTGTGAATGGATTCTCCACATATTTGTTCTAGTCTCTGCTTTCTCTTCCGTTAGGTACAAATCTAGAAATAGAAGTGTTGGACCATATTTCTATGTAATTCTATATTTAGTACTTTTTTAGCACTCTCCACGCAATTTTTGATTGTTTTATATTCCTTGCAGAACTATTCCAAAGTTCTACTTCTTCTCACTACCTTCCCAGTAATAGTTAGACTTTGAAAGTTGTTTTTTGTATGCGTGTGTGTGTGTGTGTGTGTTTGTGTGTGTGTATGTGGATCTTTTTGTTTAAAACTATATTTATATTAACATATTTAAAGTAATGATTTCATTGTAATTTTAATTTTTCTCATGACTGTCAATATTGAACTTCTTTCTACATTTTGAACTACTATTTCTATCTATTCTTTTTAGAAAATCTTCTCCAATCTCCAATTTTTTCCCTTTTTTTGTGGGGTAGTGGGGAAAGTCATGGGGCTTGGACCTTGGCCCGTGAGCTCTTTAGTTTAAGACTATTGTCCTACCCTGAGTATTGCCCCTCAGTTCTTCTGCTCACAGCTCCCTACCCCTCTTCCCATTATATACAGAACAAAGGTCATCCTCAGTATTTTTGAAAAAGTAAAACATACAGTAAATTTATAGTATAAAACAGCAAGAAATAAATTTCTTGCCAGGTGCAGTGACTTCTACCTGTAATCCTAGCTACTCAGATATCAGGCTGATATCTAAAGATTTGGTTCAAAGCCAGCCTGGGCATTAGAAAATCTATGAGACTCTCATCTACAGTTAACCACTAGAATATGGGAAATGGCACTGTGGCTTCATAGGTAGGGTGATAGCCTTGAGTTGAAGAGCTCAGGAACAGTGCCCAGGCCCAGAATTCAAGCCTTACAAATCCCCCAGCCAAAAAAAGAAAAAAAAGTTTCTTCCCCAAGTGATTATTATGCCAGCCATAGAACATTAACATTCTGGGTGTACTTCACAGTATTATTACTTGATACCTTAAAATTTTGCAATATTCTCACGGTACCAGCATATGTCATCATATAATGTAGTTCCTTTTCAATGGAATAATTCCATTTATAACCTAAATCTACTCCCCCGACTTATTTTTGTCGATAATAAATTGCTCTACCATGATATGCCACAAGCCATTAAACATTTTATGGTGGGTAATTGGAAAGGAGTCTCATGGAATTTTGTGCTAGGCTGGCTTTGAACCATGGTCCTCAGATCTCAGTCTCCTGAGTAGCTAGGATGACAGGCATGAGCCACCAACACCTGGCTTGCCTTTTTATTTTTTTTGGGGTCTTGGGACTTGAACTCTGGGCCAAGGCACCATCCCTAAGCTTTTCAGGTCAATATTTCATGTAAGTCTAAACATTTAAGTAAAGGAATACAATTCCAACAAAAAAAGAATAAAATTCCAGACATGGTGTGTTTATAACTCAGTGCTAATTACTTGATGAAAATGTGCCATTCCAGAAGCTGGGGTCATTTGATGATGTAGCTGTGGATTTCAGCTGGGAGGAGTGGCAGCATCTGGACAATGCTCAGAGGTCCCTGTACAGAGATGTGATGCTGGAGACCTACAGCAACCTGGTGTCCTTAGGTGAGCAAAAGTCAAATTCACTTGCAAGGCCAAGTGCCTTGTTATTTTGCAGATACGTGAATGTTTATCAAACTTTCAATACTATTCAAATGAAAGATTCCAGGCCCTGAGAAGTATCATTACTTTCTAAAGAAAACCTAAGGTAATTTTGTACTCATTCTTCAGGATACCTTCAGGATACTTTGACAACAGTTCTAAATTATGTTTCCTCTAATGGAGACGACATTCCAAACTTATACAGTAATTGTAAGTGGATAAACAATCCAGAATAGAATATATATATCATTATTGGAAATAGGATCTACAAATCACTAAACAGTGAGTTTATAATGGAAACCTGGCACTAGGTGCAATATTTCATGCCTGTAATCTTAAAATATTCAGGAGGAAGAAATCTAAGAATTCTAATTTGAAGCCAACAATGGCATAAAAATTGCCATGAAACTCTATAACTCCAAGTAACCCCTCAAAAATGTTAGTGGAGTGTCAAGAGTTTGACTTTGTGGTTGAGTGCTTGCCTAGCATGCATGAAGACCTATGCATGTAAGTGGAGCTGGGACTCAAACTGGTATTTTTCTAGCCTTGAGCAAGATAGCTAAGTTTATGCCATACAAAATGAATCCAGAGCTGGGGAAAAGTCAACCATGGAGCCTTGAGAAATGAGAAAAAAAAGATTTAATAGATAACTTGTGAGTAGGATGTCTGCGAACTTAAAGCAATGATGACACAGCATAAGAAATAATTCTCTACTGTTTCTAATTTACAGGCCCTTTGTTCCCAAACCTGTATTAATTGTCAAGCTAGATCACTGTGCAGAACTCTGGATAGGAAATTCCTCTGACAAGAATATCACAGGTGAGTGAATGCATCTTCATATTGATGTTGGAGCCTGAGCCCCATTGGTAAGTTCATGTTGTGATGTACTGAGCAATAATATTCTTAGTTACCCTAAATCCTGTGTGGAACCTATGGAATTCTTTGTGAATGAATCAAGAATCATTTTCTTTTCCCAATCCTATGCCTGGTCTCAGGGCCTGAGCATGGTCCTTGGGTTTTCTCAAGGCTAGCTCTCTACTTCTTGAGTCATAGCACCACTTCTGGCTTTTTCTTTGTATGTAGTACCAAGGAACTGAACCAGGTCTTTGTGCATGCTAGCCCAAACCCCCGGCACCAAGAATCATAGGGTGATATGACGAATTCTATGTGGCAGTAGAGTTAAAGTTAGATTTCTCTGTAGAAATCACTGTGAAACAAAATAAAATGAGAACGCCATGAGCCCGTGGCTCATGCCTGTAATCCTAGCTACTTAGGAGGCTGAGATCTGAGGATCAAGGTTCAAAGACTGACATATAACAAAAACACCTTACACTCTTCTCTCCAATGAACCAATAGAAAATGAGAAGTGGGGTTGAGGCTAAAGACATAGGGCAGTAGCCTTGAGCTGAAGAGCTCAGGAAGAACAGCCAGGTCTAGAATTCAAGTCCCATGACTGCAAAACAAGAAAGAAAGAAAGAAAGAAAGAAAGAAAGAAAGAAAGAAAGAAAGAAAGAAAGAAAGAAAGAAAGAAAGAAAGAGGGAAGAAAGAGGGAAGGAAGGAAAGGAAGAAAGAAAGAAAGAAAGAAAGAAAGATATTTCATTTCTTTAAAACTATGACTATAAATGATTGAGCAAACAAGGAATAAGTCAGGGCATTATTCTCTGATAAGGATAATATCTTTTTGCTGGTAGGAAGAGACTGGTATTCAGAACCAGACCTTTCCACCAGAAATTGAGCCTAGTGGTAGAGTGCTTGCCTAGCATGCACAAAGACACAGGTTTGATTCCTTATTACCACATACATAGAAAAAGCCAGAAGTAATGACTTCATTGGTAGGGTTCTAGTCTTGAGAAAACCCAAGGACAGTGGTTAGGTCCTAAGTTCAAACCCAGGAATGGAAGGAAAAAACAACAAAGTTTCAATCAACATAAGAAAATTAACTAGACAATGAGCTGGGGATTTTCTGGTCTTCCATGGAGTGTTAGAAAAGGAATTTTTATAAGACTTCAAATTGAAAGAAACAAATTTCAAGATTCCCACAAATACCTAAATTGAGACTTGAGTGAGAAGTTGTAACTGAAGGGATATAGGTGTAAGTCCTTACTCTCAAGAATCGTTCTTGCTTGGATCAAAGGCAAACAGACATATAAACCAAACTTGTGGCCGCTGAATCTAGAAAAAATTCGTGTTCCTCACTTAATGGTTAATAAGCAAACAGCATTGAAACTGGGTAAGGTAATCCTATCTGCTACTCAGGACCTGAGACTCTTATCTGTAGTTAACTCTAGAAAAGAGTATGTGGGGCTGTAGCTCAAGGATAGGGGTTATAGTCTTCTGCTGAAGTGTTCAAAGACAGGGCCGAGACCTATGAACTACAAAAAAAAAAAGAAAAGAAAAGAAAAAATTTTAAAAAGATGCAAAACAGCACAGTATTTAGATTATTTCTCAAAAATAAAAGAAAGGCAGCTATTCCTCAATGTATAAACAAAAGAGTATTTGAAAAAAAACATCTGCAGGTATAGTATAGGTAGTCCTCAGCTTAAAACTGTAGCAATACATAGTTGGGTAATTTCAATAAATATTTCCTGTGATATAAAAAGAGAACTAAAACACAGAAAAACATTATTGGTCATTGTAAAATATCATTTTCTTAATAGGTTAGGGAGAAAAGCATATATTTCTCACAAATCAATTTCCACTTTTATATTTTAAAATATCTAACACTTAGGATGGGAAAGTAAAGTCATTACCTTTACAGTAAGAAATATTTGTATCTCATGTATGTTTGTGTCTTTTTTTCTATGACTCATTTTAGATGTCCAGGTAATGGAAAATGTGTTCAAGACCTGCCAGGAAAATCCACATGAATGTCTTTGTGAAGTAGCAGTTGCAAGTAGTATCGAAGTGGAGGAAAACGTGAGATTTGCAACAACTTTAAATTTGAGCTCTACACAAAATCCAGAGCTGATTAGGAATAACGGTAACAACTTAGGGGTGAGGACTGAGGAGTTCATTAAGTGTCAGAACATGCTTCTGTCTCCTAAGCCTGATGAGATGCATGCTGCATATTGATCTCGTATGTCTCCTGTTCTTAAAAAAATCCATCGGATATTCAGAGCATTTTATTCATGATTGTGACAGTCCAAAAGATCTGCAGTATCATAATTCTGTTCTCCCTGCTCAAGAAATTCTTCAGGGAGGGAGAAAAACTGCTAAATGTACTGTGTGATGAAAAATATTGTACTTAACACCGACCATCACTACACATCCGAAAATGTACACAGGAGAGACTTCTCATACATGTAGTGAATGTGAGAAATCTTTCAGTAATGAAATACGCCTTACAATACTTCAGAGCAAATATCCTGAGATATGTGATGTGTACATCAAGTGTGAAAATTAATTTCTGAGAAGTCAGACCTGACGCTCCAACCTCGATCTCCAAGAGAAGACAAAGCTTATGAATATGAGGAACGTAATAAAATTTCTGCCCAGAATTCAGCTCTCAGCACACATCAGAGATCTCACACAGAAGAGAAATCTTTAATGGGATAAATGTGGGAAGACTTTTAGACTGAAATCATACCTCACTTTGCACCAGAGAAGACACACAGAAGAGAAACCTTATGAATGTAACAAATGTGAAAAGTCTTTCACCCAGAAGATACACCTTCGAGTTCATCAAATAACACACACAGGAGAGAAATCTTATAAGTGTAATGAATGTGGAAAGTCTTTCCAAGGGAAGGGAAAACTTCGTGTTCATCAGAGAATACACACAGGATTGAAACCTTATGAATGTAACCAATGTGTAAAGACTTTCAGACAGAAATCTTCCCTTAAATTTCATCAAAGAACACACACAGGAGAGAAACCTTATGTGTGCAACAAATGTGGAAAGACCTTCAAGTGGAAGTCATATCTTGATGGGCATAATAGAACACACACAGGAGAGAAAACTTATGCATGTAGTGAATGCGGAAAGTCTTTCAAATGGAAGGTAAAACTCCATGTTCATCAGAGAATATACTCAGGAGAAACACCTTATGAGTGTAACATATGGGGAAAGTCCTTCACAGAAGCAAAACCTCAACATGCATAAGACAATTCAAACAGGAGAAAAACCTTATGAATGTAACCGATGTGGAATGTCTTTCAAATGGAAGTCTTCCCTCAAATTGCATCAGAGAACACACACAGGAGAGAAACTGTACGAGTGCATCAAATGTGGTAAGACCTTCAGATGGAAGTCACATTACAGGAGGCATAACAGAATTCACACATATTAGAAACCTTAGGAATATAACCAAATTTGAAAGTCTTTCGTGCAGTATTCACCCTTCAGGAAGCGTAAGAGAGTTCACAAATATGAGAAGCCTTAGCAATGTAATAAATAGGAAAGACTTTTTAGTCTGTGGAAGAAAACTCAGCTTGTGTCACAGAACCAACACAAGATAAAACCCTTAATGAATGTAGCAAATGTTCAGTCTTTTCCCCAGAAGGCACAAGTCAAGATTTATCACTAAACACCCACAGGATAGAACCCTATGAATGAAATGAAAGGGAAATTTTTTTGAAGAACTCATAGTTGAGTTTGCATGATACCACACAGACACAGGATAAAAATCGTATGAATATAAGAATATGAAAAATCCATCATGAACGCATGACTAAGTATAAAATGCACATAGGAGAGAAAAACCTTATGAATATTACAAATGTGGAAAGTGTTTGACCTGGAAGGCATACTTCTGTGTTCATCACAAACCTGATTCCTATAGAAGAAAAGAAAACTAATGAATAGTACAAATGTGCAATGACTTTTAATCAGAAGTCAGTCTTCAGTACATTTCAGAACATACACAATAGAGAAATACTGAGTAATGAAAAACATTGAGCTATATATAGAATCTCTGTATATGGGAGCATTAGGGTAAGTCTTCTAAACAAAGTCAACCTTCAGCAAGCATTAAGAGCACTCACAGAAGAAATAATAGCATGTAGGAAAACCTTTGTCAGAAACCTCTAAAAGCTGACTCTGTGGCTTAGTGGTAGAGTGCTAACCTATCAAGGATGAAGGCCTGGGTTAGATTCCTCAATAGTACGTGAACAGAGCAAGCCAGAAGCAGCACTGTGGTTCAAATGGTAGAGTGCTAACCTTGAGCAAAAGTAGCTCAGGCCCTGAGTTCAAGCCTAAGGATTGGAGAGAGAGAGAAGAGAGAGAGAGAGAGAGAGAGAGAGAGAGAGAGAGAGAGAGAGAGAGAGAGAGAGAGAGAGAGAGAGATACAGAAAGAGAGAAAAAGAGAGAAAAGAGAGAGAAACAGGAACTTCTAAATTTTACAGAGATAGAGAAGGAGAGAGAGAAGGAGACAGAAACTAATTTCTAAACTTTACAGTCTTTCTATTTCCTTACAAATTCGTCTATGTCATTCTTTCTGACAGAAGCACAGAATTCCATTGTGTAAAAATATTATATTTGATCTACTCATCAAATGACGGGCATCTGGGTTGGTTCCATACCTTTGTTATAGTAAATAGTGCTGTGATAAATGTTATTGTTCTAGTGAATTTAGTGTGTCCTCTCTGGACGATTGGCAAGTAGTGAAATTGCTGGATCACAGGGGAGCTCTATGTTTAGTCTTTTTGGGATACTGCCATAGTGCTTTCCATAGTGGTTGAACGAGTTTGCAATCCTACCAGCAGTGTAGTAGTGATCCCTCCTGGCCACATCCCCTACAGCATACGTTATTAGATTTCTGGATCTTGGCCATTCTAACTGGAGTGAGGAGGAAAAGGGAAAGAGGAACTGAGGAACTGAAACTTAGAATGTAAACCACGTTTGATGGAACTATAAACCCTGGAGAAGGAAATTAACGCAGAACTGAGGAAATGCAAAAACCTATGCTCCTGGTTTGGAAGAAGTAATATTGTAAAAATGGCAATCTTGATAGGGACTATCTACAAATTCAGTGCAATATTCATCAATATCCCAATGTCATTCTTTAAAGAAACAGAAGAGGAAATCCAAAATTTCACTTGGAATAATAAAAGACCCCTTTTAGTCTGTCTTCTTGCATGATACATAATGTTTAATCTCACCTTCTCCACCAAAATCTCACCTTTCTCATTGAGACATAGGTGGCCCTGTTTACTAGCAGCAAAGGCTCAAACGCGCAGTTTCAGGTGTCACCACTGCCTCTGTTACTGGGTAGATCCAACTCTGTCATCGATTCTGAGGTCTGCTCTGGGAGTCTTGGTCACAAGTTGTTCTGTGGCATCTGCTGCCAGCCTGTGCCTATTTGCTTACTTTTCCTCCAGCAGCCTACAACAGGGAATGAAGTTCAGGCGCTGATGCTCTCCTTCATATGCAGGGCAGGATGAGCCCAACCCTCCCTCATCTTCCTCTTGCAATTTTTGGGAAAAAATGTGCTGGCTGAAGTCCTCAGGTGTGGCGCATGGCTGATCCACACATTTAATCCAGGCTGGTCAGGAGGCTGAGATCTGAGTATGGAAGTTCCAAGTCACCTAGAACAGGAAAGTCTGATAGATTCTTACTACCAAAAATAAAAACAGCTGGGAATGGAGTTTGGGCTCAAGTGGTAAAGGGCTAGTCTTGAGTACAAATGCTTTGTGCCCAGGCCCTGAGTTCAGGCTCCAGCACTGCCAACAACCTCACTTTAGTGAGATTTTAGCTTTATCCATGTAGGCACATCTCACTGGAATCTTTGCTGGTAGAGATAGTCTTCATAATTTTGTCTCAAGGTAAAGGTCCTCCTGGGGTAGTACACAAAAGGTGTCATGGAGAGAGGAGCCCCACTTGCTTCAGGTTTGAAGATGGCATAGGTCAAGCCAGCATGGAGTTGGCACATCAGTCTTTTTCCTAGCACCACCTACCAGTGAATGTCAAATGACATTGATTGTTGTGGGATTGTGTGATTGAAGTGCCCCATTAAGGGCAGTGTTAGCACATCCAAACTTGGATACCAGGGATGCTGAAATCACAAAGCTAAGATTTCTGTTGGCTACAGAAATGCTGGTGTGTCTGTGATTCACTAAAAGTTCAGGTGCAAAGCTTCTGAAGCTTGATGCCATGTGTTTATTCCATTTAGTAAAATTATTTTAATGCACTGTATAAGTTAAAACATTTGATAAGAGTCAGGGGTTGTGAAAACATTGTTCATGAATTCAGGTGTCTGGCAGGGTAATGGGGGGTGTTGGTGCCTGGGACTATGAAGCTGGAGCTGCTATCAAACCATGGATCATGTTCCTCTTTGTCTGGGAGAAATGACTCCAAAGATGAAATTTGAACGGTGAGGAAAAGATGATGATGTACTCAGGGAATTTCTCCTAAACAAATACTCATGTGGAAGTGGGATGGGGGCTGGGCATGTCTGAGGCAGAGCTTAAGGGAGCTTCTCATGGCGTTGGGAACGTTCCTTGCGACTTCAGGCATGCAGCAGGGTGTTTTAGATGACCATTGTGAGATGGATGGAATAAGACTGGAGACAAGATGAATGCTGGGATCCTGCAATGCTCTTGCATGAGTGGCTGGTGGCTCACCTGAAAGAACTAATTATGTCTAAAAAAGAAATCAGGAATTTGTTTTGATTAGATAATACCTGTAATCCGAGGCATATTCAGGATCCTGATCTTAGTATTGTGGTATAAAACCAACCCAGCAAAGGGAAAAATGCATGAGACTCATACTCCCAGTTTAGAGCAAGAACAAAGATTGAAGTAGAGCTGTGGCTCAAGAGCTAGAGTGCTACCTTGAGCAAAGAAAAGCTAAGAAAAAACTCCAGGTCTTGAGTTCAAGGCCAGGAATGAAAGAAGGAAGGTAAAAAAAGGGAAGTATGTGAGGAAGGGAAATATATAAATGAAAGAGAGAAGGAACTAGAAATTTAAAACTAGAGAATATTTAAAAGTCATCAGTCCTTCTAAGAAAAGTGTTGGAGTATGGGTTCTATATGTGGTGAACTGGAAGCCCAGCAGTGACTTGTTAACCAAAGAGTCACCATGATGAGCAAAGGATAGAAATCTGCATGAGCCTCTTAGCGGATTGATTCACAGAAGGGAACCTCAGCTCCCATCCCATAATTAGAAGTATATAGAGATGGGGAATTTGGCATCACCTTGATGTCATTGTGTCCATGGAGACTGGAAGCCATGGCTCTGTGAAAGCACAATGTTCTGGTTCCTGAGCTGGAAGGCTGAGGAGAGCCAAGTCCTGGCCATGAAGAAATCAGGGTGGCAGCAGAGCAACTCTGCTGCGGTGTGTGCCTGCTTGGCTGTTCTTATTCTGAGGTGGGTCAGGCCGGAGCGGGTGATAGTAACTGTTTTGTGGTCACAAGCCCTTCACCAAGAGCTTCCTCTGGGATCCTCATAAGCTACAGGGTGGCTGGTGGTGGAATGTGTGTGGGGTGGAAGTGGCAGAGGGATGGACGCATGGCAAGGTGCGTGAAGAAATGAGAGGAATGATGAGAGCCCAGTTCATTGGTTTCCAAGGTTAATGGGTGGGAGGTAGAGAGGCATGATGGAGGAATGATGGAGGCAGGGGAAGGTGGTGACAGAGTGAGGCCATCTGTAGTGCCAGCCTGGCCATCATCTGAAGCCCATAGGCAGCTTCCTGATCCTTCACTTAGTCCTGCTCCTTGTGGAGGGAATGTCACGTGTACCCAGAGCTAGGGGTGGGGCAATGTCAGTAGCACCTGGAGAACCATTGGCCTCTACCTGGGTGAGGGGTGGTTATGGCTCCGATACTGGGTGGCCTGATAGCTATGGAACAGATCTCTCCTTAGCTACCACAGTCAGTGGCTGCTCTCCATCTAGGGTTAGGGCACCTGCTCAGCCATCAGGACACCCCATGCAGGACAGAGGCCTACAATTCAGATGGCAGCACAGGGGTGAAGATGATCTCACCGTAGCCCTAGTTACATGGCTGTCCCTGCATGCAGGACAGGATGAGCTGGGGGAAGATGTTCTCTGTGTTAGCCTATCCCGGCCTCTTCTTGTGTCTGATTAGACCAAGAGAGTACCAGGTTCCCTCTCATAGTCCTGGTTCTTTTTCTTTTACAGTCATGAGGCTTGAACTCAGGTCCTGGGTACTGTCCCTGAGCTCTTTTGCTCAAGGTTGATGCTCTACCATTTGAACCATAGTGCCATTTCCAGCTTTTCCTTTTCATGTGGATCTCTGATATGTCCAGTGCTGTGCCTGCAGGGAGGCACTCACCCCACAGACAGAGCCACCTCTGCCGTGACTGTGACTGCCCACAACCCTCACACCCACTCCTTGCACACCCCTCGACTCCAGTTTTAGCTCCTCTTGGACTGGGTGTCCAGCCTACCCCTTCCTACACTCACAAAGGGTCTACAATTGACTTCCCAGGGTCTTTTCTTCTGAAAGCCAGAGTACAGACTGTGCACATCTTGATGATCACAGAGCTCAAAGCCAAAGGCTGAGATGCAGAAGGGGGTGACCCCGTAGCTGCACAGGGCCCATGGATCATCCTGTGCATCCCCCACCCTGTGACTTCCCCCACCCCCTTGGCAGGGAAGCTCCATGCCCACATCCTGATCCCTGGTCCCCTCCAATTCCATTCTCCCTTGGATTTTGCAGACTGTCTACCATCAGGATCTAAAATTCTATTCATCACTTTATGTCCTTATCACTGATTTGCTACTTGGGCAGGATCTCCTCGTGCCTGGAGAGTGGGCATGTCATGTACTCTCTGTGGAGAAGTTGCCCCAGGAGAAGAAATATGCACTTCATGTGAGTGTTGGACAGGGCAGGAGGGCTCCCTAGGATCAGAAGCCACAGGAGGGGTGCAGATGGGGGAATGCTAGGGGCCCCAGGGGACAGTGGGAGTTAGGGCACAGTTTTGTCCTTCTGCAGGGTTGACACCGCTTCACAAACCCAACAGAATGAGGTTCACATTACAGATGTCAGAGACAGTGCAGATTGCCAATGGGCGCAGGGGTCACTGTCACCCCAGATGCTGGCTGCATGCTGGGATGCACACAGAGATTTTTTCAAGATCAGATAATGAGGATGTTGCAGGGTGTAACCATTCTTTTCAGATGGCTCTCTAGCTCTCTTGAGCTTCATCTCTATCTTTGGCTTTTTCTTGGCAGTTAACTGGAAATGAGACTTTCATGGACTTTCATTTCTGGACTGGCTTCAAACAGAAGCTATGCACAGTTTTCAAACCATACCCTACTGAAGAAGGGAAGCTTGATCTGGTGCTTAACTGGGTTGCACTTTGGCTCCGTTTGCTATGCCTCACGGGAGGGGGCTCATCATTTGTAGACTAAGATCTCATGACCTTCAAAGCCAAATGCTACCTGAAAGTTCAGGGTCCCAGCCTATGTGTTGGGCCGGGGTGAATACATTCTCTGTTATGCTGGGTCATCAACCCATGTTTTAAGCTGGAAGTAGGCAGTGCCAAATTTGATAGGAACATCTGCCAGAGATTGTCACCTCATGAAAGCAGATTCTAAATTTGTATTCCATTTCCTGTGGTGGAGAAATCCCCTCCAACTTAGACAGGCTCACATCCACCTGCAGGTCACACTCCTAATGCACCCTTGAGTGTCCTCATGGTATTGGGATCTAAGTTTGTAGGGAATGCTGCTTTAGTCCATGAATTAGCTGGACAAGTGATGACAAACGTGTTGTGGATTAATATGAAAACAATTTAAGAAGCCCTGGAGGAGCATCACCCTAACCCTCTGTGGTGCTATAAATCTGATAGGATGTTCCACACTGAGAAACAATCACATGGCTTTGTGTTTGGCATCCAGACAAGTGAGTGCATGTCTTAGCTGTCAGCCAATACAGAGGAGGACATGAATAAGTGGGTGGAAAGCATCTGTCAGACCCCTGTCTGGGGGCAGGTGGAGAGAACATAGGAAGGTAGATACCATGCCTGTGGTGGGGCCAAAAAAAGGGTAAAAGAGGCAAAGGAACGAGGTACTGGTAGCTCAAGCCTGTCATCCTAGCTACTCAGGAGTTTGAGATCTGAGGATCACAATTCAAAGCCAGCCCAGGACAGAAACTCCATGAGACACTTATCTGCAATAAACTACTGAATGCAAGAAGCTCAAGCTCAGTGACAGCATCCAGGCCTAGCGTTCAAAACCGAGGACTGGCAGAAAAAAGTATCAAAGGACAAGAAGCTGGCCAAAAGTTAGAGGGACTCTATCTTGACAAACAATACAATGGTAAGTTGCACTCAGAAGACTTGCACAAAATCTGGAAATGCCTGAGACCTATCTATGTATGTTTCCTGTTTGTCTAAATACATATGTTTATGCATTTATATATTAGTATAGAGAGACATATCAATACATATGACTATACATATATACATAGCCAGACACTTATGGGTGGGTGGTATACTGTGTGAGAATTTGTGTTTGTGTTTTGTGGATGGCTATCTCTGTTTAAGAAAGATAGAAAATATGTAAATATCTTTAAAAAAACTTGATAAAATATAGAGAGACATAAGCTCTTGAGGGAATCTGAAATGACAAGATTATTCACAGGCACGTTTATCCTTATGGATTCCTCAGCAAGTTTTAATTTTTTTCATTATTTTCTTTCTTTTTTTGAACCAGTGCTAAGGATTTCTCTCAGGGACCAGGTGCTGCCAATTACTAATTTTCTCATGGCTGCTACAAGAGGAACTGAGCCACAGTTCCACTTTTGCCTTATTTATTCGTGCTTAACTGAAGATAAAGATTTCTATCAGTGACTTTCTTTCAGGGGCTGGATTCTAACGAGGATCCCCAGACCTCAGCCTTCTCTATAGCTACAATTAACAATATGAGAACCCAGCACTGGGTTCCAATGCACAGGGCAAGAAATTGAGTGAATCTCTCAACTCCAATTAGCTATAATAAGCTAGAAGTGAAAGACCAATACCTTTGAGGAAAAGATGCTGAGGGTTATCACACAGGCCCTATGAGTAAGCCCTAAACCCTGTACACATGTGTGCATGCACACATTGGCAGATACACACACACATGCACACACACAATATCTCAGGCAATATTGTATTTTGAATTAATATCCAAAGATTGGACAACAGGATAGCAAGTAATAAAATCTGTTTTTCTTGTCTACATTGAGGGAAAGGGATAAGTCACAAGATGCAGAAGCGAAGAATTCAGAGGCAAATGCTGTGAGTGAATAACTTGTAAAAAGCACATTTCTTTTCTTTTCTTTTCTTTTGTTTTTTCTGCCATTCCTGGGGCTTGAACTCAGGGCCTGAGCACTGCTCTTGGCTTTTCCCAAGTCTAGCCCTCTGCCACTTGAGCCACATTGCCATATGGATTTTTATATCTGTGTGATATTAAGGACTCAAACCTAGATCTTCATGGATGCTAGGCAAGCACACTACCACTGGGCCAAACTCTAAACCCCGATAAAGTATTTATAAATAGTCATCATCATCATATCAAAATATGCTTTCTCCTACAAAGAATGAACACTTATCTATGTCTGTAAGACTTTTTTTATGTCACCAATGCTTCTGTGATTTTCCCACTTGCATTTTTACAGATGACAGCACAGATATTCATCAGGAAGAAAAATAGATTACGATACAGAAACCTAACAACGTCCTAGTAGACTGAAGTGAAAAATATGTGCATGATGGCCTGGGTCTTTCATCTATTTGTAGAGTGCTTTGCTACCACACAAAAAGAGTCCGGTTTGATTCTGCAGTACCATATACATAGAAAACGGTGGAAGTGGTGCTGTGGCTTGGTGGGACAGCTATAGCCTAAAGAAAGCCTAAGAACAATGGTCAGGCTCTGAGGTCAAGTCCCAGGACTAGCAAAAGAAATGTGCAAGAGGCAAAATGCAAGCTGAGAAGGCACTGTGAAGCAAAATGTCTTGTGAAGGGTAAGGGGAATAGTGACAGTTAAGTTTGGATCTTACCTAAGAAAGGCTCCTTGAGCCTGAGACCAGGCTAGCACTTACGCCTAGTTAATGACTTGGGATTTGAACAAAAAGGTGTGCTGTTTACTACATCCATATGTGAGGTGGGAAGGGAGATTCAGCCTCCAGTATGTCTTTGGGGAGGTCTTCTGTGAGCAAGGAGCTTTGGTCATTGGGCCTTGAAAGGTGACCCTACCTCCCTCACAATGGAACAGAATATGGAACCCTGGTAACCAAGCCACTGTATGTGACAATCAGCTCAAGTCAGCTCCCTTGGCCTGTGGCTCAGGAGGAAGAAAGATGTTGCTGTGCTGTTGCCAAAGGTCAGGAGGCTCGGATCTCAGGCATGAGAGATATGGATGTCTCACTTGAAGAAGTAGATGCTGGATCAGGGCCAAGACAAAATTCCAGTATATCAGGCATTTCTCTAGGAAGAAAGCCAGGAAACTCCAGGGCAACTCAGATGAGGTATATTGAGAGGAAACCTATTTGAACCCATCATCCTGCCCACAAACTACAACCTTCTTGTGTGCTTTCAAGTGACTACACTGAGATTAGAGTGTGTCATTTCCAATCTACTCTATACCAATTCCTCAGTGTGAAGTGTGGTCCCATTCCTACGTTTGAAATATCCACTGTTTTGCCAATACAGTGTGATGGTAAGTCAGCTCAGACTCTGAATGAGCCTTGTAACCTATGGATCCTGGAGGAAGGCCTGTTGGAGATGTTGCTGACAAAGCTGATCCCTGCCTACCAGAAAGGTGATCTCTTTTATGTGGGAAACTTCCTGCAAAATTTCAAATAGTGGAGGACAATGTAGTAGTTGCTGGAAATTCTCTTGAAAAACCCATGTTTGCTCAACCCTCCTGGCCAAGTCTTGGAATACTTGGCTCCTCTCTGAGCCTGTTTGGTTCACTGGGGTGTTCACAGAGGAGCTAAGCATGATACAAGTGCACAAACTACTTTATTATGACTGGGACACCATGCCATTTCATTTCCCTCACAAGCTACTGGAGTCTCAACAGTGTGCTTACTGAGAAGTTGGATTTCAGGCATGAGTAAGTGGCTCCCAACTGCAGCCCTCACCTAGGTGACATCCTAGGAAATCCCATTTCCCAGTAAGAAATGAGGTGTCAGTACTAATGGCGGAGGCCTGTGAAATACTGGAGTCAGAGGAAAAGCTGGGGGCTGAATCACTTTTGAGCCATCAGGGAGGGATTGTGATAGCTTTGCCTGTTAGAACCTGAAAGCATTTACATTTTGGTGTGTGGTCCAGTGCTGCCACTTGAACCTGAACCCAGGTCTAAATGCCATCCCTTTGGTGTTCAAAAATTAGCACTGTACCATTTGAGTCATAGGTCAAGTTCTGGCTTTTGGCTGCCTAATTGAAGACAAGTGCCTTAAGACTTTTACTGACTAGACTGGCTTTCCACTGTGATCTTCAGAGCTCAGCCTGCTGGGTGGCTAAGATTAGAGGAATGAGCATTTAGTTCTTTATTTAGAGCATTCACTTATTGATTTATTTAGAGCATTTACTTAGTTAATTTAAGGTGCGTTTACTTTGGACAGATGCATAGAGGCCTCTCTCAGAAGCTTCTGGAAGTGGGGTGTAAAAGTCATCCTGTTCTCGAGTGTCTCTTACCCCCCTCCCAGCACATAAGTGCACATCTCTGCAGGACAGCCACAGCATTAGAATCCTGCAAGAAAGGGGCTTTGGTAAAAGGCTCAGGATGGAGAGAGAAGGCTCTCACTTTCCTTGTACCGAATGTGCCCACAGCATCATGTGTTCCATCTATACGATGTGAATGGACTTCTACCCGAGTGATTTCTACGAGTTCAAGAACTGCCACACCCTGACACAACTCAAGCTCTATATGAGGCTCCACATGTCGGCTTTGGACCTGCTCTTCTAAACACAAACTTTTTGACCAGCTGGAGGAATATGCGACCAGTAAGACCAAGAAAAAGTAGAAGTCCTGGTGTGGGTGCCTCAGAACCTGTGAGTAGGAAGCCCATGTGGTCTAGATATTGGTTGGCCCTTACTTCTACAGAGCTTGGCAAAATGCCCTTTATGGGTGTTGTCAGCCAGGTAATGTATGTCCTCTGAAAGGACTCGGGAATAAGCACTCATTAGAAAGACCCTACACCTCCTCAATGTTCAGTCCAAACTCCAGTTCTACAGGTTCCTCCATTAGATCCTCATGGAAGTTGAGTGACACTTCAACTTGCAGAGTCCACTCTGTCCACTCTGTACCTATTTCCATTCTTAGGTTTGGGTCATCGTGTAAGAGCTTATCCTGAACTCCGGATGAAAAACCCACCAATGGAGCTGGTGACTGATGGAGACTGAGAATCATCACTGCACTCCAGAAAGCATGGGCCTTCTGTAGAAATTACCAAACAGGTTTAGAGTCCTATGGATATACCTTTTGCTCTGAACCCCATGTGTGACACAGTTGAACCTGCAGATACTATGGAGGAAGAAAAAGAGCAGCCAGATTTCCTTCCGTTTCCTTTCACACTCCACCCAGAGTCAGTCCATCTGAGTCAGAGTAACACTCCACTTATTGTGCAAGCTGAAGGGGCACACGCTGGGCTCATGGAAAATGTCCCCATGGGAAGCAGCAATTGTACTCTCAATACTGGATTCATTGGAGGAAAATGAATCCATCCTCACAGAATATCCAGACCCATCCATCTCACTAAAAGAGACTCAATCTCCATTCGACAAACCAGAATCCATCCCCCTCTTAACTCAGGAAGGACATTCTGTTTCTCATGAGGAAGGAGACCCTTCTGAGGACTCTGAAGGAGAATTACTGTCTGAAGGCAACTTGGAGGCCAGTCTGGATTTAGAGCTTCCCTGTCCCCTTCCTAAAAAGACATCTCTTTATCTTGCTCTCATGATTCTTGTCAAGTATTCATTGTATTTACTTTGCTAACTATTAAACTCTCATTGTTAATATTATGGTGTGCAGTTCTTCAGTGCTTATTATACTGTGTTTTATTTTCCACTTATAATGTGAGACCTCAGACACATAGGTCCTGGGTGGGCCAAAAACCAGACAGGTCTGGTCCCATAGAAGACAACCTTACTGGATATACAGGGAACTATGAAATGCATGGAATCACCAGGAATCCAGGCCAGGCCTCCATGGAAAGACAAGTCAGCTACCAAAGCTTAAGGACAGAGCAGATGCCTGGAAATGTGTTTTGTCAATCGGGAGCAGTGCCAGAGTAACTGTAATATTATGTGGGACTCTGTTCTGTGAGTTCAAGTCTGTTTATATATCCATTGTGCTTTGTACAAATATTTAAGAAAATTAAAACTCCACAATAGCATCAAAAATCTACTTTGGCTTTTAATGTTGCCTAGTTGTAGAGTGCTCGCCTAGTATACAAGAAGACCTTGATTAAATTCTTCGACACTGCATACACAGAAAAAGCAGATGGGGCACTGTTGCTCAGGTGTAAGAGTGCCACCCTTGAACAAATGTGGCCAAGGACAGTTCCTGGTCCCTCAGTTCAAGCCGCAGGACTAGCCAAAGAAGAAATCATACCATTTTCCACACATTTGGAAATAAATCTGTTTTATCTAACCCTACTTCTTTTTTGCCAGTCCAGGGTGTGTGCCACCAAGCCAAACTACTGGCCCCCAACCTTACTATTTTTAATCATTTAATTTTTTTACATAATCATATTTCATGCTGTCTGTATTAATACCATAAACAGTATGCTTAGTGTAATAATGTTAAAGGTAAAACATAAGAAATTAATAACTAAAATTCCTTTTATATTAGTTTTATAGCATTACTACAATTTTATGAGAAAAATTACCTAGAATGTTTATTTTAGAGTTCAAGTAATCCATTTTGATAAATATATCAACCTACATCATTTATTTGAACACATTTTAAAGTATTTTTTTCAGGAATGAAAATACATATATATTTGTTGTAAATGAAACTTATGACTTGGGGGAAGGGAAAGAGAAAACGGGGGAGGGGGTAACAGTGTTTACAAGAAATGTACTCATTACATATGTAACAGCAATCTCTTTGTATATCACCTTGAACAACAAATTTTTTGAAAAGTACAATAAGTTTAAATGTCTACTTTGGGCAGAGTTTTTTTTTGCCAGTACTGGGCTTAGACTCAGGACCTGAGCACGATCCTTGTTTTTGTTTTTGTTTATTCTTAAGGTGCATGTTCTATCACATGTGCCACAGCACCACTTTTATCTTTTTTTTATCAATGTTGTGCTGAGGAATTGAACTTGGGTCTTCATTCATGCTCGGCAAGAACGCTTCCACTAGGCTTAACTTATGGCCCCAGTGGGAAGGAAGTTTTCCATAAAATATGTAGGAAATATGTACACTAAGGAAAAGCCATCAAAAATAGAAGAAAAATATATACTTAGATAACAACATGCCAGTATTATGGCCGATCTCTGTAATTCTAGCTTCAAGAGTGGCCTATTTGGACCGGGAGTTGGCTGGCTGAAGTAAAGTGCTATCCTTGAGCAAGCCCTAGGATAGTGCTCTGGCCATGAGTTGAAGCCATAGGACATGCAAAAATAATAATTTAATGCCCGTGACTGGTGGCTCACCCTGGTAATCCTAGCTACCCTGGAGGATCGAGGTTCAAAGATGGCCCAGGCATAAAAATCTGTGAGAATCTTATTTCCAAATAATCCAGAAAATTCAAAATGACAATGTGCCTCAAGTGGTAGAGCTCTTGCCTTGAGCTGAAGAGCTTAAGGTAAACATCCAGGCCCAGAGTTCAAGCCCCATGAGTGAAAAAAAGAAAAAGAAAAAGAAAGCCCTTATCTAAGGCTGGAGTGCACACTAGTGGTAGTTTGCTTGCCTAGTATGCACAAAGCCCTGTGTTCAATTACTCTGTACCACTTACACCAAAAAAAGCTGGAAATGATCTCAGAAGGTTGGGTTCTGAGGATCACAGTTCAAAGCCAGGCCAGACACTAAAGTCCATGAAACTGTTACTTCCACTTAAGCACCAGAAAACCAGAAGTGACACTGTGGCTCAAGGTGTTTAAGGTTGTAGCCTTGAGCTGAAGAGCCCAGGGACACTGCTCAGGAGCACAATTAAAGTCTTACAACCAAAAGAGAGAGAGAGAGAGAGAGAGAGAGAGAGAGAGAGAGAGAGAGAGAGAGACAGAGAGACAGAGAGACAGAGACAGAGAGAGAGAGACAGAGAGAGAGAGACAGAGACAGAGACAGAGACAGAGAAACAGAGAGACAGAGAGACAGAGAGAGAGACAGGCAGAGAGACAGAGACAGACAGACAGAGAGACAGAGACAGAGACATCAAACAGTCAGGCACTGCTGGCTGAAGCGTGTAATTCTACCTACTATGGAGGCTGAGATTGGAGGATCTTGGTTCAAAGCCCAAAGCCAGCCTGGACACATATGTTTGTGAGACTTACATCACCAATTAACTACCAGAAACCAAAAATGGAGCTGTAGAGGAAGAGCGCTAGCCTTGAGCTGAAGAGGTCAGGGACAGTCCAGGCCCAAAGTCCAAGCAACATGACGAATCAATAATAAAAAAAAGAAGATAGCTAATAGTAATGATGAATAATTTTGGGCTGGGAGTTTGGCCTAGTGGTAGAGTGCTTGCCTAGCATGCACGAAGACCTGGGTTCAATTCCTCAATATCACATACATAGAAAAATGCTGGAAGTGGTGCTGAGGCTGAAGTGGTAGAGCCCTAGCCTTGAGAAAATATAAGGACAGTGCTCAGTCCCTGAGTTCAAGCCCAGGACTGGCCAAATCAAAAGTAGTAGAGCACTGGCATTGAACTGAAGATCTGAGGAACAGCCCAGGCACAGAGTTCAAGCACCGCAAACAACAACAACAAAATCTATGAAATGGCAGTGGTGGTTTTAAGCTAAGCAAAAATAGAGTAGAAATTGGTAAAATACATATTTGTGTGTAAGCAAAATAGCCAGACTTATGCATTAGAACAGGATAGCAACTTGAAAAAAAATTTTGTTTTCCATCTCACTAGGTCCTGTCTCTTAATTTATTCAAGTAAGTAAAATGCTGGGTTTTATAATCATTGCTCTGAATATTAGAAAATCGTAATATCTCTCATTAACCAACAAAGACCAGGAACTGGGGCTTCGTTCAAATGGCAGAGTATCAGGCAAGAGAAGAAAAAATTGAAGCAAGAACTTGAAGTTCTTGATCCAGAACCTGCATAGTAACAGAGCAGCAGCCTGGTGATGGTACCTCACACCTATAATCTTAGCTACTCAGGAGGCTAAGATCTGAGAATCAAAGTTTAAAGCCAGCCAAAGTACCCAGTTAACTGCCAGAAAAACCAGAAGTGGCACTGTGGCTCACAGATTAAAGCACTAGCCTTGAGCTGAAGAGCTCAGGGACAGTGCCCAGGCCCAGAGTTCAAGCCCCACAATTGACAAAAATCAAACAAGCAAACAAAACTCACAAAGAAGCCTGCAGACCACAGTGGTTCTGCTGAGTCTCTTCTCTATGGGGATCAGGAAACATTTCACTTTTTCTGTCTCTTCCCATCTCAACATTCATACTAAAATAAGACTGTGTTGAAAGTTTCAATTTATAAAAATGTTTTTCATGAAGCACCCTGAAATATTCATCGCTTATATCTCAATTGAAGATAGTTGATTTGGGGCTGCATTGGTAGAGTGCTACCCTTGAGCAGAAATGGTCATGGATAGAGCTGAAGCACTCAGTTGAAGACCCAGTGCCAACACACCAAAGAAATTATGCACTTTATACATATTTTCTAATTTCTTAATGAATTTTTTAGTCTGTATAAATATAGGATACATTCCTTGTTACTTAAGTAAGATTGCTCTTTTTTTCTTTTTGCCAGTCCTACGGCTTGGACTCAGGGCCTAGACATTTTCATTGGACTCGCTTGCCCAAGGTGAGTGCTCTGCCTCTTGAAACACAGCGCCACTTCTAGCTTTTTTCTGAGTATGCGGTACCGGTGAATAGAACCTAGGTCTTCATGCATTCTAGGTGAGCACTCTACCATTAGGCTACATTCCCAGGCAGTGAGATTCCTCTTACAGTCATTGTATGTTCACAGAGTTTGATCTCACACACTGTAGGGCCCTGGTTTGCTTTGACCTGTGATCCTAAGCCCTGAGCCTCCTAAGTAGCTGAAATTAAGTTGTGAGCCAGCATGATGGCTTCCGTTCTTTTTTCTACAAAAATATATGTAGTTATCTAAAATATATCTATAGCTGAAAAAAATGAATCTCTCCCAAACAAATCTTCAAAGAAACAACCATCCTATTAAAAGGTGGGCTAAAGACTTAAAAGAGTATTCTCTGAAGAAAAAATTAAAATGGGCTTTAGACACATGAAGAAATGCTCCATATCTCTAGCAATAAGTGAAATGAAAATCAAAACAACTTTGAGATTCCACCTGACTCCAGTCAGAATGGCCATTATCAAAAAATCTAATAAGAGATACTGGTGGGGAAGTGACCAGGGGGGATCACACCTACACTGTTGGTGTGAGTGTAAACTCGTTCAACCACTAGGGAAAGCAGTTTGGTGGTTCCTCAAAAGACTGAGCATAGAGCTCCCCTATGATCCAGCAAATCCACTACTTGGCATCTACCCAATTGTCCAGAAAAAAGGACATACTAAAGCCACTAGCACAATGATGCTCATTGCAGCACTATTTACCATAGCAAAGATATGAAACCAACCCAGATGCCACTCAGTAGATGACTGAATCAAGAAGATTTGGTACTTATACACAATGGAATGCTATGCTGCCATCAGAAGGAATGACATCGCCCCATTTGTAAGGAAATGGAAAGACTTGGAAAAATTCATATTAAGTGAAGCAAGCCAGACCCAAAGAAACATAAGCTCAATGGTTTCCCTCATTTGTAATAATTAGTTCACATCTAGGACTCTCCTAGCAGAGGATTACAATAACTCAAAAACCTAGGTATATAAGGTCATATAGGATGAGACTAAATGAAAGGATCTCTAGGATATGGGAACAAGAGCTATATCTTGTGTCATCGTTGCTCTTAATCTTGTGTGATTTTTGTCCTTAATCTACTATGTTATTTCTCATCTCTTATTTTGCCCTTTGGTTAATGTCAGATTGTTACTGTATCTGATTTTTTTCCCTGGCATATTGTATATATGTTTATTTGTTTATGTCAAATAGGAAAGAGAAGGGGGGAAACAAGATGATTGGGAAGGGGAGGGGAGAGGGAACTGGGGACAAAAACATGTGTTGTGGAATAAATGTGTGAGAAGTAATGCAGTCCACTACCTGTAAATGTAATCGTAACCCCTCTATACATTACCCTGAAAATAAAAAAGAGACTATAAAAATATCTGTAGAAAATGAGGTTGGATGATGGAAACAACCAGATGCCCTACTACAAAAAATGTGACACACGCACGCACACACACACACATACACACACACAAACACACACACACACACACACAATGGAATGATACATAGCCAACCGACAAGATAAAATAATGGCATTCTCGGGGAAGTGGATGAAAAGGAAAAAAATCATATTAAGTGAAGTAAGCCAAACTCAAAGGATCATAGGCCCAAGAGTCTCCCTCATTTGTCAAATTCAGTAGAAACCTTGGGCTCTGCTACCAGAGATTTACAATAGAACAAAATCTAGAGACATCGTGACAAATAGTATGACACTAAATGTAAGGACCTCCAAGATAAAGAAACAAAACTCATATAATGAGTGATTGTTGTCCTTAATGAAATATGTGATCTCTTATCTCTTTTGCTATCCCTTGGTTATATCATATTGTTACAATATTTCACCTTGTTTTCTGATATATTTCATATGTGCCTAATTGGTTATTTGAAATTGGATAGGGAAGGGGGGAAATGAACATGAGTGGGGGTAGGGGAAGGGAAATGGGGACCATATCATTACATGGGGTATCAAAGTTTGAGAAGTAATGCACCTTCTATCTGGTGAATATAATGTAACCCTTCTATAAATTACAATAAATATAAATACATAAAAAGAAGATCTGCACAGAAAAAAATAATAATGGCATTTTTGGGGTAGTGGATGAAATTAGAATGAATCCTGTTGAGTGAGATAAGTCAAGACCAAGGAACAAAAGGTACATGATATCCTTAGTATATGGATATTAGTTTCAAACAGTAGTAGGGCGATGATTGAATAGTTGATACCCAAAGTTCTGGACATAATTTTGGAGATATAAACATAACTACATAGACATAAAAATCTAGGATAGACTATACACTCTATAGACATGTGTTTTATTATAGATTAATCTGTATCTATGACATACAAAGACTCAGCTTAATTTTTACTATATTCTAAAATCTATGTGCCAGTGATTGTATAGCGATTCCCTTCTTGAATACTTGTTGGTTAAACATGACATTTGAAATATGATGTAAAATTCAATGTTAATAAATTTTTTAAAAAAGAGGCTAGAGGTAAATACCACTAATGTAGTTGCTCTAAGTGGTACAGAAATTTTCTTAATGAATCAAGGGGTTTTATTACATCTTTATGCAATTATTTTAGTTCTGAGTGTTCTACACTCAATGATACTTCTGGAAAGATGATATAGCTGACTGTGTAGATGGTATGAAGACATACTGGCCTAAACGTAGAATAAAGCATTGGTAAGTGGCTGTTAGCTGTCCAGATTCTACTGGAATATGTGGAATGAATTTATTAAGCATAATGCAGGCTCTTAGTCAGATCAGGATCAAGATTATGTGGTTCCATGAGATGAATGAGGAAAGATCAGAAAAATCTACTAAGATATCCAGATATACTTTTTAAACTAAGGTATCTGGACTCCTTTTTTTTCTTTCTTGGTGTGGAGGTTGAACTTTGGACCTGGGCAAGGTCTCTTAGTTCTTTTTCCTCAAGGCTAATGCTGTACCAGTTTTAGCCACAACTCCACTTAGTTTTTGGGTGGATAAGTGGAGAGTAGAATCTTACAGTTTTTTTTGTTTTCATTTTTTTGCTTGCAAAGGCTTTGAATCACCTTCTCCCTGGCTAGTAGAATGACAATTATGACCCTCCAGCGCCTGGCTAGTGATTTTTTGAAAACTGGACTTTATTCCAAATCACATAACTGGTTCCTAGCAAAGTTTTGAAGCCTGACTTAAATGTGACAGATTTTTGTCACTTGGAGACACTCTGTGCTGAACGTTAGAAATCTACCAGCTGAGTCACAGTGGCACTTCCTGTTTTTTGTTTATGTGGTGCTGAGGAATGGAATCCAGGGTTTCATACATGCTAGGCAAGCTTCATTTTCAGCCCAAGGTTTTATGTTTTGTTTTTTCAGTGTTGTTGCTTCTAAGGTACTGTATGATGTTCTTTCATTTTCTTTGCTTTTTACCTCTTTTCTTCTTTTTCCCTTTAGTTTTATTCTCTGTAGTCACTGTGTTGAATTCGGGTACCCTGTGTCTTGTACATAGGTTTATGTGATTTGGGGAATGGAGAGGGTATAATAAAATGGTAAAAAAAAAACAAAGGAAAAAGGGTGAACCCATTGAACAGTGATGCTTGGAAGACACTAAACGGAAATGAACTGAACAATCTGGGTGGAGAGGGGGCTGAGGGTAAGAAAACAGAGAAAAATGAGGGAGGGGATAACAATTTTCTTAAGAAATATGTTCATTACTTATGTAACCGTATGCCAACTATATATTGACTTAACAAAATAAATTAACTTAAAAAATAATTTAGCCGGGTATGGTGGCTCACACTTGTAAATGTAGCTACTCAAGAGGCTGGGATCCAAGGATAGCAGTTCAAAGTCAGCCTGGGCACTGAAGTCCATGTGACTCTTATCTCCAATTAACCACCAGAAACCCAGAAGTGGCCCTATGGCTCAAGGGATAGGGCAGTAGTCTTGAGCTGAAAAGCTCAGTGACAAGACCCAGGTGCAGAGTTGCAGTCCCATGACTTGAATGATGAATGATACTAGCCAGGCTCTGTGTGCTCACACTTGGAATCCTATCTACACAGAATCAGGTTTGAATCCAGCCCAAACAAATTGCATGATATTCTGATTTACAGTTCATTACCAAAAATCTGGAAGTGGAGCTGTGGATAAAGTGGTAGAACACTATCCTGAAGCAAAAAAAAACTTTTAAGGACAGTTCCCAGGCCCTGGGTTCAAGTCCCAGGACTTGCATAAAACAACAAAATGTGACGCTGAGTCCTCCATCATTGGGTGTTATAGTTCAATATTCTTGATATGCGTCTTAGAAATTAAGTCCCTAGCAAATACTCTCCCCTGATATTCTGCTTCATAGCTGATTCATAGAATTTCAGCAACATTACTATCACCTTCCAATTAGCATAGCAGTCTACTACTGAAAATTTGAAGAAAACTTTTGAGTAATCCTAATAAATCTGTGTATCATCTGCACACACATCAAATCAGCAGGAGCTATGTTCTACTATTATATAAATGTATTTAATCCCTTCTTGACTTAATGAGCCTTAAAGAGGAAAACATATGAAATAGTTATGAAACTAACAGTCACCATTCTTCTACCTAATATTGTAATATAAGTTTATAAATGCAAGGACTATTCTGAAGTGTGCAGAAGATAGCTTCTAATTATAATATTCTCATGAAGTATAGTTTTTTTAAGAAACATGTTGCTTGCTTTGGGAAAGCAAAGGCAAGGAAAAATGATATAAGTAAGTTCCCTATTTATCAGAAGGAAAATACTATTGGGTTTAGATCAACTTCATTCATTCCGTGCTGATGAAACAAATATTTGCAATTCCTGAGGCCAATCACTTCATTGTGATGCACAATCAGCCAGCTTAGATCAATCTTCCAAAAAAGGAAAGGAACAAATGAGAAGCAATTAAGGTTTCCAAAATGAACCAGGTGGTGGTGGCAGCTCACACTTGTAATTCTATCTACTCAAGGCCTGAAATCCAAGGATCTGGATTAAGTCTGTCTGGGATGAAAATATTACTGTCTGTAACATCATCTCTGTTATCACAGCCCAGCTGATACACTCTGCCCAACAGGTTCCAAACACCAAAGTCCATCTCCTATCTGAAATACTATCAAACGTACTCACATATTATTTCCTCTTTGGGAGATAGTTGAAACATGTACCAGAAACATTTCCCTGGCTTTAGAGTGGAAGTGGAAATATATACTTACTAGAATCCCATCTAGTAAATTACAGTCAATCATCGTTCCTCACATCTTGTTAGTTAAATTGAACAATGAGTGTTTGGATCAGAAGCAATGTGTATGAGCATACATGTTGTAAAAGTACTGTAATCCTAGCTACTCAAGATAAGCTGAGAACTGAGGATTCCAGTTCAAAATCAGCCACGCAATAAATTCCATAATATTTTTACCTCTAATTAACCAGCAAAAAACAGAGCGTTGAATTGTGCTTAAAATGCCACAGCCCTAAGCTTTGCATTAAAGTGCTAGGGGGTAGCATTCAGGATGCCCACTCCCTCCACTACTTTTTAACATAGTACTAGAATTCCTAGGCAGTGCAATAAGGCAAGAAGCAAGCATAAAGGGGATCCAAGTAGGGAAAGAGGAAATAAAACTATTCCTCTTTGCCGATGACATGATTCTGTATTTAAAGAATCGTATAGAATCTACTTCCAAGCTCCTTGAGCTGATTCAAAGATTTGGAACGGTAACAGGCCATAAAATGAACCATCACAAATCAACTACCTTACTTTACGCCAACACTGAGAGGAACGAGGCAATAATCAGGAAAGAAATTCCTTTCACAGTAGCCTCAAGCTCTTCAACGAAATTGAAAATGAAGATTCTTTACCAAACTCATTCTGTGAAGCCAGTATATCCCTCGCCCCAAACCAGACGGAGATTCATCAAAGAAAGAGATCTATAGACCCATTTCTTTGATGAACATCGATGCAAAACTTCTCAACAAAATACTGGCCAACCGTCTACAACAACTCATCAAAAAAATTATACACTATGATCAAACTGGATTCATCACGGGGAGGCAAAGCTGGTTCAACATACACAAATCAATTAATATAATTCAACACATCAACAGGAGCAGGGATAAAATCACATGATTGTCTCAATAGATACGGAAAAGGCATTTGACAAGATCCAAAACCCCTTTATGTAAAAAGATGTGGAGAAACTAGGAATCCATGGAACATTTCTCAATGTAATAAAGGCTGTGTATGAGAAACCCACTGCTAGTATTATACTTAATGGTGAAAATCTAAAGCCATTCCCTCTAAAATCAGGAATGAGACAAGGATGCCCACTCTCTCCAATCCTTTTTAACATAGTACTAGTATTCCTAGGCAGTGCAATAAGGCAAAAAGCAAGCATAAAGGGGATCCAAGTAGGGAAAGAGGAAATAAAACTATCCCTCTTTGCCGATGACATGATTCTGTATTTAAAGAATCCTATAGACTCTACTCCCAAGTTCCTTGAGCTGATTCAAAGCTTTGGAAGGGTAGCAGGCCATAAAATCAACCCTCACAAATCAACTGCCTTACTTTACGCCAGCACTGAGAGGAACGAGGCAATAATCAGGAAAGAAAATCCTTTCACAATAGCCTCAAAGAAAATAAAGTACCTAGCAATTAGCTTAACTAAGAATGTAAAGGACCGTTTAGATGAAAACTTTAAAACCATAAAAAAGGAAATTAAAGCAGAACTAAGGAAATGGAAAAACCTCCCATGCTCCTGGATTGGAAGAATCAACATTGTGAAAATGACAATCTTGCCAAGAGCTATCTACACATTCAATGTAATACCAATCGACATCCCAATGTCATTCTTTAAAGAAATAGAAGAGGCAATTCAAAATTTCATATGGAATAATAAAAGACCCCTTATAGCAAAAACACTTCTTAGCAGAAAGAACAGTGCTGGAGGAATTTCAATTCCAAACTTAAGACTCTATTACAGAGCTATAATTCTCAAAACAGCTTGGTACTGGCACAAGAACAGGCCTGAAGTCCAATGGAGTAGAACTGCGGACCCAGATATTAAACCACAGACCTATGGCCACCTAATCTTTGACCAGGGAGCCAAAAAAATAGAATGGAAGAAAGATAGCCTCTTCAACAAGTTGTGCTGGCAGAACTGGTTAAACACCTGCAGAAAACTAAAGTTGGATCCTTCTTTGTCCCCTTGCACTAGAATTAACTCCAAATGGAGCAAAGACCTGGAGATAAAAGCTGACACACTGAAAAGTTTACAGGAAGGAATAGGAGATACACTAGGCCTCCTTGGTACAGGTCGAAACTTTCTTAATAAGGACCAAGAATCACAACAAGTCAGAGAAAGGCTGGATAAGTGGGACTGCAGTAAACTGCAGAGCTTTTGTATGGCAACGGATATAGCTAGTAAACTAATCAGGAAGCCTACAGAGTGGGAGAAGATCTTCACCAACCAAACAACGGACAAAGGCCTCATATCTAAAATATATCAACAACTCAAAAAATTGAATCACTCCAAAACTAACCTCCAAAGTAACACCCATCCCATTACAAAATGGGCCAAAGACTTAAAGAGAGTCTTCTCTGAAGAAGAAACAAAAATGGCCTATAGACACATGAAGAAATGCTCAACATCTCTGATCATAAAAGAAATGCAAGTCAAAACAAGTCTAAGATTCCACCTCACTCCAGTTAGAATGGCCAGGATCAGGAAAACGAATGACAACAGATGCTGGAGGGGATGTGGTCAGGAGGGGTCATGACTACACTGTTGGTGGGAGTGCAAACTCGTTCAACCACTATGGAAAGCAGTGCAGCAGTGCTTCAAAACGCTAAACATACAACTCCCCTATGACCCAGCAATTCCAGTACTTGGCATTTACCCAACAATCCAGAAACAAGGGCATACTAAACCCACTAGCACAACAATGTTCATTGCAGCACTATTCACCATAGCAAAGATATGGAACCAACCCAGATGTCCCTCAGTTGATGAGTGGATCAACAAGTTGTGGTATTTGTACACAATGGAATTCTATGCTGCTGTCAGAAAGAATGACATTGCCCCATTTGTTAGGAAATGGAAAGACTTAGAACAAATCATATTAAGTGAAGTAAGCCAGACTCAAAGGAACTTAGGCTCAGTGGTTTCCCTCATTCGTCATAATCAGTAGAAACCTTGGGCTCTACTAGCAGAGATTGTCAATAGAGCAAACGGCCATATATAAGGCCATATAATGTGAAGCTAATTGAAAGGACCTCCAGGATGTTGACACAAAAACCATATAATGAATGATTGTTGTCCTTAATGTACTATGTTGTCTCTCATCTCGTTTGCTGTCCCTTGGTTATCCCATATTGGTATAGTATCTCACTTTGTTATCTGATATATTGAATTTATTCGTATTTGCATATTTGAAATTTGATAGGGAAGGGGGGAAAACCAAGACGGGTGGGGGGTGTGGGGTTGGAGGGAAATGGGTACCAAGACATGTGAAAGGGTATCAATGTATGTGAATTAATGCACCTTTTATCTGGCAAATATCATCTAACCCTTTTACTAATTACAAGAAAAAAATGAAAAAAAAGAAAGTTGTAGTGTGTGGGGAGGATGATGGGGTCAAATACATTTCTTCTTAGAAATTTACCTCATCTGGTTGCCCTGGATTTTCCTGGCCTTCTTCTTAGAGAAAGTTCTGTTATACTGGATTTGTGGCTTGGCAATGATCTAGCATGTACATCTTCGAGTAAGACATCCACAACTTCCATGCCTGAGACTCGAGTTTCCCGACCTTTGGCAACAGCACAGCAACATCTTGCTTCCTACTGAGCCACAGGCCAAGTGAGCTGGCTTAAGCTGGTTGTTAGTTACAGTGGCTTGGTTACCAGGGTTCCATATTCTGTTCCATTGTGAGGGAGGCAGGGTCACCTTTCAGGGCCCAATGACCAAAGATCCTTTCTCACAAAAGACCTCACCAAAGACATACTGGAGGCTGAATCTCTCCTCCAATCTCACAATATACATGTGGATGTAGTATACAGCACACCTTATTTGTCCAATCCCAATGTCTTCCACTAGGCCCAACTACCAGTCTGGTCTCAGGCTCAAGGAGCCTTTCTTAGGTAAGATCCAAACTTAAGGGTCAATATTGCCCTCATCCTTTACAAAACATTTGCTTCACAGTGCCTTCTCTGCCTGCATTTTGCCCCTTGTCGAATTTTTTTTGTTTTTGCTAGTCTTGGGACTTGACCTCAGAGTGTGAACATTGTTCTTGGGCTTTCTTTAGGCTTTAGCTTTCCACCGAGCCACAGCACCACTTGCAGCGTTTTCTATGTATGTGGTAATGAGGAATCAAACCTGAGGCTTACTGCTTGGTAGCCAAGGACTCTACCAATAGGTCAAACACACAGGGCATCTTGCACATATTTTTGACGTCAATCTACTAGGATATTATTAGGTTTCTGTATCCTAATCAATTTTTCTGATGATTAGCTTTGCTGTCATGTGTAAAAAATGCAAGAGGGAAAAACACAGAAGAATTAGTGAAATTAAAAAAAAGCATTAGACACAGTTAAGTGTTCATTCTTTGTAGGAGAAAGGATATTTGGATGTGATGACGATGATGATGACTTCATAATTACTATGTCCGGGTTGAGAGTTTGGCATAGTGGTAGAGTGCTTGCCTAGCATCCATGAAGATCTGGGTTTGATTGCTCAGTATCACATAGATAGAAAATCTAGATGTGGCACTGTGGCTCAAGTGGCAGAGGGCTAGACTTGAGAAAACCCGAGGACAGTTCTCAGGCCCTGAATTCAAGCCCCAAGACTGGCAGAAAGATAAAAGAAAATAAAAATGCTTTTTACAAGCTAATTCACTCACAGCATTTGCTTCTGAAATCTTCGCTTCTGCATCTTGTGAAATAGCCCTTTTCCTCAACGTAGACAAGAAAAACAGATCCATCCCATGGTCCACTATGAGGCCACTGGTTGGGCTAAGAGCTAGTCGTGCAGGAACACATAAGTTTTATTCTAATACTTTCCAAACTTTGTACTCAAATATGCTACCTACTTACCAACTTAGGTCAGTTATCCTTATGCTATAACTTTTCTTCATTACTACAATATTCTTACACTCCTACGTTAATCCTCTTGCACCTCCCCTGACCTCTCTCATTCTTTTTTTCTATCTCTGGACCTCTGCTCGTCTTTCAACCCTTATACTGCACGGATCTACACTTGATGGCTGTTGAGCAATATTGTATATGTAGGTGGTTAATTATTCTCTAGGCTCAGAGGGACTTAAAGACAATAGAGATTGGATTGAGAGGCTTATTTTTTGGGTATAAATCGCATTTCAGTGGGTGTATTAGGCTGGTCTGTAAGTGCACAAAAAGAAAGAGTGATAATACCAATCAAAACTTGTGAACATCTAGTGTCTGCCAGCTACAGCGGTCTAGGTTGGTTATATCTGAAAAACTATAATCGTATTTAGTAGTAATCTTGCTCCCATTTTCAAATGGGCAGAACAAGAAACTCACGAAAAATGTCAAATCAAGAAACAACATCCCCCACCCAATGTAAACAGACAATGGAACAGTCACTGGCAAACCTAGACCAGAGTCTTCCAAGTGCTACACAAATGCAATTGATAAACATCATTAATGGAAAATGTGAAAATATAAAGAAAGAGATAATGGAGGAAGCCATACCTGAACAAGAGGAAAGCAAAAACAAGGTGATAAGTGAAAAAGAAGCCATAAAGGAGGCCATAATAAAGGTTTTTCAAAGAAAGATGGATGAATTCAAAGAATCCACAAATAAAAACCTGACCAAACTCCAGCAAATGTCCAAAGAAAATAAAGCTAATGAGCTAACCACTCAAAAGGAAATCAAGGAGATAAAGAAATCCATACATGATCTAAAACAAGGGATGCAAGGCTTCAAAAGTGAGCAATTAGAAGCAAGGGAGATGAAAAATAAAGTAGATACCTTTGATAGCAGGTTAGACATTGCAGAGGAGAGAATTTCCGTGGCTGAAGATAATTTAGGTATTATAAAGAACAGAAAATGAGTCAATCCAAATGTAGGAAATATGAGAGAGCGCTTCAGGAGGTCCAAGATACAATTAGGAAGGCTAATTTAAGGCTAGTTGGTATTGAGGAGGGCGTGGAGAAAGAGGTCAATGGTATTGGAAATATACTTCAGGGAATCATCTCAGAGAATTTCCCAAATATCCAGAAGGGCAGGCCCATCCAGATACGAGAAGCTTTTAGAATCCCAAACACACCTGACCAGAAAAGAACATCCCACCGCCACATTGTGATCCGAACTGGATCAATAGAAACGAAAGGAAAGATCCTAAAGGTAGCCAGGGAAAAGGGATCAGTAACCTACAAAGGCAAACCAATCAGAATAACCCCAGATTTCTCAGCAGAGACCATGCAAGCACGAAGTGACTGGAAGCATATATGTCATGCCCTTAAATCGAATAACTACCAACCAAGAATACTGTAGCCAGCTAAGCTCTCATTCATAACTGAGGGAAAAATAAAAACATTCCATTCCAGGGAAAAGCTGCAACAATATGTCGAAACAAAACCAACACTACAGAGAAATCTCAAAGATGCTCTATACATAGAAAACCAAAATAAATGCAATATAGGGAAAGAAATGGCACCTAAACAGCATACCATCTAAGGACCACAAGAACTGTCAAGACACAGGCCCTACTAAAAGCTTTAAAAAATGGTAGGAACTAATAAATATCTCTCAATCCTAACTCTCAATATCAATGGACTTAACTCTCCAATTAAACGGCATAGGTTGTCCAGTTGGATCAAAAAGCAAGAGCCATCGTTCTGCTGACTTCAAGAGACACATCTTACCCAAAACCAATCATCTTTTGAAAGTGAGAGGTTGGAATAAACTCTATCAAGCTAACTGCCACCATAAACAGGCTACAGTTGCCATCCTCATATCAGATACAATAGACTTCAAACTAAAATTAGTAAGAAAAGACAAAGAAGGTTACTACATACTACTAATGGGATCTTTCCTCCCGGAAGACATAACAATCCTAAATATTTACACACGCAATCCCGGAGCTACAAACTTCATCAAGCAAACTTTACTTACACTGAAACCATACATAGATCGAAATACAGTGATTGTTGGTGAGTTTAACACACCACTCTCACCTATGGACAGATCAACAAGGCAAAAACTCAACAGAGAAACCTTAGAACTGAACAACTATATAGACCAACTAGATCTAAGAGACATCTGCAGAATATTACACCCAGAAACAACACAATATACGTTTTTCTCAGCAGCACATGGAACATTTTCCAAAATAGACCACATCTTAGGCAATAAAGCAAACCTGGAAATATTCAGAAACACTGAAATTATTCCATGCACACTCTCAGACCATAAAGGCATCAAATTGGAGCTGAACACACATCTCCACCAAAGAAAACCCTGTAACACATGGAGACTGAACAACACATTGTTGAATCAAAAACAATGGGTAATCGAAGAGATCAGAACAGATATCCAACTGTTTATGAAATTTAACAATAAGGAGCACGCAAATATCAACTCCTTAGGGACACAACAAAGGCAGTACTCAGAGGAAAATTTATAGCGCGGGGTGCCTACAACAGCAAGTTGGAAAAATGGCAAACCAACTAGTTAATGTCTCACCTTAACCTCCTGGAAAAAGAGCAACAAACCAACCCTAAACCCATTAGGAGAAAGCAAATTATTAAAATCAAAGCAGAATTAAATGATTTGGAATAAAAAAAACTATAGAAAGAATCAACAAAACAAGGAGTTTGTTCTTGAAAGAATTAACAAAATTGACAAGCCCTTAGCAAATCATACCAAAAAAAGAAGAGAGCATATCAAAATAAACAAAATCGCAGATGAAAATCGTAATATCACGACAGAAATTACCAAGATCCAGAATATCATGAGGTAATACTTCTCAAACCTTTACGCCAACAAATTTGAGAATCTAGAAGAAATGGATGAATTCCTAGACAATATTAACATACCCACACTGAACCAAGAAAGCTAACCCAACTCAACAGGCCTATTTCAAGCTCTGAAATAGAAATGGAAATTAGACAACTTCCACTTAAAAAGAGCCCAGGGCCAGATGGATTCACAGCTGAATTCTATAAGGTCTTCAAAGCAGAGGTCACACCAATACTCCTCAAGCTCTTCAACGAAATTGAAAATGAAGGTTCTTTACCAAACTGATTCTGTGAAGCCAGCATATCCCTCATCCCCAAACCAGACAGAGATTCATCAAAGAAAGAGATCTATAGACTCATTTCTTTGATGAACATCGATGCAAACCTTCTCAACAAAATACTGGCCAACCGTCTACAACAACTCATCAAAAAAAATATACACTATGATCAAACTGGATTCATCACAGGGAGGCAAAGCTGGTTCAACATACACAAATCAATTAATATAATTCAACACATCAACAGGAGCAAGGACAAAAATCACATGATTGTCTCAATAGATGCGGAAAAGGCATTTGACAAGATCCAAAACCCCTTTATGGTAAAAGATGTGGAGAAACTAGGAATTCATGGAACATTTCTCAATGTAATAAAGGCTGTGTATGAGAAACCCACTGCTAGTATTATACTTAATGGTGAAAATCTAAAGCCATTCCCTCTAAAATCAGGAAAGAGACAAGGATGTCCACTCTCTCCACTCCTTTTTAACATAGTACTAGAATTCCTAGGCAGTGCAATAAGGCAAGAAGCAAGCATAAAGGGAATCCAAGTAGGGAAAGAGGAAATAAAACTCTCCCTCTTTGCAGATGACATGATTCTGTATTTAAAGAATCCTATAGACTCTACTCCCAAGCTCCTTGAGCTGATTCAAAGCTTTGGAAGGTTAGCAGGCCATAAAATCAACCCTCACAAATCAACTGCCTTACTTTACGCCAACACTGAGAGGAACGAGGCAATAATCAGGAAAGAAAATCCTTTCACAATAGCCTTAAAAAAATAAAGTAAATAGCAATTAGCTTAACTAAGAATGTAAAGGACCGTTTAGATGAAAACTTTCAAACCCTAAAAAGGAAATTAAAGCAGAAGTAAGGAAATGGAAAAACCTCGCATGCTCCTGGATTGGAAGAATCAACATTGTGAAAATGACAATCTTGCAAAAAGCTATCTACAAATTCAATGTAATACCAATCAACATCCTTTTTAACATAGTACTAGAATTCCTAGGCAGTGCAATAAGGCAAGAAGCAAGCATAAAGAGGATCCAAGTAGGGATCTTTGCAGATGACATGATTCTGTATTTAAAGAATCCTATAGACTCTACTCCCAAGATCCTTGAGCTGATTCAAAGCTTTGGAAGGGTAGCAGGCCATAAAATCAACCCTCACAAATCAACTGCCTTACTTTACGCCAACACTGAGAGGAACGAGGCAATAATGAGGAAAGAAATTCCTTTCACAATAGCTTCAAAGAAAATAAAGTACCTAGCAGTTAGCTTTACTAAGAATGTAAACACCGTTTAGATGAAAACTTTAAAAGCATAAAAAAGGAAATTAAAGCAGAACTAAGGAAATGGAAAAACCTCTCATGCTCCTGGATTGGAAGAATCAACATTGTGAAAATGACAATCTTGCCAAGGGCTATCTACAAATTCAATGTAATACCAATCAACATCCCAATGTCATTCTTTAAAGAAATAGAAGAGGCAATTCAAAATTTCATATGGAATAATAAAAGACCCCGTATAGCAAAAACACTTCTTAGCAGAAGAACAGCGCTGGAGGAATTTCAATTCCAAACTTAAGACTCTATTACAGAGCTATAATTCTCAAAACAGCTTGGTACTGGCACAAGAACAGGCCTGAAGTCCAATGGAGTAGAACTGCGGACCCAGATATTAAATCACAGACCTATAGCCACCTAATCTTTGACCAGGGAGCCAAAAAAATAGAATGGAAGAAAGATAGCCTCTTCAACAAGTTGTGCTGGCAGAACTGGTTAAACACCTGCAGAAAACTGAAGTTGGATCCTTCTTTGTCACCGTGCACTAGAATTAACTCCAAATGGATCAAAGACCTGGAGGTAAAAGCTGACACACTGAAAAGTTTACAGGAAGGAATAGGAGATACAGTAGGCCTCTTTGGCACAGGTAGAAACTTTCTTAATTAGGACCAAGAATCACAACAAATCAGAGAAAGGCTGGATAGGTGGGACTGCATTAAACTGCAGAGCTTTTGTATGGCAACGGATGTAGCTAGTAAACTAATCAGGAAGCCTACAGAGTGGGAGAAGTTCTTCACCATCCAAACAACGGACAAAGGCCTCATATCTAAAATATATCAACAACTCAAAATATTGAATCACTCCAAAACTAACCTCCAAAGTAACACCCATCCCATTAAAAATGGGCCAAAGACTTAAAGAGAGTCTTCTCTGAAGAAGAAACAAAAATGGCCTATAGACACATGAAGAAATGCTCCACATCTCTGGTCATAAAAGAAATGCAAATCAAAACAACTCTAAGATTCCACCTCACTCCAGTCGAATGGCCAGGATCAGGAAAACGAATGACAACAGATGCTGGAGCGCATGTGGCCAGGAGGGGTCACTACTGCACTGTTGGTGGGAGTGCAAACTCGTTCAACCACTAAGGAAAGCAGTGTGGCAGTGCCTCAAAGGCTAAACATAGAACTCCCCTATGACCCAGCAATTCCACTACTTGGCATTTACCCAACAATCCAGAAACAAGGGCATACTAAACCCACTAGCACAACAATGTTCATTGCAGCACTATTCACCATAGTAAAGATATGGAACCAACCCAGATCTACCTCAGTTTAATGAGTGGATCAACAAGTTGTGGTATTTGTACACAATGGAATTCTATGCTGCTGTCAGAAAGAATGACATCACCCCATTTGTTAGGAAATGGAAAGACTTAGAACAAATCATATTAAGTGAAGTAAGCCAGACTCAAAGGAACTTAGGCTCAGTGGTTTCCCTCATTCGTCATAATCAGTAGAAACCTTGGGCTCTACTAGCAGAGATTGTCAATAGAGCAAAAGGCCATATATAAGGCCATATAATGTGAAGCTAATTGAAAGGACCTCCAGGATATTGACACAAAAGCCATATAATGAATGATTGTTGTCCTTAATGTACTATGTTGTCTCTCATCTCGTTTGCTGTCCCTTGGTTATCCCATATTGGTATAGTATCTCACTTTATCTTATATATTGAATTTATTTGTATTTGGATATTTGAAATTTGATAGGGAAGGGGGGAAAACCAAGACGGGTGGGGGGTGTGGGGTTGAAGGGAAATGGGTACCAAGACATGTGAAATGGTATCAATGTATGTGTATTAATGCACCTTCTATCTGGCCAATATCATCTAACCTTTTTACTAATTAAAATAAAAAATGAAAAAAAAGCAAGTTGTAGTGTGTGGGGAGGATGATGGGGTCAAATACATTTCTTCTTAGAAATTTACCTCATCTGGTTGCCCTGGATTTTCCTGGCCTTCTTCTTAGAGAAAGTTCTGTTATACTGGATTTGTGACTTGGCAATGATCTAGCATGTACATCTTCGAGTAAGACATCCACAACTTCCATGCCTGAGACTCGAGTTTCCTGACCTTTGGCAACAGCACAGCAACATCTTTCTTCCTCCTGAGCCACAGGCCAAGTGAGCTGGCTTGAGCTGGTTGTTAGTTACAGTGGCTTGGTTACCAGGGTTCCATATTCTGTTCCATTGTGAGGGAGGCAGGGTCACCTTTCAGGGCCTAATGACCAAAGATCCTTGCTCACAGAAGACCTCACCAAAGACATACTGGAGGCTGAATCTCTCCTCCAGTCTCACAATATACATGTGGATGTAGTAAACAGCACACCTTATTTGTCCAAAGCCAATGTCTTCCACTAGGCCCAACTACCAGTCTGGTCTCAGGCTCAAGGAGCCTTTCTAAGGTAAGATCCAAACTTAAGGGTCAATATTGCCGTAGTCCTTTACAAAACATTTCTTCACTGTGCCTTCTCTACCTGCATTTTGCCCCTTGTCGAATTTTTTTTGTTTTTGCTAGTCTTGGGACTTGACTTCAGAGTGTGAACATTGTTCTTGGGCATTCTTTAGGCTTTAGTTGTCCCACCGAGCCACAGCACCACTTGCAGAGTTTTCTATGTATGTGGTAATGAGGAATCAAACGTGAGTCTTTTTGTGTGGTAGCCAAGGACTCTACCACTAGGTCAAACACACAGGGCATCTTGCACATATTTTGACGTCAATCTACTAGGATATTATTAGGTTTCTGTATCCTAATCAATTTTTTCCTGATGATTAGCTTTGCTGTATTGTGTAAAAAATGCAAGAGGGAAAAACACAGAAGAATCAGTGAAATTTAAAACAAAGCATTACACACATACATAAGTGTTCATTCTTTGTAGGAGAAAGGATATTTTGATATGATGATGATGACTTTATAATTACTATGCCAGGCTTGAGAGTTTGGCATAGTGGTTGAGTGCTTGCCTAGCATCCATGAAGATCTGGGTTTGATTGCTCAGTATCACATAGATAGAAAATCTAGATGTGGCACTGTGGCTCAAGTGGCAGAGGGCTAGACTTGAGAAAACCCGAGGACAGTGCTCAGGCCCTGAATTCAAGTCCCAAGACTGGCAGAAAGATAAAAGAAAATAAAAATGCTTTTTACGAGCTAATTCACTCACAGCATTTGCTTCTGAAATCTTCGCTTCCGCATCTTGCGAAATACCCCTTTCCCTCAACGTAGACAAGAAAAACAGATCCATCCCATGGTCCACTGTGAGGCCACTGGTTGGGCTAAGAGCTAGTCGTGCAGCAACATATAAGTTTTATTCTAATACTTTCCAAACTTTGTACTCAAATATGCTACCTACTTACCAACTTAGGTCAGTTATCCTTATGCTATACCTTTTCTTCATGACTACAATATTCTTACACTCCTACGTTAATCCTTTTGTACCTCCCCTGACCTCTCTCATTCTTTTTTTCTATCTCTGGACCTCTGCTCGTCTTTCAACCCTTATACTGCACGGATCTACACTTGATGGCTGTTGAGCAATATTGTATATGTAGGTGGTTAATTATTCTCTAGGCTCAGAGGGACTTAACGACAATAGAGATTGGATTGAGAGGCTTATTATTTTGGGTATAAATCGCTTATCAGTAGTTGTATTAGACTGGTCTGTAAGTGCACAAAAAGAAAGAGTGATAATACCAATCAAAACTTGTGAACATCTAGTGTCTGCCAGCTACAGTGGTCTAGGTTGGTTATATCTGAAAAACTATAACCGTATTTAGTAGTAATCTTGCTCCCATTTCAAATGGGCAGCACAAGAAACTCAAGAAAAATGTCAAATCAAGAAACAACATCCCCCACACAATATAAACAGACAATGGAACAGTCACTGCAAACCTAGAGGAGAGTCTTCCAAGTGCTACACAAATGCAATTGATAAACATCCTTAATGGAAAATGTGAAAATATAAAGAAAGAGATAATGGAGGAAGCCATAGCTGAACAAGAGGAAAGCATAAACAAGGTGATAAGTGAAAAAGAAGAAGCCATAAAGGAGGCCATAATAAAGGGTTTTCAAAGAAATAAGGATGAATTCATAGAATCCACAAATAAAAACGCGACCAAACTCCAACAAATGTCCAAAGAAAATAAAGCTACTGAGCTAACCACTCAAAAGGAAATCAAGGAGATAAAGAAATACATACATGATCTAAAACAAGAGATGCAAGGCATCAAAAATGAGCAATTAGAAGCAAGGGAGATGAAAATAAAGTAGATAGTTTGATAGCACTTTAGACAATGCAGAGGAGAGAATTTCCGGGGCTGAAGATAATTTAGTTATTATAGAGAAAGAACAGAAAATGAGTCAATCCAAATCTAGGAAATATGCGAGAGCGCTTCAGGAGGTCCAAGATACAATTAGGAAGGCTAATTTAAGGCTAGTTGGTATTGAGGAGGGCGTGGAGAAAGAGGTCAATGGTATTGAAAATATACTTCAGGGAATCATCTCAGAGAATGTCCCAAATATCCACAAGGGCAGGCCCATCCACATACGAAAAGCTTTTAGAACCCCAAACAGACCTGACCAGAAAAGAACATCCCACCGCCACATTGTGATCCGACCTGGATCAATAGAAACGAAAGAATAGATCCTAAAGGCAGCCAGGGAAAAAGGATCAGTAACCTATAAAAGCAAACCAATCGGAATAACCCCAGATTTCTCAGCAGAGACCATGCAAGCACGAAGTGACTGGAAGCATATATGTCATGCCCTTAAATCAAATAACTACCAACCAAGAATACTGTAGCCAGCAAAGCTCTCATTTATAACTGAGGGAACAATAAAAACATTCCATTTCAGGGAAAAGCTGCAACAATATTTCGAAACAAAACCAACACTACAGAGAATTCTCAACGATGCTCTATACATGCAAAACCAAAATAAATGCAACATAGGAAAAGAAATGGCACCTAAACAGCATACCATCTAAGGACTACAAGAACTGTCAAGACACAGGCCCTACGAAAAGCTTTTAAAAATGGTAGGAACTAATAAATATCTCTCAATCCTAACTCTCAATATCAATGGACTTAACTCTCCAATTAAACGGCATAGGCTGTCTAGTTGGATCAAAAAGCAAGAACAATCGTTTTGCTGTCTTCAAGAGACACATCTTACCCAAAAACAATCATCTTTGAAAGTGAGAGGTTGGAATAAACTGTGTCAAGCTAACTGCCCCCATAAACAGGCTGGAGTTGCCATCCTCATATCAGACACAATAGACTTCAAACTAAAATTAGTAAGAAAAGACAAAGAAGGTTACTACATACTACTAAAGGGATCTTTCCTCCAGGAAGTCATAACCATCCTAAATATTTACACACCCAGTCCCGGAGCTCCAAACTTCACTTACACTGAAACCATACATAGATCGAAATACAGTGATTGTTGGTGAGTTTAACACACCACTCTCACCTATGGACAGATCAACAAGGCAAAAACTCAACAGAGAAATCTTAGAACTGAACAATTATATAGACCAACTAGATCTAACAGACATCTGCAGAATATTACACCCAGTAACAACACAATATACGTTTTTCTCAGCAGCACATGGAACATTTTCCAAAATAGACCACATTTTAGGCCATAAAACAAACCTGGACAGATTCAGAAACACTGAAATTATTCCATGCACACTCTCAGACCATAAAGACATCAAATTGGAGCTGAACACACATCTCCACCAACGAATACCCTGTAACTCATGGAGACTGAACAACACATTGTTGAATCCAAAACAATGGGTATTCGAAGAGATCAGAAGAGATTTCCAACTGATTATGAAATTTAACAATAAGGAGCACACATATATCAAGTCCTTAGGGACACAACAAAGGCAGTACTCAGAGGAAAATTTATAGCGCTGAGTGCCTACAACAGCAAGTTGGAAAAATGGCAAACCAACTAGTTAATGTCTCACCTTAACCTCCTAGAAAAAGAGCAACAAATCAACCCTAAACCCATTAGGAGAAAGCAAATTATTAAAATCAAAGCAGAATTGGAATAAAAAAACTATACAAAGAATCAACAAAACAAGGAGTTGGTTCTTTGAAAGAATTAACAAAATTGACAAGCCCTTAGCAAATCTTACCAAAAAAAGAGGGCATATCGAAATAAACAAAATCGCAGATGAAAATGGTAATATCACGACAGAGATTACCAAGATCCAGAATATCATGAGGGCATACTTCTCAACAAATTTGAGAATCTAGAAGAAATGGATGAATTCCTAGACAATATTAACATACCCACACTGAACCAAGAAGAGCTAACCCAACTCAACAGGCCTATTTCAAGCTCTGAAATAGAAACGGAAATTAGACAACTTCCACTTAAAAAGAGCCCAGGGCCAGATGGATTCACAGCTGAATTCTATAAGGTCTTCAAAGCAGAGGTCACACCAATACTCCTCAAGCTCTTCAACGAAATTGAAAATGAAGGTTCTTTACCAAACTCATTATTTGAAGCCAGAATATCCCTCATCCCCAAACCAGGCAGAGATTCATCAAAGAAAGAGATCTATAGACCCATTTCTTTGATGAACATCGATGCAAAACTTCTCAACAAAATACTGGCCAACCATCTACAACAACTCATCAAAAAAATTATACACTATGATCAAACTTGATTCATCACGGGTAGTCAAAGCTGGTTCAACATACACAAATCAATTAATATAATTAAACACATCAACAGGAGCAAGGACAAAAATCACATGATTGTCTCAATAGATGCGGAAAAGGCATTTTACAAGATCCAAAACCCCTTTATGGTAAAAGATGTGGAGAACCTTGGAATTCATGGAACATTTCTCAATGTAATAAAGGCTGTGTATGAGAAACCCACTGCTAGTATTATACTTAATGGTGAAAATCTAAAGCCATTCCCTCTAAAATCAGGAAAGAGACAAGGATGCCCACTCTCTCCACTCCTTTTTAACACAGTACTAGACTTCCCAGGCAGTGCAATAAGGCAAGAAGCAAGCACAAAGGGGATCCAAGTAGGGAGAGAGGAAATAAAACTCTCCCTCTTTGCAGATGACATGATTCTGTATTTAAAGAATCCTATAGACTCTACTCCCAAGCTCCTTGAGCTGATTCAAAGCTTTGGAAGGTTAGCAGGCCATAAAATCAACCCTCACAAATCAACTGCCTTACTTTACGCCAACACTGAGAGGAACGAGGCAATAATCAGGAAAGAAAATCCTTTCACAATAGCCTTAAAAAAATAAAGTAAATAGCAATTAGCTTAACTAAGAATGTAAAGGACCGTTTAGATGAAAACATTCAAACCCTAAAAATGAAATTAAAGCAGAAGTAAGGAAATGGAAAAACCTCCCATGCTCCTGGATTGGAAGAATCAACATTGTGAAAATGACAATCTTGCCAAGAGCTATCTACAAATTCAATGTAATACCAATCAACATCCCAATGTCATTCTTTAAAGAAATAAAAGAGGCAATTCAAAATTTCATATGGAATAATAAAAGACCCCGTATAGCAAAAACACTTCTTCGCAGAAAAAACAGCGCTGGAGGAATTTCAATTCCAAACTTAAGACTCTATTACAGAGCTATAATTCTCGAAACAGCTTGGTACTGGCACAAGAACAGGCCTGAAGTCCAATGGAGTAGAACTGCGGACCCAGATATTAAACCACAGACCTATTGCCACCTAATCTTTGACAAGGGAGCCAAAAAAATAGAATGGAAGAAAGATAGCCTCTTCAACAAGTGGTGCTGGCAGAACTGGTTAAACACCTGCAGAAAAATAAAGTTGGATCCTTCTTTGTCACCTTGCACTAGAATTAACTCCAAAGGGATCAAAGACCTGGAGGTAAAAGCTGACACACTGAAAAGTTTACAGGAAGGAATAGGAGATACACTAGGCCTCCTTAGCACAGGTCGAAAATTTCTCAATAAGGACCAAGAATCACAACAAATCAGAGAAAGGCTGGATAAGTGGGACTGCATTAAACTGCAGAGCTTTTGTATGGCAACGGATATAGCTAGTAAACTAATCAGGAAGCCTACAGAGTGGGAGAAGATCTTCACCAACCAAACAACGGACAAAGGCCTCATATCTAAAATATATCAACAACTCAAAAACTTGAATCACTCAAAAACTAACCTCCAAAGTAACACCCATCCCATTAAAAATGGGCCAAAGACTTAAAGAGAGTCTTCTCTGAAGAAGAAACAAAAATGGCCTATAGACACATGAAGAAATGCTCCACATCTCTGATCATAAATGAAATGCAAATCAAAACAACTCTAAGATTCCACCTCACTCCAGTTAGAATGGCCAGGATCAGGAAAACGAATGACAACAGATGGTGGAGGGGATGTGGCCAGGAGGGATCACTACTACACTGTTGGTGGGAGTGCAAACTCGTTCAACCACTATGGAAAGCAGGGTGGCAGTGCCTCAAAAGGCTAAACATAGAACTCCCCTATGACCCAGCAATTCCACTACTTGGCATTTACCCAACAATCCAGAAACAAGGGCATACTAAACCCACTAGCACAACAATGTTCATTGCAGCACTATTCAACATGGCAAAGATATGGAACGAACCCAGATGTCCCTCAGTTGATGAGTGGATCAACAAGTTGTGGTATTTGTACACAATGGAATTCTATGCTGCTGTCAGAAAGAATGACATCGCCCCATTTGTTAGGAAATGGAAAGACTTAGAACAAATCATATTAAGTGAAGTAAGCCAGACTCAAAGGATCTTAGGCTCAGTAGTTTCCCTCATTCTTCATAATCAGTAGAAACCTTGGGCTCTACTAGCAGAGATTGTCAATAAAGCAAAAGGCCATATATAAGGCCATATAATGACAAGGTAATTGACAGGAACTCCAGGATATTGAAACAAAAGCCATATAATGAATGATTGTTGTCCTTAATGTACTATGTTGTCTCTCATCTCGTTTGCTGTCCCTTGGTTATCCCATATTGGTATAGTATCTCACTTTATCTTATATATTGAATTTAGTTGTACTTGGGTATCTGAAATTTGATAGGGAAGGGGGGAAAACCAAGACGGGTGGGGGGTGTGGGGTTGGAGGGAAATGGGTACCAAGACATGTGAAAAGGTATCAATGTATGTGAATTAATGCACCTTCTATCTTGCAAATATCATCTAACCCTTTTACTAATTACAATAAAAAATTAAAAAATAGAAAGTTGTAGTGTGTGGAGAGGATGATGGGGTCAAATACATTTCTTCTTAGAAATTTACCTCATCTTGTTGCCCTGGATTTTCCTTGCCTTCTTCTTAGAGAAAGTTCTGTTATACTGGATTTGTGGCTTGGCAATGATCTAGCATGTATATCTTCGAGTAAGACATCCACAACTTCCATGCCTGAGACTCGAGTTTCCTGACCTTTGGCAACAGCACAGCAACATCTTTCTTCCTCCTGAGCCACAGGCCAAGTGAGCTGGCTTGAGCTGGTTGTTAGTTACAGTGGCTTGGTTACTAGGGTTCCATATTCTGTTCCATTGTGAGGGAGGCAGGGTCACCATTCAGGGCCCAATGACCAAAGATCCTTGCTCACAAAAGACCTCACCAAAGACATACTGGAGGCTGAACATCTCCTCCAATCTCACAATATACATGTGGATGTAGTAAACAGCACACCTTATTTGTCCAATCCCAATGTCTTCCACTAGGCCCAGTCTGGTCTCAGACTCAAGGAGCCTTTCTTAGGTAAGATCCAAACAAGGGTCAACATTGCCCTCATGCTTTACAAAACATTTGCTTCACAGTGCCTTCTCTGCCTGCATTTTGCCCCTTGTCGAATTTTTTTTTGTTTTTGCTAGTCTTGGGACTTGACCTCAGAGTGTGAACATTGTTCTTGGACTTTCTTTAGGCTTTAGCTGTCCCACCGAGCCACAGCACTACTTGCAGCGTTTCCTATGTATGTGGTAATGAGGAATCAAACCTGAGTCTTTTTGCTTGGTAGCCAAGTACTCTACCACTAGGTCAAACACACAGGGCATCTTGCACATATTTTTGACGTCAAACTACTAGGATATTATTAGGTTTCTGTATCCTAATCAATTTTTTCCTGATGATTAGCTTTGCTGTCATGTGGAAAAAATGCAAGAGGGAAAAACACAGAAGAATTAGTGAAATTAAAAAAAAGCATTAGACACAGTTAAGTGTTCATTCTTTGTAGGAGAAAAGATATTTGGATATGATGATGATGATGATGACTTTATAATTACTATGTCAGGGTTGAGAGTTTGGCATAGTGGTAGAGTGCTTGCCTAGCATCCATGAAGATCTGGGTTTGATTGCTCAGTATCACATAGATACAAAATCTAGATGTGGCACTGTGGCTCAAGTGGCAGAGGGCTATACTTGAGAAAACCCGAGGACAGTTCTCAGGCCCTGAATTCAAGCCCCAAGACTGGCAGAAAGATAAAAGAAAATAAAAATGCTTTTTACGAGCTAATTCACACACAGCATTTGCTTCTGAAATCTTCGCTTCTGCATCTTGTGAAATAACCCTTTCCCTCAACGTAGACAAGAAAAACAGATCCATCCCATGGTCCACTGTGAGGCCACTGGTTGGGCTAAGAGCTAGTCGTGCAGCAACATATAAGTTTTATTCTAATACTTTCCAAACTTTGTACTCAAATATGCTACCTACTTACCAGCTTAGGTCAGTTATCCTTATGCTATACCTTTTCTTCATGACTACAATATTCTTACACTCCTACGTTAATACTTTTTTACCTCCCCTGACCCCTCTCATTCTTTTTTTCTATCTCTGGACCTCTGCTCGTCTTTCAACCCTTATACTGCACGGATCTACACTTGATGGCTGTTGAGCAATATTGTATATGTAGGTGGATAATTATTCTCTACACTCAGAGGGACTTAACGACAATAGAGATTGGATTGAGAGGGTTATTATTTTGGGTATAAATCGCTTATCAGTAGTTGTATTAGACTGGTCTGTAAGTGCACAAAGAGAAAGAGTGATAATACCAATCAAAACTTGTGAACATCTAGTGTCTGCCAGCTACAGAGGTCTAGGTTGGTTATATCTGAAAAACTGTAACCGTATTTAGTAGTAATCTTGCTCCCATTTCAAATGGGCAGAACCAGAAACTCAAGAAAAATGTCAAATCAAGAAACAACATCCCCCACCCAATATAAACAGACAATGGAACAGTCACTGCAAACCTAGAGGAGAGTCTTCCAAGTGCTACACAAATGCAATTGATAAACATCCTTAATGGAAAATGTGAAAATATAAAGAAAGAGATAATGGAGGAAGCCATAGCTGAACAAGAGGAAAGCATAAACAAGGTGATAAGTGAAAAAGAAGAAGCCATAAAGGAGGCCATAATAAAGGTTTTTCAAAGAAAGATGGATGAATTCATAGAATCCACAAATAAAAACGCGACCAAACTCCAACAAATGTCCAAAGAAAATAAAGCTACTGAGCTAACCACTCAAAAGGAAATCAAGGAGATAAAGAAATACATACATGATCTAAAACAAGAGATGCAAGGCATCAAAAATGAGCAATTAGAAGCAAGGGAGATGAAAATAAAGTAGATAGTTTGATAGCAGTTTAGACAATGCAGAGGAGAGAATTTCCGGGGCTGAAGATAATTTAGTTATTATAGAGAAAGAACAGAAAATGAGTCAATCCAAATCTAGGAAATATGAGAGAGCGCTTCAGGAGGTCCAAGATACAATTAGGAAGGCTAATTTAAGGATAGTTGGTATTGAGGAGGGCGTGGAGAAAGAGGTCAATGGTATTGGAAATATACTTCAGGGAATCATCTCAGAGAATTTCCCAAATATCCAGAAGGGCAGGCCCATCCAGATACGAGAAGCTTTTAGAACCCCAAACAGAACTGACCAGAAAAGAACATCCCACTGCCACATTGTGATCCGAACTGGATCAATAGAAACGAAAGGAAAGATCCTAAAGTCAGCCAGGGAAAAGGGATCAGTAACCTATAAATGCAAACCAATCAGAATAACCCCAGATTTCTCAGCATAGACCATGGAAGCAGGAAGTGACTGGAGGCATATGTGTCATGCCCTTAAATCAAATAACTACCAACCAAGAATACTGTAGCCAGCTAAGCTCTCATTCAAACTGAGGGAACAATAAAACATTCCATTCCAGGGAAAAGATGCAACAATATGTCGAAACAAAACCAACACTACAGAGAATTCTCAACGATGCTCTATACATACAATACCAAAATAAATGCATTATACGGAAAGAAATGGCACCTAAACAGCATACCATCTAAGGACCACAAGAACTGTCAAGACACAGGCCCTACTAAAAGCTTTTAAAATGGTAGGAACTAATAAATATCTCTCAATCCTAACTCTCAATATCAATGGACTTAACTCTCCAATTAAACGGCATAGGCTGTCTAGTTGGATCAAAAAGCAAGAGCCATGGTTCTGCTGTCTTCAAGAGACACATCTTAACCAAAAACAATCATCTTTTGAAAGTGAGAGGTTGGAATAAACTCTATCAAGCTAAATGCCCCCATAAAGAGGCTGGAGTTGCCATCCTCATATCAGATACAACAGACTTCAAACTAAAATTAGTAAGAAAAGACAAAGAAAGTTACAACACACTACTAAATGGATCTTTCCTCCAGGAAGACATAACGATCCTAAATATTTACACACCCAATCCCGGAGCTCCAAACTTCATCAAGCAAACTTTACTTACACTGAAACCATACATAGATCGAAATACAGTGATTGTTGGTGAGTTTAACACACCACTCTCACCTATGGACAGAACAACAAGGCAAAAACTCAAAAGAGAAACCTTAGAACTGAACAACTATATAGACCGACTAGATGTAACAGACATCTGCAGAATATTCCACCCAGTATCACCACAATATACGTTTTTCTCAGCAGCACATGGAACATTTTCCAAAATAGACCACATCGTAGGCCATAAAGCAAACCTGGACAGATTCAGAAACACTGAAATTATTCCATGCACACTCTCAGACCATAAAGGCATCAAATTGGAGCTGAACACACATCTCCACCAAAGAAAACCCTGTAACTCATGGAGACTGAACACCACATTGTTGAATCAAAAACAATGGGTAATCGAAGAGATCAGAACAGATATCCAACTGTTTATGAAATTAACAATAAGGAGCACACAAATATCAACTCCTTAGGGACACAACAAAGGCAGTACTCAGAGGAAAATTTATAGCGCTGAGTGCCTACAACAGCAAGTTGGAAAAATGGCAAACCAACTAGTTAATATCTCACCTTAACCTCTTGGAAAAAGAGCAACAAACCAACCCTAAACTCATGAGGAGAAAGCAAATTATTAAAATCAAAGCAGAATTAAATGATTTGGAATAAAAAAACTATAGAAAGAATCAACAAAACAAGGAGTTGGTTCTTTGAAAGAATTAACAAAATTCACAAGTCCTTAGCAAATCTTACCAAAAAAAGAAGAGAGCATATCGAAATAAACAAAATCGCAGATGAAAATGGTAATATCACGACAGAAATTACCAAGATCCAGAATATCATGAGGGAATACTTCTCAAACCATTATGCCAAAAAATTTGCGTTCTAGAAGAAATGGATGAATTCCTAGACAATATTAACATACCCACACTGAACCAAGAAGAGCTACCCCACCTCAACAGGCCTATTTCAAGCTCTGAAATAGAACTGGAAATTAGACAACTTCCACTTAAAAAGAGCCCAGGCCCAGATGGATTCACAGCTGAATTCTGTAAGGTCTTCAAAGCAGAGCTCACACCAATACTCCTCAGGCTGTTCAAAAAAATTGAAAATGAAGGTTCTTTACCAAACTCATTCTGTGAAGCCAGTATATCCCTCATCCCCGAACCAGACAGAGATTCATCAAAGAAAGAGATCTATAGACCCATTTCTTTGATGAACATCGATGCAAAACTTCTCAACAAAATACTGGCCAACCGTCTACAACAACTCATCAAAAAAATTATACACTATAATCAAACTGGATTCATCACAGGGAGGCAAAGCTTGTTCAACATACACAAATCAATTAATATAATTCAACACATCAACAGGAGCAGGGATAAAATCTCATGATTGTCTCAATAGATGCGGAAAAGGCATTTGACAAGATCCAAAACCCCTTTATGTTAAAAGATGTGGAGAAACTAGGAATCCATGGAACATTTCTCAATGTAATAAAGGCTGTGTATGAGAAACCCACTGCCAGTATTTTACTTAATGGTGAAAATCTAAAGCCATTCCCTCTAAAATCAGGAACGAGACAAGGATGCCCACTCTTTCCACTCCTTTTTAACATAGTACTAGAATTCGTAGGCAGTGCAATAAGGCAAGAACCAAGCATAAAGGGGATCCAAGTAGGGAAAGAGGAAATAAAATTATCCCTCTTTGCAGATGACATGATTCTGTATTTAAAGAATCCTATAGACTCTACTCCCAAGTTCCTTGAGCTGATTCAAAGCTTTGGAAGGGTAGCAGGCCATAAAATCAACCCTCACAAATCAACTGCCTTACTTTACGTCAACACTGAGAGGAACGAGGCAATAATCAGGAAAGAAATTCCTTTCACAATAGCCTCAAAGAAAATAAAGTACCTAGCAGTTAGCTGAAATAACAATGTAAAGACCGTTTAGATGAAAACTTTAAAACCATAAAAAAGGAAATTAAAGCATAACTAAGGAAATGGAAAAACCTCCCATGCTCCTGGATTGGAAGAATCAACATTGTGAAAATGACAATCTTGCCAAGGGCTATCTACAAATTCAATGTAATACCAATCAACATCCCAATGTCATTCTTTAAAGAAATAGAAGAGGCAATTCAAAATTTCATATGGAATGATAAAAGACCCCGTATAGCAAAAACACTTCTTACCAGAAAGAACAGCTCTGGAGGAATTTCAATTCCAAACTTTAGACTCTATTACAGAGCTATAATTCTCAAAACAGCTTGGTACTGGCACAAGAACAGGCCTGAAGTCCAATGGAGTAGAACTGCGGACCCAGATATTAAACCACAGACCTATGGCCACCTAATCTTTGTCCAGGGAGCCAAATATATAGAATGGAAGAAAGATAGCCTCTTCAACAAGTTGTGCTGGCAGAACTGGTTAAACACCTGCAGAAAACTAAAGTTGGATCCTTCTTTGTCACCTTGCACTAGAATTAACTCCAAATGGATCAAAGACCTGGAGGTAAAAGCTGACACACTGAAAAGTTTACAGGAAGGAATAGGAGATACACTAGGCCTCCTTGGCACAGGTCGAAACTTTCTGAATAAGGACCAAGAATCACAACAAATCAGAGAAAGGCTGGATAAGTGGGACTGCATTAAACTGCAGAGCTTTTGTATGGCAACGGATATAGCTAGTAAACTAATCAGGAAGCCTACAGAGTGGGAGAAGATCTTCACCAACCAAACAACGGACAAAGGCCTCATATCTAAAATATATCAACAACTCAAAAAATTGAATCACTCCAAAACTAACCTCCAAAGTAACACCCATCCCATTAAAAATGGGCCAAAGCCTTAAAGAGAGTCTTCTCTGAAGAAGAAACAAAAATGGCCTATAGACACATGAAGAAATGCTCCACATCTCTGGTCATAAAAGAAATGCAAATCAAAACAATTCTAAGATTCCACCTCACTCCAGTTAGAATGGCCAGGTTCAGGAAAACGAATGACAACAGATGCTGGAGGGGATGTGGCCAGGAGGGATCACTACTATACTGTTGGTGGGAGTGCAAACTCGTTCAACCACTATGGAAAGCAGTGTGGCAGTGCCTCAAAAGGCTAAACATAGAACTCCCCTATGACCCAGGAATTCCACTACTTTGCGTTTATCCAACAGTCCATAAACAAGGGCATACTAAACCCACTAGCACAACAATGTTCATTGCAGCACTATTCACCATAGTAAAGATATGGAACCAACCCAGATGTCCCTCAGTTGATGAGTGGATCAACAAGTTGTGGTATTTGTACACAATGGAATTCTATGCTGCTGTCAGAAAGAATGACATCACCCCATTTGTTAGGAAATGGAAAGACTTAGAACAAATCATATTGAGTGAAGTAATACAGACTCACAGAACTTGGGCTCAGTGGTTTCCCTTATTCGTCATAATCAGTAGAAACCTTGGGCTCTACTAGCAGAGATTGTCAATAGAGCCAAAGGCCATATATAAGGCCATATAATGTGAAGCTAATTGAAAGGACCTCCAGGATATTGAAACAAAAGCCATATAATGAATGATTGTTGTCCTTAATGTACTATGTTTTCTCTCATCTCCTTTGCTGTCCCTTGGTTATCCCATATTGGTATAGTATCTCACATTGTTATGTGATATATTGAATTTATTTGTATTTGGATATTTGAAATTGGATAGGGAAGGGGGGAAAACCAAGATGGCTGGGGGTTGTGGGGTTGGAGGGAAATGGGTACCAAGACATGTGAAAGGGTATCAATGTATGTGAATCAATGCACCTTCTATCTGGCAAATATCATGTAACCCTTTTACTAATTACAAGAAAAAAATGAAAAAAAAAGAAAGTTGTAATGTGGGGGGAGGATGATGGGGTCAAATACATTTCCTCTTAGAAATATACCTCATCTGGTTGTCCTGGATTTTCGTGGCCTTCTTCTTAGAGAAAGGCATGTTATACTGGATTTGTGGCTTGGTAATGATCTAGCATGTACATCTTCGAGTAAGACATCCACAACTTCCATGCCTGAGACTCGAGTTTCCTGACCTTTGGCAACAGCACAGCAGCATCTTTCTTCCTCCTGAGCCACAGGCCAAGTGAGCTGGGTTGAGTTGGTTGTTAGTTACAGTGGCTTGGTTACCAGGGTTCCATATTCTGTTCCATTGTGAGGGAGGCAGGGTCACCTTTCAGGGCCTAATGACCAAAGATCCTTGCTCACAGAAGACTTCACCAAAGACATACTGGAGGCTGAATCTCTCCTCCAATCTCACAATATACATGTGGATGTAGTAAACAGCACACCTTATTTGTCCAATCCCAATGTCTTCCACTAGGCCCAACTACCAGTCTAGTCTCAGGCTCAAGGAGCCTTTCTTAGGTAAGATCCAAACTTAAGGGTCAATATTGCCCTCATCCTTTACAAAACATTTGCTTCACAGAGCCTTCTCTGCCTGCATTTTGCCCCTTGTCGAATTTTTTTTGTTTTTGCTAGTCTTGGGACTTGACCTCTGAGTGTGAACATTGTTTTTGGGCTTTCTTTAGGCTTTAGCTGTCCCACCGAGCCACAGCACCACTTGCAGCGTTTTCTATGTATGTGGTAATGAGGAATCAAACCTGAGTCTTTTTGCGTGGTAGTCAAGGACTCTACCACTAGGTCAAACACACAGGGCATCTTGCACATATTTTTGACGTCAATCTACTAGGATATTATTAGGTTTCTGTATCCTAATCACTTTTTTCCTGATAATTAGCTTTGCTGTCATGTGTAAAAAATGCAAGAGGGAAAAACACAGAAGAATTAGTGAAATTTTTTAAAAAAGCATTACACACATAGATAAGTGTTCATTCTTTGTAGGAGAAAGGATATTTTGATATGATGATGATGACTTTATAATTACTATGTCAGGGTTGAGAGTTTGGCATAGTGGTAGAGTGCTTGCCTAGCATCCATGCAGATCTGGGTTTGATTGCTCAGTATCACATAGATAGAAAATCTTGATGTGGCACTGTGGCTCACGTGGCAGAGGGCTAGACTCGAGAAAACCCGAGGACAGTGCTCAGGCCCTGAATTCAAGCCCCAAAACTGGCAGAAAATAAAAGAAAATAAAAATGCTTTTTACGAGCTAATTCACACACAGCATTTGCTTCTGAAATCTTCGCTTCTGCATCTTGTGAAATACCCCTTTCCCTCAACGTAGACAAGAAAAACAGATCCATCCCATGGTCCACTGTGAGGCCACTGGTTGGGCTAAGAGCTAGTCGTGCAGCAACACATAAGTTTTATTCTAATACTTTCCAAACTTTGTACTCAAATATGCTACCTACTTACCAACTTAGGTCAGTTATCCTTATGCTATATCTGTTCTTCATTACTACAATATTCTTACACTCCTACGTTAATCCTTTTGTACCTCCCCTGACCTCTCTCATTCTTTTTTTCTATCTCTGGACCTCTGCTCGTCTTTCAACCCTTATACTGCACGGATCTACACTTGATGGCTGTTGAGCAATATTGTATATGTAGGTGGTTAATTATTCTCTATGCTCAGAGGGACTTAAAGACAATAGAGATTGGTTTGAGAGGCTTATTGTTTTGGGAATAAATCGCTTATCAGTGGTTGTATTAGACTGGTCTGTAAGTGCACAAAAAGAAAGAGTGATAATACCAATCAAAACTTGTGAACATCGAGTGTCTGCCAGCTACAGAGGTCTAGGTTGGTTATATCTGAAAAACTATAATCGTATTTAGTAGTAATCTTGCTCCCATTTTCAAATGGGCAGAACAAGAAACTCAAGAAAAATGTCAAATCAAGAAACAACATCCCCCACCCAATGTAAATAGGCAATGGAACAGTCACTGGCAAACCTAGAGTAGAGTCTTCCAAGTGCTACACAAATGCAATTGATAAACATCCTTAATGGAAAATGTGAAAATATAAATAAAGAGATAATGGAGGAAGGCACAGCTGAACAAGAGGAAAGCAAAAACAAGGTGATAAGTGAAAAAGAAGAAGCCATAAAGGAGGCCATAATAAAGGTCTTTCAAAGAAAGATGGATGAATTCATAGAATCCACAAATAAAAACTGGACCAAACTCCAGCAAATGTCCAAAGAAAATAAAGCTACTGAGCTAACCACTCAAAAGGAAATCAAGGAGATAAAGAAATCCATACATGATGTAAAACAAGAGACGCAAGGCATAAAAAGTGAGCAATTAGAAGCAAGGGAGATGAAAAATAAAGTAGATAGCTTTGATAGCAGGTTAGACAATGCAGAGGAGAGAATTTCCGGGGCTGAAGATAATTTAGGTATTATAAAGAACAGAAAATGAGTCAATCCAAATCTAGAAAATATGAGAGAGAGCTTCAGGAGGTCCAAGATACAATTAGGAAGCCTAATTTAAGGCTAGTTGGATTGGAATTGAGGAGGGCGTGGAGAAAGAGGTCAATGGTATTGGAAATATACTTCAGGGAATCATCTCAGAGAATTTCCCAAATATACAGAAGGGCAGGCCCATCCACATACGAGAAGCTTTTAGAACCCCACACAGACCTGACCAGAAAAGAACATCCCACCGCCACATTGTGATCCGAGCTGGATCAATAGAAACGAAAGGAAAGATCCTAAAGTCAGCCAGGTAAAAGGGATCAGTAACCTATAAAGGCAAACCAATCAGAATAACCCCAGATTTCTCAGCAGAGACCATGCAAGCACGAAGTGACTGGAAGCATATATGTCATGCCCTTAAATCAAATAACTACCAACCAAGAATACTGTAGCCAGCTAAGCTCTCATTCAAACTGAGGGAACAATAAAACATTCCATTCCAGGGAAAAGATGCAACAATATGTCGAAACAAAACCAACACTACAGAGAATTCTCAACGATGCTCTATACATACAAAACCAAAATAAATGCATTATAGGGAAAGAAATGGCACCTAAACAGCAAACCATCTAAGGACCACAAGAACTGTCCAGACACAGGCCCTACTAAAAGCTTTTAAAAATGGTAGGAACCAATAAATATCTCTCAATCCTAACTGTCAATATCAATGGACTTAACTCTCCAATTAAACGGCATAGTCTGTCTAGTTGGATCAAAAAGCAAGAGCCATCGTTCTGCTGTCTTCAAGAGACACATCTTACCCAAAAACAATCATCTTTTGAAAGTGAGAGGTTGGAATAAACTCTATCAAGCTAACTGTCCCCATAAACAGGCTGGAGTTGCCATCCTCATATCAGATACAACAGACTTCAAACTAAAATTAGTAAGAAAAGACAAAGAAGGTTACAACATACTACTAAAGGCTCTTTCCTCCAGGAAGACATAACGATCCTAAATATTTACACACCCAATCCCGGAGCTCCAAACTTCATCAAGCAACCTGTACTTACACTGAAACCATACATAGATCGAAATACAGTGATTGCTGGTGAGTTTCACACACCACTCTCACCTATGAACAGATCAACAAGGCAAAAACTCAAAGGAGAAACCTTAGAACTGAACAACTATATAGACCAACAAGATCTAACAGACATCTGCAGAATATTCCACCCAGTAACACCACAATATACGTTTTTCTCAGCAGCACATGGAACATTTTCCAAAATAGACCACATCTTAGGCCATAAAGCAAACCTGGACAGATTCAGAAACACTGAAATTATTCCATGCACACTCTCAGACCATAAAGGCATCAAATTGGAGCTGAACACACATCTCCACCAAAGAAAACCCTGTAACTCATGGAGACTGAACCACACATTGTTGAATCAAAAACAATGGGTAATCGAAGAGATCAGAACAGATATCCAACTGTTTATGAAATTTAACAATAAGGAGCACACAAATATCAACTCCTTAGGGACACAACAAAGGCAGTACTCAGAGGAAAATTTATAGCGCTGAGTGCCTACAACAGCAAGTTCGAAAAATGGGAAACCAACTAGTTAATATCTCACCTTAACCTCCTGGAAAAAGAGCAACAAACCAACCCTAAACCCATTAGGAGAAAGCAAATTATTAAAATCAAAGCAGAATTAAATGATTTGGAATAAAAATTATAGAAAGAATCAACAAAACAAGGAGTTGGTTCTTTGAAAGAATTAACAAAATTGACAAGCCCTTAGCAAATCTTACCAAAAAAAGAAGACAGCATATCGAAATAAACAAAATCGCAGATGAAAATGGTAATATCACGACAGAAATTACCAAGATCCAGAATATCATGAGGGAATACTTCTCAAATCTTTACGCCAACAAATTTGAGAATCTAGAAGAAATGGATGAATTCCTAGACAATATTAACATACACACACTGAACCAAGAAGAGCTAACCCAACTCAACAGGCCTATTTCAAGCTCTGAAATAGAAATGGAAATTAGACACCTTCCACTTAAAAAGAGCCTAGGGCCAGATGGATTCACAGCTGAATTCTATAAGGTCTTCAAAGCAGAGCTCACACAAATACTCCTTAAGCTCTTCAACGAAATTGAAAATGAAGGTTCTTTACCAAACTCATTCTGTGAGCCAGCATATCCCTCATCCCCACCCAGACAGAGATTCATCAAAGAAAGAGATATATAGACCCATTTCTTTGATGAATATCGATGCAAAACTTCTCAACGAAATACTGGCCAAACTTCTACAACAACTCATCAAAAAAATTATACACTATGATCAAACTGGATTCATCACAGGGAGGCAAAGCTGGTTCAACATACACAAATCAATTAATATAATTCAACACATCAACAGGAACAGGGATAAAATCACATGATTGTCTCAATAGATGCGGAAAAGGCATTTGACAAGATCCAAAACCCTTTTATGTTAAAAGATGTGGAGAAACTAGGAATCAATGGAACATTTTTCAATGTAATAAAGGCTGTGTATGAGAAACCCACTGCTAGTATTATACTGAATGGTGAAAATCTAAAGCCATTCCCTCTAAAATCAAGAACGAGACAAGGATGCCCACTCTCTCCACTCCTTTTTAACATAGTACTAGAATGCCTAGGCAGGGCAATAAGGCAAGAAACAAGCATAAAGGGGATCCAAGCAGGGAAAGAGGAAATAAAACTATCCCTCTTTGCAGATGACATGATTCTGTATTTAAAGAATCCTATAGACTCTACTCCCAAGCTCCTTGAGCTGATTCAAAGCTTTGGAAGGGTAGCAGGCCATAAAATCAACCCTCACAAATCAACTGCCTTACTTTACGTCAACACTGAGAGGAACGAGGCAATAATCAGGAAAGAAAATCCTTTCACAATAGCCTCAAAGAAAATAAAGTACCTAGCAATTAGCTTAACTAAGAATGTAAAGGACCGTTTAGATGAAAACTTTACAACCATAAAAAAGGAAATTAAAGCAGAACTAAGGAAATGGAAAAACCTCCCATGCTCCTGGATTGGAAGAATCAACATTGTGAAAATGACAATCTTGCCAAGGGCTATCTACAAATTCAATGTAATACCAATCAACATCCCAATGTCATTCTTTAAAGAAATAGAAGAGGCAATTCAAAATTTCATATGGAATAATAAAAGACCCCGTATAGCAAAAACACTTCTTAGCAGAAAGAACAGCGCTGGAGGAATTTCAATTCCAAACTTAAGACTCTATTACAGAGCTATAATTCTCAAAACAGCTTGGTACTGGCACAAGAACAGGCCTGAAGTCCAATGGAGTAGAACTGCGGACCCAGATATTAAACCACAGACCTATGGCCACCTAATCTTTGACCAGGGAGCCAAAAATATAGAATGGAAGAAAGATAGCCTCTTCAACAAGTTGTGCTGGCAGAACTGGTTAAACACCTGCACAAAACTAAAGTTGGATCCTTCTTTGTCACCTTGCACTAGAATTAACTCCAAAGGGATCAAAGACCTGGAGGTAAAAGCTGACACACTGAAAAGTTTCCAGGAAGGAATAGGAGATACACTAGGCCTCCTTGGCACAGGTCGAAAATTTCTGAATAAGGACCAAGAATCACAACAAATCAGAGAAAGGCTGGATAAGTGGGACTGCATTAAACTGCAGAGCTTTTGTATGGCAACGGATATAGCTAGTAAACTAATCAGGAAGCCTACAGAGTGGGAGAAGATCTTCACCCACCAAACAACGGACAAAGGCCTCATATCTAAAATATATCAACAACTCAAAAAATTGAATCACTCCAAAACTAACCTCCAAAGTAACACCCATCCCATTAAAAATGGGCCAAAGCCTTAAAGAGAGTCTTCTCTGAAGAAGAAACAAAAATGGCCTATAGACACATGAAGAAATGCTCAACATCTCTGGTCATAAAAGAAATGCAAATCAAAACAATTCTAAGATTCCACCTCACTCCAGGTAGAATGGCCAGGTTCAGGAAAACGAATGAGAACAGATGCTGGAGGGGATGTGGCCAGGAGGGATCACTACTACACTGTTGGTGGGAGTGCAAACTCGTTCAACCACTATGGAAAGCTGTGTGGCAGTGCCTCAAAAGGCTAAACATAGAACTCCCCTATGACCCAGGAATTCCACTACTTGGCGTTTACCCAACAATCCAGAAACAATGGCATACTAAACCCACTAGCACAACAATGTTCATTGCAGCACTATTCACCATAGTAAAGATATGGAACCAACCCAGATGTCCCTCAGTTGATGAGTGGATCAACAAGTTGTGGTATTTGTACACAATGGAATTCTATGCTGCTGTCAGAAAGAATGACATCACCCCATTTGTTAGGAAATGGAAAGACTTAGAACAAATCATATTAAGTGAAGTAATCCAGACTCAAAGGAACTTGGGCTCAGTGGTTTCCCTCATTCGTCATAATCAGTAGAAACCTTGGGCTCTACTAGCAGAGATTGTCAATAGAGCAAAAGGCCCTATATAAGGCCATATGATGTGAAGCTAATTGAAAGGACCTCCAGGATATTGAAACAAAAGCCATATAATGAATGATTGTTGTCCTTAATGTACTATGTTGTCTCTCATCTCCTTTGCTGTCCCTTGGTTATCCCATAGTGGTATAGTATCTCACTTTGTTATCTGATATATTGAATTTATTTGTATTTGGATATTTGAAATTTGATAGGGAAGGGGGGAAAACCAAGACGGGTGGGGGTTGTGGGGTTGGAGGGAAATGGGTACCAAGACATGTGAAAGGGTATCAATGTATGTGAATCAATGCACCTTCTATCTGGCAAATATCATGTAACCCTTTTACTAATTACAAGAAAAATTGAAAAAAAAAGAAAGTTGTAGTGTGGGGGGAGGATGATGGGGTCAAATACATTTCCTCTTAGAAATATACCTCATCTGGTTGTCCTGGATTTTCGTGGCCTTCTTCTTAGAGAAAGGCCTGTTATACTGGATTTGTGGCTTGGCAATGATCTAGCATGTACATCTTCGAGTAAGACATCCACAACTTCCATGCCTGAGACTCGAGTTTCCAGAACTTTGGCAACAGCACAGCAACATCTTGCTTCCTCCTGAGCCACAGGCCAAGTGAGCTGGGTTGAGTTGGTTGTTAGTTACAGTGGCTTGGTTACCTGGGTTCCATATTCTGTTCCATTGTGAGGGAGGCAGGGTCACCTTTCGGGGCCTAATGACCAAAGATCCTTGCTCAGAGAAGACTTCACCAAAGACATACTGGAGGCTGAATCTCTCCTCCAATCTCACAATATACATGTGGATGTAGTAAACAGCACACCTTATTTGTCCAATCCCAATGTCTTCCACTAGGCCCCACTACCAGTCTGGTCTCAGGCTCAAGGAGCCTTTCTTAGGTAAGATCCAAACTTAAGGGTCAATATTGCCCTCATCCTTTACAAAACATTTGCTTCACAGTGCCTTCTCTGCCTGCATTTTGCCCCTTGTCGAATTTTTTTTTGTTTTTGCTAGTCTTGGGACTTGACCTCAGAGTGTGAACATTGTTTTTGGGCTTTCTTTAGGCTTTAGCTGTCCCACCGAGCCACAGCACCACTTGCAGCGTTTTCTATGTATGTGGTAATGAGGAATCAAACCTGAGTCTTTTTGCGTGGTAGTCAAGGACTCTACCACTAGGTCAAACACACAGGGCATCTTGCACATATTTTTGACGTCAATCTACTAGGATATTATTAGGTTTCTGTATCCTAATCACTTTTTTCCTGATAATTAGCTTTGCTGTCATGTGTAAAAAATGCAAGAGGGAAAAACACAGAAGAATTAGTGAAATTTTTTAAAAAAGCATTACACACATAGATAAGTGTTCATTCTTTGTAGGAGAAAGGATATTTTGATATGATGATGATGACTTTATAATTACTATGTCAGGGTTGAGAGTTTGGCATAGTGGTAGAGTGCTTGCCTAGCATCCATGAAGATCTGGGTTTGATTGCTCAGTATCACATAGATAGAAAATCTTGATGTGGCACTGTGGCTCAAGTGGCAGAGGGCTAGACTCGAGAAAACCCGAGGACAGTGCTCAGGCCCTGAATTCAAGCCCCAAAACTGGCAGAAAATAAAAGAAAATAAAAATGCTTTTTACGAGCTAATTCACTCACAGCATTTGCATCTGAAATCTTCGCTTCTGCATCTTGTGAAATACCCCTTTCCCTCAACGTAGACAAGAAAAACAGATCCATCCCATGGTCCACTGTGAGGCCACTGGTTGGGCTAAGAGCTAGTCGTGCAGCAACACATAAGTTTTATTCTAATACTTTCCAAACTTTGTACTCAAATATGCTACCTACTTACCAACTTAGGTCAGTTATCCTTATGCTATATATGTTCTTCATTACTACAATATTCTTACACTCCTACGTTAATCCTTTTGTACCTCCCCTGACCTCTCTCATTCTTTTTTTCTATCTCTGGACCTCTGCTCGTCTTTCAACCCTTATACTGCACGGATCTACACTTGATGGCTGTTGAGCAATATTGTATATGTAGGTGGTTAATTATTCTCTATGCTCAGAGGGACTTAAAGACAATAGAGATTGGATTGAGAGGCTTATTGTTTTGGGAATAAATCGCTTATCAGTGGTTGTATTAGACTGGTCTGTAAGTGCACAAAAAGAAAGAGTGATAATACCAATCAAAACTTGTGAACATCGAGTTTCTGCAAGCTACAGAGGTCTAGGTTGGTTATATCTGAAAAACTATAATCGTATTTAGTAGTAATCTTGCTCCCATTTTCAAATGGGCAGAACAAGAAACTCAAGAAAAATGTCAAATCAAGAAACAACATCCCCCACCCAATGTAAATAGGCAATGGAACAGTCACTGGCAAACCTAGAGGAGAGTCTTGCAAGTGCTACACAAATGCAATTGATAAACATCCTTAATGGAAAATGTGAAAATATAAATAAAGAGATAATGGAGGAAGGCACAGCTGAACAAGAGGAAAGCAAAAACAAGGTGATAAGTGAAAAAGAAGAAGCCATAAAGGAGGCCATAATAAAGGTCTTTCAAAGAAAGATGGATGAATTCATAGAATCCACAAATAAAAACTGGACCAAACTCCAGCAAATGTCCAAAGAAAATAAAGCTACTGAGCTAACCACTCAAAAGGAAATCAAGGAGATAAAGAAATCCATACATGATGTAAAACAAGAGACGCATGGCATAAAAAGTGAGCAATTAGAAGCAAGGGAGATGAAAAATAAAGTAGATAGCTTTGATAGCAGGTTAGACAATGCAGAGGAGAGAATTTCCGGGGCTGAAGATAATTTAGGTATTATAAAGAACAGAAAATGAGTCAATCCAAATCTAGAAAATATGAGAGAGAGCTTCAGGAGGTCCAAGATACAATTAGGAAGCCTAATTTAAGGCTAGTTGGATTGGAATTGAGGAGGGCGTGGAGAAAGAGGTCAATGGTATTGGAAATATACTTCAGGGAATCATCTCAGAGAATTTCCCAAATATCCAGAACGGCAGGCCCATCCACATACGAGAAGCTTTTAGAACCCCACACAGACCTGACCAGAAAAGAACATCCCACCGCCACATTGTGATCCGAACTGGATCAATAGAAACGAAAGGAAAGATCCTAAAGTCAGCCAGGTAAAAGGGATCAGTAACCTATAAAGGCAAACCAATCAGAATAACCCCAGATTTCTCAGCAGAGACCATGCAAGCACGAAGTGACTGGAAGCATATATGTCATGCCCTTAAATCAAATAACTACCAACCAAGAATACTGTAGCCAGCTAAGCTCTCATTCAAACTGAGGGAACAATAAAACATTCTATTCCAGGGAAAAGATGCAACAATATGTCGAAACAAAACCAACACTACAGAGAATTCTCAACGATGCTCTATACATACAAAACCAAAATAAATGCATTATAGGGAAAGAAATGGCACATAAACAGCATACCATCTAATGACCACAAGAACTGTCCAGACACAGGCCCTACTAAAAGCTTTTAAAAATGGTAGGAACCAATAAATATCTCTCAATCCTAACTCTCAATATCAATGGACTTAACTCTCCAATTAAACGGCATAGGCTGTCTAGTTGGATCAAAAAGCAAGAGCCATCGTTCTGCTGTCTTCCAGAGACACATCTTACCCAAAAACAATCATCTTTTGAAAGTGAGAGGTTGGAATAAACTCTATCAAGCTAACTGTCCCCATAAACAGGCTGGAGTTGCCATCCTCATATCAGATACAACAGACTTCAAACTAAAATTAGTAAGAAAAGACAAAGAAGGTTACAACATACTACTAAAGGCTCTTTCCTCCAGGAAGACATAACGATCCTAAATATTTACACAGCCAATCCCGGAGCTCCAAACTTCATCAAGCAAACTTTACTTACACTGAAACCATACATAGATCGAAATACAGTGATTGCTGGTAGGTTTAACACACCTATGGACAGATCAACAAGGCAAAAACTCAAAGGAGAAACCTTAGAACTGAACAACTATATAGACCGACTAGATCTAACAGACATCTGCAGAATATTCCACCCAGTAACACAATATACGTTTTTCTCAGCAGCACATGGAACATTTTCCAAAATAGACCACATCTTAGGCCATAAAGCAAACCTGGACAGATTCAGAAACACTGAAATTATTCCATGCACACTCTCAGACCATAAAGGCATCAAATTGGAGCTGAACACACATCTCCACCAAAGAAAACCCTGTAACTCATGGAGACTGAACAACACATTGTTGAATCAAAAACAATGGGTAATCGAAGAGATCAGAACAGATATCCAACTGTTTATGAAATTTAACAATAAGGACCACACAAATATCAACTCCTTAGGGACACAACAAAGGCAGTACTCAGAGGAAAATTTATAGCGCTGAGTGCCTACAACAGCAAGTTGGAAAAATGGGAAACCAACCAGTTAATGTCTCACCTTAACCTCCTGGATAAAGAGCAACAAACCAACCCTAAACCCATTAGGAGAAAGCAAATTATTAAAATCAAAACAGAATTAAATGATTTGGAATAAAAAAACTATAGAAAGAATCAACAAAACAAGGAGTTGGTTCTTTGAAAGAATTAACAAAATTGACAAGCCCTTAGCAAATCTTACCAAAAAAAGAAGAGAGCATATCGAAATAAACAAAATCGCAGATGAAAATGGTAATATCACGACAGAAATTACCAAGATCCAGAATATCATGAGGGAATACTTCTCAAACCTTTACGCCAACAAATTTGCGATCTAGAAGAAATGGATGAATTCCTAGACGATATTAACATACCCACACTGAACCAAGAAGAGCTAACAAAACTCAACAGGCCTATTTCAAGATCTGAAATAGAAATGGAAATTAGACAACTTCCACTTAAAAAGAGCCCAGGGCCAGATGGATTCACAGCTGAATTCTATAAGGTCTTCAAAGCAGAGCTCACACCAATACTCCTCAAGCTCTTCAACGAAATTGAAAATGAAGGTTCTTTACCAAACTCATTCTGTGAAGCCAGTATATCCCTCATCCCCAAACCAGACAGAGATTCATCAAAGAAAGAGATCTATAGACCCATTTCTTTGATGAACATCGATGCAAAACTTCTCAACAAAATACTGGCCAACCGTCTACAACAACTCATCAAAAAAATTATACACTATGATCAAACTGGATTCATCACAGGGAGGCAAAGCTGTTTCAACATACACAAATCAATTAATATAAGTCAACACATCAACAGGAGCAGGGATAAAATCACATGATTGTCTCAATAGATGCGGAAAAGGCATTTGACAAGATCCAAAACCCCTTTATGGTAAAAGATGTGGAGAAACTAGGAATCCATGGAACATTTCTCAATGTAATAAAGGCTGTGTATGAGAAACCCACTGCTAGTATTATACTTAATGGTGAAAATCTAAAGCCATTCCCTTTAAATCAGGAACGAGACAAGGATGCCCACTCTCTACACTCCTTTTTAACATAATACTAGAATTCCTAGCCAGTGCAATGAGGCAAGAAGCAAGCATAAAGGGGATCCAAGTAACGAAAGAGGAAATAAAACTATCCCTCTTTGCAGATGACATGATTCTGTATTTAAAGAATCCTATAGACCCTACTCCCAAGCTCCTTGAGCTGATTCAAAGCTTTGGAAGGGTAGCAGGCCATAAAATCAACCCTCACAAATCAACTGCCTTACTTTACGTCAACACTGAGAGGAACGAGGCAATAATCAGGAAAGAAAATCCTTTTACAATAGCCTCAAAGAAAATAAAGTACCTAGCAATTAGCTTAACTAAGAATGTAAAGGACCGTTTAGATGAAAACTTTACAACCATAAAAAAGGAAATTAAAGCAGAACTAAGGAAATGGAAAAACCTCCCATGCTCCTGGATTGGAAGAATCAACATTGTGAAAATGACAATCTTGCCAAGGGCTATCTACAAATTCAATGTAATACCCATCAACATCCCAATGTCATTCTTTAAAGAAATGGAAGAGGCAATTCAAAATTTCATATGGAATGATAAAATACCCCGTATAGCAAAAACACTTCTTAGCAGAAAGAACAGCGCTGGAGGAATTTCAATTCCAAACTTAAGACTCTATTACAGAGCTATAATTCTCAAAACAGCTTGGTACTGGCACAAGAACAGGCCTGAAGTCCAATGGAGTAGAACTGCGGACCCAGATATTAAACCACAGACCTATGGCCACCTAATCTTTGACCAGGGAGCCAAAAAAATAGAATGGATGAAAGATAGCCTCTTCAACAAGTTGTGCAGGCAGAACTGGTTAAACACCTGCACAAAACTAAAGTTGGATCCTTCTTTGTCACCTTGCACTAGAATTAACTCCAAATGGATGAAAGACCTGGAGGTAAAAGCTGACACACTGAAAAGTTCACAGAAAGGAATAGGAGATACACTAGGCCTCCTTGGCACAGGTCGAAACTTTCTTAATAAGGACCAAGAATCACAACAAATCAGAGAAAGGCTGGAAAAGTGGGACTGCATTAAACTGCAGAGCTTTTGTATGGCAACGGATATAGCCAGTAAACTAATCAGGAAGCCTACAGAGTGGGAGAAGGTCTTCACCACCCAAACAAGGAACAAAGGCCTCATATCTAAAATATATCAACAACTTAAAAAATTGAATCACTCCAAAACTAACCTCCAAAGTAACACCCATCCCATTAAAAATGGGACAAAGACTTAAAGAGAGTCTTCTCTGAAGAAGAAACAAAAATGGCCTATAGACACATGAAGAAATGCTCCACATCTCTGGTCATAAAAGAAATGCAAATCAAAACAACTCTAAGATTCCACCTCACTCCAGTTAGAATGGCCAGGATCAGGAAAACGAATGACAACAGATGCTGGAGGGGATGTGGCCAGGAGGGATCAATACTACACGGTTGGTGGGAGTGCAAACTCGTTCAACCACTATGGAAAGCAATGTGGCAGTGCCTCAAAAGGCTACACATAGAACTCCCCTATGACCCAGCAATTCCACTCCTTGGCATTTACCCAACAATCCAGAAACAAGGGCATACTAAACCCACTAGCACAACAATGTTCATTGCAGCACTATTCACCATAGCAAAGATATGGAACCAACCCAGATGTCCCTCAGTTGATGAGTGGATCAACAAGTTGTGGTATTTGTACACAATGGAATTCTATGCTGCTGTCAGAAAGAATGACATCGCCCCATTTGTTAGGAAATGGTAAGAATTAGAACAAATCATATTAAGTGAAGTAAGCCAGACTCAAAGGAACTTAGGCTCAGTGGTTTCCCTCATTGGTCATAATCAGTAGAAACCTTGGGCTCTACTAGCAGAGATTGTCAATAGAGCAAAAGGCCATATATAAGGCCATATAATGTGAAGCTAATTGAAAGGACCTCCAGGATATTGACACAAATGCCATATAATGAATGATTGTTGTCCTTAATGTACTATGTTGTCTCTCATCTCCTTTGCTGTCCCTTGGTTATCCCATATTGGTATAGTATCTCACTTTATCTTATATATTGAATTTATTTGTATTTGGATATTTGAAATTTGACAGGGAAGAGGGGAAAACCAAGACGGGTGGGGGGTGTGGGGTTGGAGGGAAATGGGTACCAAGACATGTGAAAGGGTATCAATGTATGTGAATTAATGCACCTTCTATGTGGCAAATATCATCTAACCCTTTTACTAATTACAATAAAAAATGAAAAAAAAAGAAAGTTGTAGTGTGTGGGGAGGATGATGGGGTCAAATACATTTCTTCTTAGAAATTTACCTCATCTGGTTGCCCTGGATTTTCCTGGCCTTCTTCTTAGAGAAAGTTCTGTTATACTGGATTTGTGGCTTGGCAATGATCTAGCATGTACATCTTCGAGTAAGACATCCACAATTTCCATGCCTGAGCCACAGGCTAAGTGAGCTGGCTTTAGCTGGTTGTTAGTTACAGTGGCTTGGTTACCATGGTTTCATATTCTGTTCCATTGTGAGGGAGGCAGGGTCACCTTTCAGGGCCCAATGACCAAAGATCCTTGCTCACAAAAGACCTCACCAAAGACATACTGGAGGCTGAACATCTCCTCCAATCTCACAATATACATGTGGATGTAATAAACAGCACACCTTATTTGTCCAATCCCAATGTCTTCCACTAGGCCCAACTACCAGTCTGGTCTCAGGCTCAAGGAGCCTTTCTTAGGTAAGATCCAAACTTAAGGGTCAATATTGCCCTCATCCTTTACAAAACATTTGCTTCACAGTGCCTTCTCTGTCTGTATTTTGCCCCTTGTCAAATTTTTTTTGTTTTTGCTAGTCTTAGGACTTGACCTCAGAGTGTGAACATTGTTCTTGGACTTTCTTTAGGCTTTAGCTGTCCCACCGAGCCACAGCACCACTTGCAGCGTTTTCTATGTATGTGGTAATGAGGAATAAAACCTGAGTCTTTTTGCTTCGTAGCCAAGTACTCTACCACTAGGTGAAACACACAGGGCATCTTGCACTTATTTTTGACGTCAATCTACTAGGATATTAGTAGGTTTCTGTATCCTAATCAATTTTTTCCTGATGATTAGCTTTGCTGTCAAGTGTAAAAAATGCAAGAGGGAAAACCACAGAAGAATTAGTGAAATTAAAAAAAAAGCATTACACACAGTTAAGTGTTCATTCTTTGTAGGAGAAAGGATATTTTGATATGATGATGATGACTTTATAATTACTATGTCAGGGTGGAGAATTTGGCATAGTGGTAGAATGCTTGCCTAGCATCCATGAAGATCTGGGTTTGATTGCTCAGTATCACATAGATAGAAAATCTAGATGTGGCACTGTGGCTCAAGTGGCAGCGGGCTAGACTTGAGAAAACCCGAGGACAGTGCTCAGGCCCTGAATTCAAGCCCCAAGATTGGCAGAAAGATAAAAGAAAATAAAAATGCTCTTACGAGCTAATTCACTCACAGCATTTGCTTCTGAAATCTTCGCTTCTGCATCTTGTGAAATACCCCTTTCCCTCAACGTAGAGAATAAAAATGGATCCATCCCATGGTCCACTGTGAGGCCACTGGTTGGGCTAAGAGCTAGTCGTTCAGCAACACATATGTTTTATTCTAATACTTTCCAAACTTTGTACTCAAATATGCTACCTACTTACCAACTTAGGTCAGTTATCCTTATGCTATAACTTTTCTTCATTACTACACTATTCTTACACTCCTACGTTAATCCTCTTGTACCTCCCCTGACTTCTCTCATTCTTTTTTTCTATCTCTGGACCTCTGCTCATCTTTCAACCCTTATACTGCACGGATCTACACTTGAAGGCTGTTGAGCAATATTGTATATGTAGGTGGTTAATTATTCTCTATGCTCAGAGGGACTTAAAGACAATAGAGATTGGATTGAGAGGCTTATTGTTTTGGGTATAAATCGCTGATCAGTGGTTGTATTAGGCTGGTCTGTAAGTGCAGAAAAAGAAAGAGTGATAATACCAATCAAAACTTGTGAACATCTAGTGTCTGCCAGCTACAGAGGTCTAGGTTGGTTATATCTGAAAAACTATAAACGTATTTAGTAGTAAACTTGCTCCCATTTTCAAATGGGCAGAACAAGAAACTCAAGAAAAATGTCAAATGAAGAATCAACATCACCCACCCAATGCAAACAGACAATGGAACAGTCACTGGCAAACCTAGACCAGAGTCTTCCAAGTGCTACACAAATGCAATTGATAAACATCATTAATGGAAAACGTGAAAATATAAAGAAAGAGGTAATGGAGGAAGCCATAGCTGAACAAGAGGAAAGCAAAAAAAAGCTGATAAGTGAAAAAGAAGAAGCCATAAAGGAGGCCATAATAAAGGTTTTTCAAAGAAAGATGGATGAATTCATAGAATCCACAAATAAAAACGGGACCAAACTCCAGCAAATGTCCAAAGAAAATAAAGCTACTGAGCTAACCACTCAAAAGGAAATCAAGGAGATAAAGAAATCCATACATGATCAAAATCAGGAGATGCAAGGCATCAAAAATGAACAATTAGAAGCAAGGGAGATGAAAAATAGAGTAGATAGCTTTGATAGCAGGTTAGACAATGCAGAGGAGAGAATTTCCGGGGCTGAAGATAATTTAGTTATTATAGAGAAAGAACAGAAAATGAGTCAATCCAAATCTAGGAAATATTAGAGAGCGCTTAATTAGGTCCAAGATGCAATTAGGAAGCCTAATTTAAGGCTAGTTGGTATTGAGGAGGGCATGGAGAAAGAGGTCAATGGTATTGGAAATATACTTCAGGGAATCATCTCAGAGAATTTCCCAAATATCCCGAAGGGCAGGCCCATCCAGATACGAGAAGCTTTTAGAACCCCAAACAGACCTGACCAGAAAAGAACATGCCACCGCCACATTGTGATCCGTACTGGATCAAGAGAAACGAAAGGAAAGATCCTAAAGGCAGCCAGGGAAAAGGGATCAGTAACCTACAAAGGCAAACCAATCAGAATAACCCCAGATTTCTAGGCAGAGGCCATGCAAGCACGAAGTGACTGGAAGCATATATGTCATGCCCTTAAATCAAATAACTACCAACCAAGAATACTGTAGCCAGCTAAGCTCTCATTCATAACTGAGGGAACAATAAAAACATTCCATTCCAGGGAAAAGCTGCAACAATATGTCGAAACAAAACCAACACTACAGAGAATTCTCAAAGATGCTCTATACATAGAAAACCAAAATAAATGCAATATAGGGAAAGAAATGGCACCTAAACAGCATACCATCTAAGGACCACAAGAACTGTCAAGACACAGGCACTACTAAAAGCTTTTAAAAATGGTAGGAACTAATAAATATCTCTCAATCCTAACTCTCAATATCAATGGACTTAACTCTCCAATTAAACGGCATAGGCTGTCTAGTTGGATCAAAAAGCAAGAGCCATCGTTCTGCTGTCTTCAAGAGACACATCTTACCCAAAAACAATCATCTTTTGAAAGTGAGAGGTTGGAATAAACTCTATCAAGCTAACTGCCCCCATAAACAGGCTGGAGTTGCCATCCTCATATCAGATAAAATAGACTTCAAACTAAAATTAGTAAGAAAAGACAAAGAAGGTTACTATATACCACTAACCGGATCTTTCCTCCAGGAAGACATAACGATCCTAAATATTTACACACCCTTTTGAAGATTCTCAAAAGATTGAAGATTCTGCCAGTGTAAGATAGATTCCGGCATTGATATTAAATAATGCAATGAGTAGGGATTTATATTTGAAATATCACTGCTGACAAAAGCTAACACACATTTGCTTAGTAATTGCTTTTGATTTTCCAAGAAGTTCAGTAAAAGCTAACATGTGTGGCATATATCGACTGGGAGAAATGATTCACAATATGTGACTCATTTGAACAGGAGTCAGTGAAAGATACAGAAGCAGGATACCCATATTGTGATAATTTGTATCTTTTTCATATTTTGTGTTTGTTATTAATTCCATTTGTAGTGTACATTTCTAGGTAAAAACTTTTAAAATATTTCCAAACAATTTATTTCAACAGCAAAAAAACATTTATATGCCTGATAAAATTCACAGAATCCAAATTTTTCCATATTATTTTTTGTTTTTTGTTTTTTTTTTGGTGGGTCATAGATCTTGAACTCAGCCTGGGCACTATCCCTGAGCTCTTCAGCTCCAGGTTACCACCTTACCCTGGAGCCAAGCCCCACTTCCAATTTTTTAAAAGTAAATTGGAGATAAGAGTCTCAGGTCTTTTTGTGCCAGGATGGCTTTAAACCTTGATCCTCAGATCTCAGCCTCCTGAGTAGCTAGGATTATAGAAGTGAGCCACCACCCCATCATTCTCAGCTTTCTGGTTTTTTTTTAAACAAGCCCTTTGGCTGGAACTCGGTCTGAGCACTTTCTTTCAGCTTTCCTCAAGCCTAGTGATCTTCTACTTGAGCCACAGCACTACTTCTGTTTTTTTCCGTGTATGTGGTACTGCGGAATTGAACCTTCGTCTTCATACAAGCACTCTACAACTATGCCAAACTCCCAGCCCCTCCACATTAGTTTTTATGATAGATCTTTCCATGCATCCAGGTTGGCTAGAAATCCTTCTTGAGTTTCCCAAGATCAGGGAATATAGGTGTGTCCCATCCTGTGTGGCTACATAACCATTGTTTAGGGTACAGTTCTCTCTTCATTCTACCCATCTAGAGCAATTTTCATCTTCCATGTATAATCATTAAACATTCAGCTCCTGTTCCTCTCTACTCCATTCTCTGGAACCATCCTGCTTTTTGGCTCTAAGGGTTTGTTGATCCTTGGAAGCTCTGGAAGGGAAAACATACGCTAGCTCTTCCTTTATGACTGCTGTATTTTTAGTTTACTGTAATCAAGATTCATCTGTAAAATATAGTAAAATGTTCTTCCTTTTCAATGCATTGTTTTGCATATTTCTATCATTGGATTATTATTAATAGTTGTGAATGGATTCACCACATATTTGTTCTAGTCTCTGCTTTCTCTTCCGTTAGGTACAAATCTAGAAATAGAAGTGTTGGACCATATTTCTATGTAATTCTATATTTAGTACTTTTTTAGCACTCTCCACGCAATTTTTGATTGTTTTATATTCCTTGCAGAACTATTCCAAAGTTCTACTTCTTCTCACTACCTTCCCAGTAATAGTTAGACTTTGAAAGTTGTTTTTTTGTATGTGTGTATGTGTGTGTGTTTGTGTGTGTATGTGGATCTTTTTGTTTAAAATTATATTTATATTAACATATTTAAAGTAATGATTTCATTGTAATTTTAATTTTTCTCATGACTGTTAATATTGAACTTCTTTCTACATTTTGAACTACTATTTCTATATATTCTTTTTAGAAAATCCTCTCCAATCTCCAATTTTTTCCCTTTTTTTGTGGGGTAGTGGGGAAAGTCATGGGGCTTGGACCTTGGGCAGTGAGCTCTTTAGTTTAAGGCTATTGTCCTACCCTGAGTATTGCCCCTCAGTTCTTCTGCTCACAGCTCCCTACCCCTCTTCTGATTATATACAGAACAAAGGTCATCCTCAGACTTTTTGAAAAATTAAAACATACAGTAAATTTGTAGTATACAACAGCAAGAAATAAATTTCTTGCCAGGTGCAGTGACTTCTACCTGTAATCCTAGCTACTCAGATATCAGGCTGATATCTAAAGATTTGGTTCAAAGCCAGCCTGGGCATTAGAAAGTCTATGAGACTCTCATCTACAGTTAACCACTAGAATATGGGAAATGGCACTGTGGCTTCATAGGTAGGGTGATAGCCTTGAGTTGAAGAGCTCAGGAACAGTGCCCAGGCCCAGAATTCAAGCCTTACAAATCCCCCAGCCAAAAAAAGAAAAAAAAGTTTCTTCCCCAAGTGATTATTATGCCAGCCATAGAACATTAACATTCTGGGTGTACTTCACAGTATTATTACTTGATACCTAAAAATTTTGCAATATTCTCACGGTACCAGCATATGTCATCATATAATGTAGTTCCTTTTCAATGGAATAATTCCATTTATAACCTAAATCTACTCCCCCGACTTATTTTTGTCGATAATAAATTGCTCTACCATGATATGCCACAAGCCATTAAACATTTTATGGTGGGTAATTGGAAAGGAGTCTCATGGAATTTTGTGCTAGGCTGGCTTTGAACCATGGTCCTCAGATCTCAGTCTCCTGAGTAGCTAGGATGACAGGCGTGAGCCACCAACACCTGGCTTGCCTTTTTATTTTTTTGTGGGACTTGGGACTTGAACTCTGGGCCTAGGCACCATCCCTAAGCTTTTCAGGTCAATATTTCATGTAAGTCTAAACATTTAAGTAAAGGAATACAATTCCAACAAAAAAAGAATAAAATTCCAGACATGGTGTGTTTATAACTCAGTGCTAATTACTTGATGAAAATGTGCCATTCCAGAAGCTGGTGTCATTTGATGATGTAGCTGTGGATTTCAGCTGGGAGGAGTGGCAGCATCTGGACAATGCTCAGAGAACCCTGTACAGAGATGTAATGCTGGAGAACTACAGCAACCTGGTGCCCTTAGGTGAGCAAAAGTCAAATTCACTTGCAAGGCCAAGTGCCTTGTTATTTTGCAGATACGTGAATGTTTATCAAACTTTCAATACTATTTAAATGAAAGATTCCAGGCCCTGAGAAGTATCATTACTTTCTAAAGAAAACCTAAGGTAATTTTGTACTCATTCTTCAGGATACCTTCAGGATACTTTGACAACAGTTCTAAATTATGTTTCCTCTAATGGAGACGACATTCCAAACTTACACAGTAATTGTAAGTGGATAAACAATCCAGAATAGAATATATATCATTATTGGAAATAGGATCTACAAATCACTAAACAGTGAGTTTATAATGGAAACCTGGCACTAGGTGCAATGTTTCATGCCTGTAATCTTAAAATATTCAGGAGGAAGAAATCTAAGAATTCTAATTTGAAGCCAGCAATGGCATAAAAATTGCCATGAAACTCTATAACTCCAAGTAACCCCTCAAAAATGTTAGTGGAGTGTCAAGAGTTTGACTTAGTGGTTGAGTGCTTGCCTAGCATGCATGAAGACCTATGCATGTAAGTGGAGCTGGGACTCAAACTGGTATTTTTCTAGCCTTGAGCAAGACAGCTAAGTTTATGCCATAGAAAATGAATCCAGAGCTGGGGAAAAGTCAACCATGGAGCCAGTGAGAAATGAGAAAAAAGATTTAATAGGTAACTTGTGAGTAGGATGTCTGCGAACTTAAAGAAATGATGACACAGCATAATTCTCTACTGTTTCTAATTTACAGGGCCCTGTGTTCCCAAACCTGTATTAATTGACAAGCTAGAGCACTGTGCAGAACTCTGGATAGGAAATTCCTCTGACAAGAATATCACAGGTGAGTGAATTCATCTTCATATTGATGTTGGAGCCTGAGCCCCATTGGTAAGTTCATGTTGTGATGTACTGAGCAATAATATTCTTAGTTACCCTAAATCCTGTGTGGAACCTATGGAATTCTTTGTGAATGAATCAAGAATCATTTTATTTTCCCAATCCTATGCTTGGTCTCAGGGCCTGAGCATGGTCCTTGGGTTTTCTCAAGGCTAGCTCTCTAATTCTTGAGTCATAGCACCACTTCTGGCTTTTTCTTTGTATGTAGTACCAAGGAACTGAACCAGGTCTTTGTGCATGCTAGCCCAAACCCCCGGCACCAAGAATCATAGGGTGATATGATGGGTTCTATGTGGCAGTAGAGTTAAAGTTAGATTTCTCTGTAGAAATCACTGTGAAACAAAATAAAATGAGAAAGCCATGAGCCCGTGGCTCATGCCTGTAATCCTAGCTACTTAGGAGGCTGAGATCTGAGGATCAAGGTTCAAAGACTGACCTATGACAAAAACACCTTAGACTCTTCTCTCCAATGAACCAATAGAAAATGGGAAGTGGGGTTGAGTCTAAAGACATAGGGCAGTAGCCTTGAGCTGAAGAGCTCAGGAAGAACAGCCAGGTCTAGAATTCAAGTCCCATGACTGCAAAACAAGAAAGAATGAAAGAAAGAAAGAAAGAAAGAAAGAAAGAAAGAAAGAAAGAAAGAAAGAAAGAAGGAAAGAAAGAAAGAAGAAAGAGGGAAGAAAGAGGGAAGGAAGGAAAGAAAGAAAGAAAGAAAGAATGAATGAATGATATTTCATTTCTTTAAAACTAAGATTATAAATGATTGAGCAAACAAGGAATAAGTCAGGGCATTATTCTCTGATAAGGATAATATCTTTTTGCTGGTAGGAAGAGACTGGTATTCAGAACCAGACCTTTCCACCAGAAATTGAGCCTAGTGGTAGAGTGCTTGCCTAGCATGCACAAAGACACAGGTTTGATTCCTTATTACCACATACATAGAAAAAGCCAGAAGTAATGACTTCATTGGTAGGGTTCTAGTCTTGAGAAAACCCAAGGACAGTGGTTAGGTCCTAAGTTCAAACCCAGGAATGGAAGGGAAAAAAAACAACAAAGTTTCAATCAACATAAGAAAATTAACTAGACAATGAGCTGGGGATTTTCTGGTCTTCCATGGTTCGAAGGGACAGGAGTGATAGAAAAGGAATTTTTATAAGACTTCAAATGGAAAGAAATAAATTTCAAAATTCCCACAAATACCTAAATTGAGACTTTAGTGAGAAGTTGTAACTGAAGGGATATAGGTGTAAGTCCTTACTCTCAAGAATCGTTCTTGCTTGGATCAAAGCCAACAGACATATACACCAAACTTGTGGCCGCAGAATCTAGAAAAATTCGTGTTCCTCACTTAACGGTTAATAAGCAAACAGCATTGAAACTGGGTAAGGTAATCCTATCTGCTACTCAGGACCTGAGACTCTTATCTGTAGTTAACTCTTGAAAAGAGGAAGTGGGGCTGTAGCTCAAGGATAGGGGTTATAGTCTTCTCCTGAAGTGTTCAGGGACAGGGCCGAGGCCTATGAACTACCAAAAAAAAAGAAAAGAAAAGAAAAGAAAGTTTTAAAAAGATGCAAAACAGCACAATATTTAGATTATTTCTCAAAAATAAAAGAAAGGCAGCTATTCCTCAATGTATAAACAAAACAGTATTTGAAAAAAAACAGCTGCAGGTATATTATAGGTAGTACTCAGCTTAAAACTGTAGGAATACATGGATGGGTAATTTCAATAAATATTTCCTGTGATATAAAAAGAGAACTATTATATAAGTACCGCGCTCTAACCGATTGCTCCACTGGAGCACTCCTTTGCTGTCCCTTGGTTATCTCATATTGGTATAGTATCTCACTTTGTCTTCTGATTTATTGAATTTATTTGTATTTGGATATTTGAAATTTGATAGGGAAGGGGGGAAAATCAAGACGGGTGGGGGGTGTGGGGGGGGAGGTATACGGGTACCAAGACATGTGAAAGGGTATCAATGTATGTGAATTAATGCACCTTCTATCTGGCCAATATCATGTAACCCTTTTACTAATTACAATTAAAAAAATACAAAAAAAGAGAACTAAAACACAGAAAAACATTATTGGTCATTGTAAAATATCATTTTCTTAATATGTTAGGGAGAAAAGCATATATTTCTCACAAATCAATTTCCACTTTTATTTTTTAAAATATCTAACACTTAGGATGGGAAAGTAAAGTCATTACCTTTACAGTAAGGAATATTTGTATCTCATGTATGTTTGTGTCTTTTTTTCTATGACTCATTTTAGATGTCCAGGTAATGGAAAATGTGTTCAAGACCTGCCAGGAAAGTCCACATGAATGTCTTTGTGAAGTAGCAGTTGCAAGTAGTATCGAAGTGGAGGAAAACGTGAGATTTGCAACAACTTTAAATTTGAGCTCTACACATAATCCAGAGCTGATTAGTAATAACGATAACAACTTAGGGGTGAGGACTGAGGAGTTCATTAAGTGTCAGAACATGCTTCTGTCTCCTAAGCCTGATGAGATGCATGCTGCATATAGATCTCGTATGTCTCCTGTTCTTAAAAAATCCATCGGATATTCAGAGCATTTTATTCATGATTGTGACAGTCCAAAAGATCTGCAGTATCATAATTCTGTTCTCCCTGCCCAAGAAATTATTCAGGGAGGGAGGAAAACTGCTAAATGTACTGTGTGATGAAAAATATTGTACTTAACACCGACCATCACTACACATCCGAAAATGTACACAGGAGAGACTCCTCATACATGTAGTGAATGTGAGAAATCTTTCAGTAATGAAATACGCCTTACAATACCTCAGAGCAAATATCCTGAGATATGTGATGCATACATCAAGTGTGAAAATTAATTTCTGAGAAGTCAGACCTGAAGCTCCAACCTCGATCTCCAACAGAAGACAAACCTTATGAATATGAGGAACGTAATAAAATTTCTGCCCAGAATTCAGCTCTCAGCACACATCAGAGATCTCACACAGAAGAGAAATCTTATGAATGGGATAAATGTGGGAAGACTTTTAGACTGCAATCATACCTCACTTTGCACCAGAGAAGACACACAGAAGAGAAACCTTATGAATGTAACAAATGTGAAAAGTCTTTCACCCAGAAGATACACCTTCGGGTTCATCAAATAACACACACAGGAGAGAAATCTTATAAGTGTAATGAATGTGGAAAGTCTTTCCAAGGGAAGGGAAAACTTCGTGTTCATCAGAGAATACACACAGGACTGAAACCTTATGAATGTAACCAATGTGTAAAGTCTTTCAGACAGAAATCTTCCCTCAAATTGCATCAAAGAACACACACAGGAGAGAAACCTGTTGTGTGCAACAAATGTGGAAAGACCTTCAAGTGGAAGTCATATCTTGATGGGCATAATAGAACACACACAGGAGAGAAAATTTATGGATGTAGTGAATGCGGAAAGTCTTTCAAATGGAAGGTAAAACTCCATGTTCATCAGAGAATATACTCAGGAGAAACACCTTATGTGTGTAACATATGTGGAAAGTCCTTCACACAGAAGCCAAACCTCAACATGCATAAGACAATTCAAACAGGAGAAAAACCTTATGAATGTAACTGATGTGGAATGTCTTTCAAATGGAAGTCTTCCCTCAAATTGCATCAGAGAACACACACAGGAGAGAAACTGTACGAGTGCATCAAATGTGGTAAGACCTTCAGATGGCAGTCACATTACAGGAGGCATAACAGAATTCACACATATTAGAAACCTTAGGAATATAACCAAAGTGGAAAGTCTTTCGTGCAGTATTCACCCTTCAGAAAGTGTAAGAGAGTTCACACATATGAGAAGCCTTAGCAATGTAATAAATAGGAAAGACTTTTTAGTCTGTGGAAGAAAACTCAGCTTGTGTCACAGAACCAACACAAGATAAAACCCTTAATGAATGTAGCAAATGTTCAGTCTTTTCCCCAGAAGGCACAAGGCAAGATTTATCACTAAACACCCACAGGATAGAATCCTATGAATAAAATGAAAGGGAAATTTTTTTGAAGAACTCATAGTTGAGTTTGCATGATACCACACAGACACAGGATAAAAATCGTATGAATATAAGAATATGAAAAATCCATCATGAACGCATGACTAAGTATAAAATGCACATAGGAGAGAAAAACCTTATGAATATTACAAATGTGGAAAGTGTTTGACCTGGAAGGCATACTTCTGTGTTCATCACAAACCTGATTCCCATAGAAGAAAAGAAAACTAATGAATAGAACAAATGTGCAATGACTTTTAATCAGAAGTCAGTCTTCAGTACATTTCACAACATACACAATAGAGAAATTCTGAGTAATGAAAAACATTTAGCTATATATAGAATCTCTGTATATGGGAGCATTAGGGTAAGTCTTCTAAACAAAGTCAACCTTCAGCAAGCATTAAGAGCACTCACAGAAGAAATAATAGCATGTAGGAAAACCTTCGTCAGAAACCTCTAAAAGCTGACTGTGTGGCTTAGTGGTAGAGTGCTAACCTATCAAGGATGAAGGCCTGGGTTAGATTCCTCAATACTACGTGAAAAGAGCAAGCCAGAAGCAGCACTGTGGTTCAAATGGTAGAGTGCTAACCTTGAGCAAAAGTAGCTCAGGCCCTGAGTTCAAGCCTAAGGATTGGAGAGAGAGAGAGAGAGAGAGAGAGAGAGAGAGAGAGAGAGAGAGAGAGAGAGAGAGAGAGAGAGAGAGAGAGAGAGGGAGGGAGAGACAGACAGACAGAGAGAGACAGAAAGAGAGAGAGAGAAAGAGAGAAAAGAGAGAGAAACGGGAACTTCTAAATTTTACAGAGATAGAGAAGGAGAGAGAGAAGGAGACAGAAACTAATTTCTAAACTTTACAGTCTTTCTATTTCTTTACAAATTCGTCTATGTCATTCTTTCTGACAGAAGCACAGAATTCCATTGTGTAAAAATACCATATTTGATCTACTCATCAACTGACGGGCATCTGGGTTGGTTCCATAGCTTTGCCATAGTAAATAGTGCTGTGATAAATGTTATTGTTCTAGTGAATTTAGTATGTCCTATCTGGCCGATTGGCAAGTAGTGAAATTGCTGGATCACAGGGGAGCTCTATGTTTCGTCTTTTTGGGATACTGCCATAGTGCTTTCCATAGTGGTTGAACGAGTTTGCAATCCCACCAGCAGTGTAGTAGTGATCCCTCCTGGCCACATCACCTCCAGCATACGTTATTAGATTTCTGGATCTTGGCCATTCTTACTGGAGTGAGGAGGAAAAGGGAAAGAGGAACTGAAACTTTCTCTCCTTACAGATGACATGATTCTGTATTTAAAGAACCCTATAGACTCTACTCTAAAGCTGCTTGAGCTGATATAAAACTTTGGTAAGGTAGCAGGGTATACAATTAACCCTCAATGTCAACTGCCTTCCTATATGCCAACAAATGAGAGGAATGAGGCAAGAATCAGGATAGCAACTCATTTTGCTATCAAAGAAAATAAAATACCTAGGAATTAACTTAGAATGTAAAGCACCTTTTTGATGGAACTATAAACCCTGGAGAAGGAAATTAACGCAGAACTGAGGAAATGCAAAAACCTATGCTCCTGGTTTGGAAGAAGTAATATTGTAAAAATGGCAATCTTGATAAGGACTATCTACAAATTCAGTGCAATATTCATCAAGATCAGAATGTCATTCTTTAAAGAAACAGAAGAGGAAATCCAAAATTTCACTTGGAATAATAAAAGACCCCTTATAGTCTGTCTTCTTGCATGATACATAAAGTTTAATCTCACCTTCTCCACCAAAATCTCTCCTTTCTCATTGAGACATAGGTGGCCCTGTTTACTAGCAGCAAAGGCTCAAACGCGCAGTTTCAGGTGTCACCACTGCCTCTGTTACTGGGTAGATCCAACTCTGTCATCGATTCTGAGGTCTGCTCTGGGAGTCTTGGTCACAAGTTGTTCTGTGGCATCTGCTGCCAGCCTGTGCCTATTTGCTTCCTTTTCCTCCAGCAGCCTACAACAGGGAATGAAGTTCAGGCGCTGATGCTCTCCTTCATATGCAGGGCAGGATGAGCCCAACCCTCCCTCATCTTCCTCTTCCAATTTTTGGGAAAAAATGTGCTGGCTGAAGTCCTCAGGTGTGGTGCATGGCTGATCCACACTTTTAATCCAGGCTGGTCAGGAGGCTGAGATCTGAGTATGGAAGTTCCAAGTCACCTAGAACAGGAAAGTCTGATAGATTCTTACTACCAAAAATAAAAACAGCTGGGAATGGAGTTTGTGCTCCAGTGGTAAAGGGCTAGTCTTGAGTACAAATGCTTAGTGCCCAGGCCCTGAGTTCAGGCTCCAGCACTGCCAACAACCTCACTTTAGTGAAATTTTAGCTTTATCCATGTAGGCACATCTCACTGGAATCTTTGCTGGTAGAGATAGTCTTCATAATTTTGTCTCAAGGTAAAGGTCCTCCTGGGGTAGTACACAAAAGGTGTCATGGACAGAGGAGCCCCACTTGCTCCAGGTTTGAAGATGGCATAGGTCAAGCCAGCATGGAGTTGGCACATCAGTCTTTTTCCTAGCACCACCTACCAGTGAATGTCAAATGACATTGATTGTTGTGGGATTGTGTGATTGAAGTGCCCCATTAAGGGCAGTGTTAGCACATCCAAACTTGGATACCAGGAATGCTGAAATCTCAAAGCTAAGATTTCTGTTGGCTACAGAAATGCTGGTGTGTCTGTGATTCACTAAAAGTTCAGGTGCAAAGATTCTGAAGCTTGATGCCATGTGTTTATTCCATTTAGTAAAATTATTTTAATGCACTGTATAAGTTAAAACATTTGATAAGAGTCAGGGGTAGTGAAAACATTGTTCTTGAATTCAGGTGTCTGGCAGGGTAATGGGGGGGTGTTGGTGGCTGGGACTATGAAGCTGGAGCTGCTATCAAACCATGGATCATGTTCCTCTTTGTCTGGGAGAAATGACTCCAAAGATGAAATTTGAATGGTGAGGAAAAGATGATGATGTACTCAGGAAATTTCTCCTAAACAAATGCTCATGTGGAAGTGGGATGGGGGCTGGGCATGTCTGAGGCAGAGCTTAAGGGGGCTTCTCATGGCGTTGAGAACGTTCCTTGCGACTTCAGGCATGCAGCAGGGTGTTTTAGATGACCATTGTGAGATGGATGGAATAAGACTGGAGACAAGATGAATGCTGGGATCCTGCAATGCTCTTGCATGAGTGGCTGGTGGCTCACCTGAAAGAACTAATTATGTCTAAAAAAGAAATCAGGAATTTGTTTTGATTAGATAATACCTGTGATCCGAGGCGTATTCAGGATCCTGATCTTAGTATTGTGGTTTAAAACCAACCCAGCAAAGGGAAAAATGCATGAGATTCATACTCCCAGTTTAGAGCAAGAACAAAGATTGAAGTAGAGCTGTGGCTCAAGAGCTAGAGTGCTACCTTGAGCAAAGAAAAGCTAAGAAAAAGCTCCAGGTCTTGAGTTCAAGGCCAGGAATGAAAGAAGGAAGGCAAAAAAAGGGAAGTATGTGAGGAAGGGAAATATATAAATGAAAGAGAGAAGGAACTAGAAATTTAAAACTAGAGAATAGTTAAAATTCATCAGTCCTTCTAAGAAAAGTGTTGGAGTATGGGTTCTATATGTGGTGAACTGGAAGCCCAGCAGTGACTTGTTAACCAAAGAGTCACCATGATGAGCAAAGGATAGAAATCTGCATGAGCCTCTTAGCGGATGGAGTCACAGAAGAGAACCTCAGCTCCCATCCCATAGTTAGAAGTATATAGAGATGGGGAAGTTGGCATCACCTTGATGTCATTGTGTCCATGGAGACTGGAAGCCATGGCTCTGTGAAAGCACAATGTTCTGGTTACTGAGCTGGGAGGCTGAGGAGAGCCAAGTCCTGGCCATGAAGAAATCAGGGTGGCAGCAGAGCAACTCTGCTGCGGTGTGTGCCTGCTTGGCTGTTCTTATTCTGTGGTGGATCAGGCCGGAACGTGTGATAGTAACTGTTTTGTGGTCACAAGCCCTTCACCAAGAGCTTCCTCTGGGATCCTCATAAGCTAGAGGGTGGCTGGTGGTGGGATGTGTGTGGGGTGGAAGTGACAGAGGGATGGACGCATGGCAAGGTGGGTGAAGAGATGAGAGGAATGATGAGAGCCCAGTTCATTGGTTTCCAAGGTTAATGGGTGGGAGGTAGAGAGGCATGATGGAGGAATGATGGAGGCAGGGGAAGGTGGTGACAGAGTGAGGCCATCTGTAGTGCCAGCCTGGCCATCATCTGAAGCCCATAGGCAGCTTCCTGATCCTTCACTTAGTCCTGCTCCTTGTGGAGGGAATGTCACGTGTACCCAGAGCTAGGGGTGGGGCAATGTCAGTAGCACCTGGAAAACCATTGGCCTCTACCTGGGTGAGGGGAGGTTATGGCTCCCATGCTGGGTGGCCTGATAGCTATGGAACAGATCTCTCCTTAGCTACCACAGTCAGTGGCTGCTCTCCATCTAGGGTTAGGGCACCTGCTCAGCCATCAGGACACCCCATGCCAGGACAGAGGCCTACAATTCAGATGGCAGCACAGGGGTGAAGATGATCTCACCGTAGCCCTAGTTACATGGCTGTCCCTGCATGCAGGACAGGATGAGCTGGGGGAAGATGTTCTCTGTGTTTTTCCACAGCCTATCCAGGCCTCTTCTTGTGTCTGATTAGACCAAGAGAGTACCAGGTTTCCTCTCATAGTCCTGGTTCTTTTTCTTTTACAGTCATGAGGCTTGAACTCAGGTCCTGGGTACTGTCCCTGAGCTCTTTTGCTCAAGGTTGATGCTCTACCATTTGAACCATAGTGACATTTCGAGCTTTTCCTTTTCATGTGGATCTCTGATATGTCCAGTGCTGTGCCTGCAGGGAGGCACTCACCCCACAGACAGAGCCACGTCTGCCATGACTGTGACTGCCCACAACCCTCACACCCACTCCTTGCAAACCCCTCGACTCCAGTTTTAGCTCCTCTTGGACTGGGTGTCCAGCCTACCCCTTCCTACACTCACAAAGGGTCTACAGTTGTCTTCCCAGAGTCCTTTCTTCTGCCAGCCATAGTACAGACTGTGCACATCTTGACGATCACAGAGCTCAAAGCCAAAGGCTGAGATGCAGAAGGGGGTGACCCAGTAGCTTCACAGGGCCCATGGATCATCCTGTGCATCCCCCAGCCTGTGACTTCCCCCACCCCCTTGGCAGGGAAGCTCCATGCCCACATCCTGATCCCTGGTCCCCTCCAATTCCATTCTCCCTTGGATTTTGCAGACTGTCTACCATCAGGATCTAAAATTCTATTCATCACTTTATGTCCTTATCACTGATTTGCTATTTTGGCAGGATCTCCCCGTGCCTGGAGAGTCCGCATGTCATGTATTCTCTGTGGAGAAGTTGCCCCAGGAGAAGAAATATGCACTTCATGTGAGTTGTGGACAGGGAAGGAGGGCTCCCTAGGATCAGAAGCCACAGGAGGGGTGCAGATGGGGGAATGCTAGGGGCCCCAGGGGACAGTGGGAGTTAGGGCACAGTTGGTTCCTTCTGCAGGGTTGACACCGCTTCACAAACCCAACAGAATGAGGTTCACATTACAGATGTCAGAGACAGTGCAGATTGCCAATGGGCGCAGGGGTCACTGTCAACCCCAGATGCTGGCTGCATGCTGGGATGCACGCAGAGATGTTTTCAAGATCAGATAATGAGGATGTTGCAGGGTGTAACCATTCTTTTCAGATGGCTCTCTACCTCTCTTGAGCTTCATCTCTATCTTTGGCTTTTTCTTGGCAGTTAACTGGAAATGAGACTTTCATGGACTTTCATTTCTGGACTGGCTTCAAACAGAAGCTATGCACAGTTTTCAAACCATACCCTACTGAAGAAGGGAAGCTTGATCTGGTGCTTAACTGGGTTGCACTTTGGCTCCGTTTGCTATGCCTCACGGGAGGGGGCTCATCATTTGTAGAGTAAGATCTCATGACCTTCAAAGCCAAATGCTACCTGAAAGTTCAGGGTCCCAGCCTATGTGTTGGGCCTGGGTGAATACATTCTCTGTTATGCTGGGTCATCAACCCATGTTTTAAGCTGGAAGTAGGCAGTGCCACATTTGATAAGAACATCTGCCAGAGATTGTCACCTCATGAAAGCAGATTCTAAATTTGTATTCCATTTCCTGTGGTGGAGAAATCCCCTCCAACTTAGACAGGCTCACATCCACCTGCAGGTCACACTCCTAATGCACCCTTGAGTGTCCTCATGGTATTGGGATCTAAGTTTGTAGGGAATGCTGGTTTAGTCCATGAATTAGCTGGACAAGTGATGACAAACGTGTTGTGGATTAATATGAGAACAATTTAAGAAGCCCTGGAGGAGCATCAACCTGACCCTCTGTGGTGCTATAAATCTGATAGGATGTTCCAGACTGAGAAACAATCACATGGCTTTGTGTTTGGCATCCAGACAAGTGAGTGCATGTCTTAGCTGTCAGCCAATACAGAGGAGGACATGAATAAGTGGGTGGAAAGCATCTGTCAGACCCCTGTCTGGGGGCAGGTGGAGAGAACATAGGAAGGTAGATACCATGGCTGTGATGGGGCCAAAAAAAGGGTAAAAGAGGCAAAGGAACCAGGTACTGGTAGCTCAAGACTGTCATCCTAGCTACTCAGGAGTTTGAGATCTCAGGATCACAATTCAAAGCCAGCCCAGGACAGAAACTCCATGAGACTCTTATCTGCAATAAACTACTGAATGCAAGAAGTTCAAGCTTAGTGACAGCATCCAGGCCTAGCGTTCAAAACCCAGGACTGGCAGAAAAAAGTATCAAAGGACAAGAAGCTGGCCAAAAGTTAGAGGGACTCTATCTTGACAAACAATACAATGGTAAGTTGCACTCAGAAGACTTGCACAAAATCTGGAAATGCCTGAGACCTATCTATGTATGTTTCCTGTTTGTCTAAATACATATGTTTATGCATTAATATATTAGTATAGAGAGACAGATCAATACATATGACTATACATATATACATAGCCAGACACTTATGGGTGGGTGGTATACTGTGTGAGAGTTTGTGTTTGTGTTTTGTGGATGGCTATCTCTGTTTAAGAAAGATAGAAAATATGTAAATATCTTTAAAAAACTTGAAAAATATAGAGAGACATAAGCTCTTGAGGGAATCAGAAATGACAAGATTATTCACAGGCACGTTTATCCTTATGGATTCCTCAGCAAGTTTTAATTTTTTTCATTATTTTCTTTCTTTTTTTGAACCAGTGCTAAAGATTTCTCTCAGGGACCAGGTGCTGCCAATTACTAATTTTCTCATGGCTGGTACAAGAGGAACTGAGCCACAGTTCCACATTTGCCTTATTTATTCGTGCTTAACTGAAGATAAAGATTTCTATCAGTGACTTTCTTTCAGGGGCTGGATTCTAACGAGGATCCCCAGACCTCAGCCTTCTCTATAGCTACAATTAACAATATGAGAACCCAGCACTGGGTTCCAATGCACAGGGCAAGAAATTGAGTGAATCTCTCAACTCCAATTAGCTATAATAAGCTACAAGTGAAAGACCAATACCTTTGAGGAAAAGATGCTGAGGGTTATCACACAGGCCCTATGAGTAAGCCCTAAACCCTGTACACATGTGTGCATGCACACATTGGCAGATACACACACATGCACACACACAATATTTCAGGCAATATTGTATTTTGAATTAATATCCAAAGACTGGACAACAGGATAGCAAGTAATAAAATCTGTTTTTCTTGTCTACATTGAGGGAAAGGGATAAGTCACAAGATGCAGAAGCGAAGAATTCAGAGGCAAATGCTGTGAGTGAATAACTTGTAAAAAGCACATTTCTTTTCTTTTGTTTTTTCTGCCATTCCTGGGGCTTGAACTCAGGGCCTGAGCACTGCTCTTGGCTTTTCCCAAGTCTAGCCCTCTGCCACTTGAGCCACATTGCCATATGGATTTTTATATCTGTGTGATATTAAGGACTCAAACCTAGATCTTCATGGATGCTAGGCAAGCACTCTACCACTGGGCCAAACTCTAAACCCCGATTAAGTATTATAAATAGTCATCATCATCATATCAAAATATCCTTTCTCCTACAAAGAATGAACACTTATCTATGTCTGTAAGACTTTTTTTATGTCACCAATGCTTCTGTGATTTTCCCACTTGCATTTTTACAGATGACAGCGCAGATATTCATCAGGAAGAAAAATAGATTAGGATACAGAAAAATAACCACGTCCTAGTAGACTGAAGTGAAAAATATGTGCAAGATGGCCTGGGTCTTTCATCTATTTGTAGAGTGCTTGGCTACCACACAAAAAGAGTCCGGTTTGATTCTGCAGTACCATATACATAGAAAACTCTGGAAGTGGTGCTGTGGCTTGGTGGGACAGCTATAGCCTAAAGAAAGCCTGAGAACAATGGTCAGGCTCTGAGGTCAAGTCTCAGGTCTAGCAAAAAAAGGTGCAAGAGGCAAAATGCAAGCTGAGAAGGCACTGTGAAGCAAAATGTCTTGTGAAGGGTAAGGGGAATAGTGACAGTTAAGTTTGGATCTTACCTAAGAAAGGCTCCTTGAGCCTGAGACCAGGCTAGCACTTGCGCCTAGTTAATGACTTGGGATTTGAACAAAAAGGTGTGCTGTTTACTACATCCATATGTGAGGTGGGAAGGGAGATTCAGCCTCCAGTATGTCTTTGGGGAGGTCTTCTGTGAGCAAGGAGCTTTGGTCATTGGGCCTTGAAAGGTGACCCTACCTCCCTCACAATGGAACAGAATATGGAACCCTGGTAACCAAGCCACTGTATGTGACAACCAGCTCAAGCCAGCTCCCTTGGCCTGTGACTCAGGAGGAAGAAAGATGTTGCTGTGCTGTTGCCAAAGGTCAGGAGGCTCGCATCTCAGGCATGAGAGATATGGATCTCTCACTTGAAGAAGTAGATGCTGGATCAGTGCCAAGCCAAAATTTCCGTATATCAGGCATTTCTCTAGGTAGAAAGCCAGGAACCTCCAGGGCAACTCAGATGAGGTATATTGAGAGGAAACCTATTTGAACCCATCATCCTGCCCACACACTACAACCTTCTTGTGTGCTTTCAAGTGACTCTACTGAGATTAGAGTGTGTCATTTCCAATCTACTGTATTCCAATTCCTCAGTGTGAAGTGTGGTCCCATTCCTACTTTTGAAATATCCACTGTTTTGCCAACATAGTGTGATGGTTAGTCAGCTCAGACTCTTAATGAGCCTTGTAACCTATGGATCCTGGAGGAAGGCCTGTTGGAGATGCGGCTGACAAAGCTGATCCCTGCCTACCAGAAAGGTGATCTCTTTTATGTGGGAAACTTCCTGCACAATTTCAAATAGTGGAGGACAATGTAGTAGTTGCTGGAAATTCTCCTGAAAAGGTGAGTGTTCCCCCTCCAAACCCAGGTTTGCTCACCCCTCCTGGCCAAGTCTTGGAATACTTGGCTCCTCTCTGAGCCTGTTTGTGTCACTGGGTTGTTCACAGGGGAGCTAAGCATGATACAAGTGCACAAACTACTTCATTAAGACTGGGACACCATGCCATTTCATTTCCTCACAAGCTACTGGAGTCTCAACAGTGTGCTTACTGAGAAGTTGGATTTCAGGCATGAGTAAGTGGCTCCCAACTGCAGCCCTCACCTAGGTGACATCCTAGGAAATCCCATTTCCCAGTAAGCAATGAGGTGTCAGTACTAATGGCGGAGGCCTGTGAAATACTGGAGTCAGAGGAAAAGCTGGGGGCTGAATCACTTTCGAGCCATCAGGGAGGGATTGTGATAGCTTTGCCTGTTAGAACCTGAAAGCATTTACATTTTGGTGTGTGGTCCAGTGCTGCCACTTGAACCTGAACCCAGGTCAAAATGCCATCCCTTTGGTGTTCAAAAATTAGCACTGTACCATTTGTGTCATCGGTCAAGTTCTGGCTTTTTGCTGCCTAATTGAAGACAAGTGCCTTTAGACTTTTACTGACTAGACTGGCTTTCCGCTGTGAACTTCAGAGCTCAGCCTGCTGGGTGGCTAAGATTAGAGGAATGAGCATTTAGTTCTTTATTTAGAGCATTCACTTATTGATTTATTTAGAGCATTTACTTAGTTAATTTAAGGTGCGTTTACTTTGGACAGATGCATAGAGGCCTCTCTCAGAAGCTTCTGGAAGTGGGGTGTAAAAGTCATCCTGTTCTCGAGTGTCTCTTACCCCCCTCCCAGCACATAAGTGCACATCTCTGCAGGACAGCCACAGCATTAGAGTCCTGCAAGAAAGGGGCTTTTGTAGAAGGCTCAGGATGGAGAGAGAAGGCTCTCACTTTCCTTGTACCGAATATGCCCACAGCATCATGTGTTCCATCTATACGATGTGAATGGACTTCTACCCGAGTGATTTCTACGAGTTCAAGAACTGCCACACCCTGACACAACTCAAGTTCTATGTGAGGCTCCACATGCCGGCTTTGGACCTGCTCTTCTAAACACATACTTTTTGACCAGCTGGAGGAATGTGCGTACAGTAAGACCAAGAAAAAGTAGAAGTCCTGGTGTGGGTGCCTCAGAGCCTGTGAGTAGGAAGCCCATGTGGTCTAGATATTGGTTGGCCCTTACTTCTACAGAGCTTGGCAAAATGCCCTTTATGGGTGGTGTCAGCCAGGTAATGTATGTCCTCTGAAAGGACTCGGGAATAAGCACTCATTAGAAAGACCCTACACCTCCTCAGTGTTCAGTCCAAACTCCAGTTCTACAGCTTCCTCCATTAGATCCTCATGGAAGTTGAGTGACACTTCAACTTGCAGAGTCCACTCTGTCCACTCTGTACCTATTTCCATTCTTACGTTTGGGTCATCGTGGAAGAGCTTATCCTGAACTCCAGATGAAAAACCCACCAATGGAGCTGGTGACTGATGGAGACTGAGAATCATCACTGCACTCCAGAAAGCATGGGCCTTCTGTAGAAATTACCAAACAGGTTTAGAGTCCTGTGGATATACCTTTTGCTCTGAACCCCATGTGTGACACAGTTGAACCTGCAGATACTATGGAGGAAGAAAAAGAGCAGCCAGATTTCCTTCCGTTTCCTTTCACACTCCACCCAGAGTCAGTCCATCTGAGTCAGAGTAACACTCCACTTATTGTGCAAGCTGAAGGGGCACACGCTGGGCTCATGGAAAATGTCCCCATGGGAAGCAGCAAGTGTACTCTCAATACTGGATTCATTGGAGGAAAATGAATCCATCCTCACAGAATATCCAGACCCATCCATCTCACTAAAAGAGACTCAATCTCCATTCGACAAACCAGAATCCATCCCCCTCTTAACTCAGGAAGGACATTCTGTTTCTCATGAGGAAGGAGACCCTTCTGAAGACTCTCAAGTAGAATTACTGTCTGAAGGCAACTTGGAGGCCAGTCTGGATTTAGAGCTTCCCTGTCCCCTTCCTAAAAAGACATCTCTTTATCTTGCTCTCATGATTCTTGTCAAGTATTCATTGTATTTACATTGCTAACTATTAAACTCTCATTGTTAATATTATGGTGTGCAGTTCTTCAGTGCTTATTATACTGTGTTTTATTTTCCACTTATAATGTGAGACCTCAGACACATAGGTCCTGGGTGGGCCAAAAACCAGACAGGTCTGGTCCCATAGAAGACAACCTTACTGGATATACAGGGAACTATGAAATGCATGGAATCACCTGGAATCCAGGCCAGGCCTCCATGGAAAGACAAGTCAGCTACCAAAGCTTAAGGACAGAGCAGATGCATGGAAATGTGTTTTGTCAATCGGGAGAAGTGCCAGAGTAACTGTAATATTATGTGGGACTCTGTTCTGTGAGTTCAAGTCTGTTTATATAACCATTGTGCTTTGTACAAATATTTAAGAAAATTAAAACTCCACAATAGCATCAAAAATCTACTTTGGCTTTGAATGTGGCCTAGTTGTACAGTGCTTGCCTAGTATACGAGAAGACCTTGATTCAATTCCTCGACACTGCATACACAGAAAAAGCAGATGGGGCACTGTGGCTCAGGTGTCAGAGTGCCACCCTTGAACAAATGTGGCCAAGGACAGTTTCTGGTCCTCAGTTCAAGCCCCAGGACTAGCCAAACAAGAAATCATACCATTTTCCACACATTTGGAAATAAATCTGTTTTATCTAACCCCACTTCTTTTTTGCCAGTCCAGGGTGTGTGCCACCAAGCCAAACTACTGGCCCCCAACCTTACTATTTTTAATCATTTAATTTTTTTACATAATCATATTTCATGCTGTCTGTATTAATACCATAAACAGTATGCTTAGTGTAATAATGTTAAAGGTAAAACATAAGAAATTAATAACTAAAATTCCTTTTTTTATTATTTTTATAGCATTACTACAATTTTATGAGAAAAATTACCTAGAATATTTATTTTAGAGTTCAAGTAATCCATTTTGATAAATATATCAACCTACATCATTTATTTGAACACATTTTAAACTATTTTTTTCAGGAATGAAAATACATATATATTTGTTGTAAATGAAATTTATGACTTGGGGGAAGGGAAAGAGAAAAAGGGGGAGGGGGTAACAGTGTTTACAAGAAATGTACTCATTACATATGTAACAGCAATCTCTTTGTATATCACCTTGACAACAAATTTTTTGAAAAGTACAATAAGTTTAAATGTCTACTTTGGGCAGAATTTTTTCTTGCCAGTACTGGGCTTAGACTCAGGACCTGAGCACGATCCTTGTTTTTGTTTATTCTTAAGGCGCAAGTTCTATCACATGTGCCACAGCACCACTTTTATCTTTTTATCTATGTTGTGCTGAGGAATTGAACTTGGGTCTTCATTCATGCTCGGCAAGAACTCTTCAACTAGGCTTAACTTATGGCCCCAGTGGGAAGGAAGTTTTCCATAAAATATGTAGGAAATATGTACACTAAGGAAAAGCCATCAAAAATAGAAGAAAAATTATATACTCAGATAACGACATGCCAGTATTATGGCAGATCTCTGTAATTCTAGCTTCAAGAGTGGCCTATTTGGACCGGGAGTTGGCTGGCTGAAGTAAAGTGCTATCCTTGAGCAAGCCCTAGGACAGTGCTCTGGCCATGAGTTGAAGCCATATTGTTTGGTTGGTGAGGATCTTCTCCCACTCTGTAGGCTTCCTGATTAGTTTACTAGCTATATCCGTTGCCATACAAAAGCTCTGCAGTTTAATGCAGTCCCACTTATCCAGCCTTTCTCTGATTTGTTGTGATTCTTGGTCCTTATTAAGAAAGTTTCGACCTGTGCCAAGGAGGCCTAGTGTATCTCCTATTCCGTCCTGTAAACTTTTCAGTGTGTCAGGTTTTACCTCCACGTCTTTCATCCATTTGGATTTAATTCTAGTGCAAGGTGACAAAGAAGGATCCAACTTTAGTTTTCTGCAGGTGTTTAACCAGTTCTGCCAGCACAACTTGTTGAAGAGTCTATCTTTCTTCCATTCTATTTTTTTGGCTCCCTTGTCAAAGATTAGGTGGCCATAGGTCTGTGGTTTAATATCTGGGTCCGCAGTTCTATTTCATTGGACTTCAGGCCTGTCCTTGTGCCAGTACCAAGCTGTTTTGAGAATTATATCTCTGTAATAGAGCCTTAAGTTTGGAATTGAAATTCCTCCAGTGCTGTTCTTTCTGCTAAGAAGTGTTTTTGCTATATGGGGTCTTTTATTATTCCATATGAAATTTTGAATTGCCTCTTCTATTTTTTAAAGAATGACATTGGGATGTTGATGGGTATTATATTGAATTTGTAGATAGCCCTTGGCAAGATTGTCATTTTCACAATGTTGATTCTTCCAATCTAGGAGCATGGGAGATTTTTCCATTTGCTTAGTTCTGCTTTAATTTCCTTTTTTATCGTTTTAATTTTTTCATCTAAACGGTCCTTTACATTCTTAGTTAAGCTAATTGCTAGGTACTTTATTTTCTTTGAGGCTATTGTGAAAGGATTTTCTTTCCTGATTATTGCCTCGTTCCTCTCAGTGTTGGCATAAAGTAAGGCAGTTCATAGGTGAGGGTTGATTTTATGGCCTGCTACGCTTCCAAAGCTTTGAATCAGCTCAAGGAACTTGGGAGTAGAGTCTATAGGATTCTTTAAATACAGAATCATGTCATCTGCAAAGAGGGATAGTTTTATTTCCTCTTTCCCTACTTGGATCCCCTTTATGCTTGCTTCTTGCCTTATTGCACTGCCTAGGAATTCTAGTACTATGTTAAAAAGGAGTGGAGAGAGTGGGCATTCTTATGTCGTTCCTGATTTTAGAGGGAATGGCTTTAGATTTTCACCATTAAGTATAATACTAGCAGTGGGTTTCTCATACACAGCCTTTATTACATTGAGAAATGTTCCATGGATTCCTAGTTTCTCCACATCTTTTTACATAAAGGGGTTTTGGATCTTGTCAAATGCCTTTTCCGCATCTATTGAGACAATCATGTGATTTTATCCCTGCTCCTGTTGATGTGTTGAATTATATTAATTGATTTGTGTATGTTGAACCAGCTTTGCCTCCCTGTGATGAATCCAGTTTGATCATAGTGTATAATTTTTTTGATGAGTTGTTGTAGACGGTTGGCCAGTATTTTGTTGAGAAGTTTTGCATCGATGTTCATCAAAGAAATGGGTCTATAGATCTCTTTCTTTGATGAATCTCTGTCTGGTTTGGGGATGAGGGATATGCTGGCTTCACCGAATCAGTTTGGTAAAGGACCTTCATTTTCAATTAAGTTGAAGAGCTTGAGGAGTATTGGTGTGAGCTCTGCTTTGAAGACCTTATAGAATTCAGCTGTGAATTCATCTGGCCCTGTGCTCTTTTTAAGTGGAAGTTGTCTAATTTCCATTTCTATTTCAGAGCTTGAAATATGCCTGTTGAGTTGGGTTAGCACTTCTTGGTTCAGTGTGTGTATGTTAGTATTGTCGAGGAATTCATCCATTTCTTCTAGATTCTCAAATTTGTTGGCGTAAAGGTTTGAGAAGTGTTCCCTCATGATATTCTGGATCTTGGTAATTTCTGTCGTGATATTACCATTCTCATCTGCAATTTTGTTTATTTCGATATGCTCTCTTCTTTTTTTGGTAAGATTTGCTAAGGGCTTGTCAATTTTGTTAATTCTTTCAAAGAACCAACTCCTTGTTTTGTTGATTCTTTCTATAGTTTTTTTATTCCAAATCATTTAATTCTGCTTTGATTTTAATAATTTGCTTTCTCCTAATGGGTTTAGTTTTGGTTTGTTTCTCTTTTTCCAGGAGGTTAAGGTGAGACATTAACTAGTTGGTTTGCCATTTTTCCAACTTGCTGTTGTAGGCACTCATCGCTATAAATTTTCCTCTGAGTACTGCCTTTGTTGTGTCCCTAAGGAGTTGATATTTGTGTGGTCCTTATTGTTAAATTTCATAAACAGTTGGATATCTGTTCTGATCTCTTCGATTACCCATTGTTTTTGATTCAACAATGTGTTGTTCAGTCTCCATGACTTACAGGGCATTCGTTGGTGGAGATGTGTGTTCAGCTCCAATTTGATGTCTTTATGGTCTGAGAGTGGGCATGGAGTAATTTCAGTGTTTCTGAATCTGTCCAGTTTTGCTTTATGGCCTAAGATGTGGTCTATTTTGGAAAATGTTCCATGTGCTGCTGAGAAAAACGTATATTGTGTTGTTACTGGGTGGAATATTCTGCAGATGTCTGTTAGATTTAGTTGGTCTATATAGTTGTTAAGTTCTAAGGTTTCTCTGTTGAGTTTTTGCCTTGTTGATCTGTCCATAGGTGAGAGTGGTGTGTTAAACTCACCAACAATCACTGTATTTCGATCTATGTATGCTTTCAGTGTAAGTAAAGTTTGCTTGATGAAGTTTGGAGCTCCGGGATTGGGTGTGTAAATATTTAGGATCATTATGTCTTCCAGGAGGAAAGACCTTTTAGTAGTATGTAGTAACCTTCTATGTCTTTTCTTACTAATTTTAGTTTGAAGTCTATTGTATCTGATATGAGGTTGGCAACTCCAGCCTGTTTATGGGGGCAGTTAGACTGACCCCTCCCTTTCAAAAGATGTTTGTTTTTGGGTAAGATGTGTCTCTTGAAGACAGCAGAACGATGGCTTTTGCTTTTTGATCCAACTAGACAGCCTATGCCGTTTAATTGGAGAGTTAAGTCCATTGATATTGAGAGTTAGGATTGAGAGATATTTATTAGTTCCTACCATTTTTAAAAGCTTTTAGTAGGGTTTGTGTGTTGACAGTTCTTGTGGTCCTTAGATTGTATGCTATTTAGCTGCCATTTCTTTCCCTATATTGCATTTATTTTGGTTTTCTATGTATAGACCATCTTTGAGAATTCTCTGTAGTGTTGGTTTTGTTTCGACATATTGTTGCAGCTTTTCCCTGGAATGGAATGTTTTTCTTCTCCCCTCAGTTATGAATGAGAGCTTTCCTGGCTACAATATTGTTAGTTGGTAATTATTTGGTTGAAGGGCATGACATATATGCTTCCAGTCACTTCGTGCTTTCATGGTCTCTGCTGAGAAATCTGGGGTTATTCTGATTGGTTTGCCTTTATAGGTTACTGATCCATTTTCCCTGGCTGCCTTTAGGATCTTTTCTTTCGTTTCTATTGATCCAGTTTGGACCTCAATGTGATGGTGGGATGTTCTTTTCTCGTCAGGTCTGTTTGGGGTTCTAAAAGCTTCTCGTATCTGGATGGGCCTGCCCTTCTGGATATTTGGGAAATTCTCTGTGATGATTCCCTGAAGTATATTTCCAATACCATTGACCTCTTTCTCCACGCCCTCCTCAACACCAACTAGCCTTAAATTAGGCTTCCTTATTGCATCTTGGACCTCCTGAAGCGCTCTCTCATATTTCCTATATTTGGATTGACTCATTTTCTGTTCTTTCTCTATAATAACTAAATTATCTTCAGCTCCGGAATTTCTCTCCTCTGCATTGTCTAATCTGCTATCAAAGCTACCTACTTTATTTTTCATCTCCCTTGCTTCTAATTGCTCACTTTTGGTGCCTTGCATCTCTTGTTTTAGATCATGTATGGATTTCTTTATCTCCTTGATTTCCTTTTGAGTGGTTAGCTCAGTAGCTTTATTTTCTTTGGACATTTGGTGGAGTTTGGTCACGTTTTTATATGTGGATTCAATGAATTCATCCATCCTTCTTTGAAACACCTTTATTATGGCCTCCTTTATGGCTTCTTCTTTTTCACTTATCACCTTGTTTTTGCTTTACTCTTGTTCAGCTATGGCTTCCTCCATTATCTCTTTCTTTATATTTTCACATTTTTCATTAATGAAGTTTATCATTTTCTTGAGTTTCTTATTCTTCCCATTTGAAAATGGGAGCAAGATTACTACTAAATATGATTATAGTTTTTCAGATATAACCAACCTAGACTTCTGTAGCTGGCAGATACTAGATGTTCACAAGTTTTGATTGGTATTATCACATTTTCTTTTTGTGCACTTACAGACCAGTCTATTACAACCACTGATAAACGATTTATACCCCAAACAATAAGCCTCTCAATCCATTCTCTATTGACTTTAGGTCCCTCTGAGCCTAGAGAATAATTAACCACCTACATATACAATATTGCTCAACAGCCATCAAGTGTAGATCCGTGCAGTATAAGGGTTGAAAGACCAGCAGAGGTCCAGAGATAGAAAAATAGAATGAGAGAGGTCAGGGAGGTACAAGAGGATTAACGTAGGAGTGTAAGAATATTGTAGTAATAAAGAAAAGGTATAGCGTAAGGACAACTGACCTAAGTTGGTAAGTAGGTAGCATATTTGAGTACAAAGTTTGGAAAGTATTAGAATAAAACTTGTGTGTTGCTGCACGACTAGCTCTTAGCCCAACCAGTGGCCTCACAGTGGACCATGGGATGGATCTGTTTTTCTTGTCTACGTTGAGGGAAAGGGGTATTTCACAAGATGCAAAAGCAAAAATTTCAGAAGCAAATGCTATGAGTGAATTAGCTCGTAAAAAGCATTTTTATTTTCTTTTATCTTTCTGCCAGTCTTGGGGCTTGAATTCAGGGCCTGAGCACTGTCCTCGGGTTTTCTCAAGTCTAGCCCTCTGCCACTTGATCCCCAGTGCCACATCTAGATTTTCTATCTTTGTGATACTGAGCAATCAAACCCAGATCTTCATGGATGCTAGGCAAACACTCTACCACTATGCCAAACTCTCAACCCTGACATAGTAATTATAAAGTCATCATCATCATATCAAAATAACCTTTCTCTTACAAAGAATGAACACTTTTCTATGTGTGTAACGTTTTTTTTAAATTTCACTACTTCTTCTGTGTTTTACCCTCTTGCATTTTTACACATGACAGTAAAGCTAATCATCAGGAAAAAATTGATTAGGATACAGAAACCTAATAATATCCTAGTAGATTGACGTCAAAAATATGTGCAAGATGCCCTGTGTGTTTGACCTAGTGGTAGAGTCCTTGGCTACCACGCAAAAATCCTCAGGTTTAATTCCTCATTAACACATACATAGAAAACGCTGCAAGTGGTGCTGTGGCTCGGTGGGACAGCTAAAGCCTAAAGAAAGCCCAAGAACAATGTTCAAACTCTGAGGTCAAGACCCAAGACTAGCAAAAACAAAAAAAATTCGACAAGGGGCAAAATGCAGGCAGAGAAGGCACTGTGAAGCAAATGTTTTGTAAAGGATGAGGGCAATATTGACCCTTAAGTTTGGATCTTACCAAAAAAGGCTCCTTGAGCCTGAGACCAGACTGGTAGTTGAGCCTAGTGGAAGACATTGGGATTGGACAAATAAGGTGTGCTGTTTACTACATCCAAATGTACATTGTGAGATTGGAGGAGAGATTCAGCCTCCAGTATGTCTTTGGTGAGGTCTTCTGAGAGCAAGGATCTTTGGTCATTGGGCCCTGAAAGGTGACCCTGCCTCCCTCACAATGGAACAGAATATGGAACCCTAGTAACCAAGCCACTGTAACTAACAACCAACTCAAGCAAGCTCACTTGTCCTGTGGCTCAGGAGGAAGGAAGATGTTGCTGTGCTGTTGCCAAAGGTCAGGAAACTCGAGTCTCAGGCATGGAAGTTGTGGATGTCTTACTCGAAGATGTACATGCTAGATCATTGCCAAGCCACAAATCCAGTATAACAGGCTTTTCTCTAAGAAGAAGGCCAGGAAAATCCAGGGCAACCAGACGAGTTATATTTCTAAGAAGAAATGTATTTGACCCCATCATCCTCCCCACACACTACAACTTTCTTTTTTTTTAAATTTTTTTATTGTAATTAGTAAAGGCTTACATGATATTTGCCAGATAGAAGTTGCATTGATTCACATACATTGATACCCTTTCACATGTCTTGGTACCCATTTCCCTCCAACCCCACACCCCCCACCCCACTTGGTTTTGCCCCCTTCCCTATCAAATTTCAAATATTCAAATACAAATAAATTCAATATATCACATAACAAAGTGAGATACTATACCAGTATGGGATAACCAAGGGACAGCAAAGGAGATAAGAGACAACATAGTACATTAAGGACAACAATCATTCATAATGTGGCTTTTGTTTCAATATCCTGGACGTCCTTTCAATTAGCTTCACATTATATGGCCTTATATATGGACTTTTGTTCTATTGCAAATCTCTGCTAGTAGAGCCCAATGTTTCTACTTATTATGACGAATGAGGGAAACCAATGAGCCTAAGTTCTTTGAGTCTGGCTTACTTCACTTAATATGATTTGTTCTAAGTCATTCCATTTCCTAACAAATGGGGCGATGTCATTCTTTCTGACAGCAGCATAGAATTCGATTGTGTACAAATACCGCAACTTGTTGATCCACTCATCAACTGAGGGACATATGGGTTGGTTCCATATCTTTGCTATGGTGAATAGTGCTGCAATGAACATTGTTGTGCTAGTGGGTTTAGTATGCCCTTGTTTCTGGATTGTTGAGTAAATGCCAAGTAGTGGAATTGCTGGGTCATTGGGGAGTTCTATGTTTAGCCTTTTGAGGCACTGCCACACTGCTTACCACAGTGGTTGAACGAGTTTGCACTCCCACCAACAGTGTAGTAGTGATCCCTCCTGGCCACATCCCCTGCAGCACCTGCTGTCATTCGTTTTCCTGATCCTGGCCATTCTAACTGGAGTGAGGTGGAATCTTAGACTTGTTTTGCTTTGCATTTCTTTTATGACCAGAGATGTGGAGCATTTCTTCATGTGTCAATAAGCCATTTTTGTTTCTTCTTCAGAGAAGACTCTCTTTAAGTCTTTGGCCCATTTTTTAATGGGATGGGTGTTACTTTGGAGGTTAGTTTTGGAATGATTCAATTTTTTGAGTTGTTGATATATTTTAGATATGAGGCCTTTGTCTGTTGTTTGGTTGGTGAAGATCTTCTCCTACTCTGTAGGCTTCCTGATTAGTTTACTAGCTATATCCGTTGCCATACAAAAGCTCTGCAGTTTAATGCAGTCCCACTTATCCAGCCTTTCTCTGATTTGTTGTGATTCTTGGTCCTTATTAAGAAAGTTTCGACCTGTGCCAAGGAGGCCTAGTGTATCTCCTATTCCTTCCTGTAAACGTTTCAGTGTGTCAGCTTTTACCTCCAGGTCTTTGATCCATTTGGAGTTAATTCTAGTGCAAGGTGACAAAGAAGGACCCAACCTTAGTTTTCTGCAGGTGCTTAACCAGTTCTGCCAGCACAACTTGTTGAAGAGGCTATCTTTCTTCCATTCTATTTTTTTGGCTCCCTGGTCAAAGATTAGGTGGCCCTAGGTCTGTGGTTTAATATCTGGGTCCGCAGTTCTATTCCATTGGACTTCAGGCCTGTTCTTGTGCAAGTACCAAGCTGTTTTAAGAATTATAGCTCTGTAATAGAGTCTAAAGTTTGGAATTGAAATTCCTCCAGCTCTGTTCTTTCTGCTAAGAAATGTTTTTGCTATACGGCTCTTTTACTATTCCATGTGAAATTTTGAATTGCCTCTTCTATTTCTTTAAAGAATGACATTGGGATGTTGATGGGTATTGCATTGAATTTGTATATAGCCCTTGGCAAGATTGTCATTTTCACAATGTTGATTCTTCCAATCCAGGAGCATGGGAGGTTTTTCCATTTCCTTAGTTCTGCTTTAATTTCCTTTTTTACGGTTTTAAAATTTTCATCTAAACGTCCTTTACATTCTTAGTTATGCTAATTTCTAGGTACTTTATTTTCTTTGATGCTATTGTGATCACCCCTGGTCACTTCCCCACCAGTATCTCTTATTAGATTTTTTGATAATGGCCATTCTGACTGGAGTCAGGAGGAATCTCAAAGTTGTTTTGATTTTCATTTCCCTTATTGCTAGAGATATGGATCATTTCTTCATGTGTCTAAAGCCCGTTTTAATTTTTTCTTCAGAGAATACTCTTTTAAGTCTTTAGCCCACCTTTTAATAGGATGGTTGTTTCTTTGAAGATTTGTTTGGGAGAGATTCATTTTTTTCAGCTATAGATATATTTTAGATAACTACATATATTTTTGTAGAAAAAAGAATGGAAGCCATCATGCTGGCTCACAACTTAATTTCAGCTACTTAGGAGGCTCAGGGCTTAGGATCACAGGTCAAAGCCAACCAGGGCCCTACAGTGTGTGGGATCAAACTCTGTGAACATACAATGACTGTAAGAGGAATCTCACTGCCTGGGAATGTAGCCTAATGGTAGAGTGCTCACCTAGAATGCATGAAGACCTAGGTTCTATTCATCGGTACCGCATACTCAGAAAAAAGCTAGAAGTGGCGCTGTGTCTCAAGAGGCAGAGCACTCACCGTGGGCAAGCGAGTCCAATGAAAATGTCTAGACCCTGAGTCCATGCCGTAGGACTGGCAAAAAGAAAAAAAAGAGCAATCTTACTTAAGTAACAAGGAATGTACCCTATATTTATACAGACTGAAAAATTCATTAAGAAATTAGAAAATATGTATAAAGTGCATAATTTCTTTTGTGTGTTGGCACTGGGTCTTCAACTGAGTGCTTCAGCTCTATCCCTGACCTTTTGTGCTCAAGGCTAGCACTGTACCAATGCAGCCCCAAATCAACTATCTTCAATTGAGATATAAGCGATGAATATTTCAGGGTGCTTCATGAAAAACATTTTTATAAATTGAAACTTTCAACAGAGTCTTACTTTAATATGAATGTTGAGATGGGAAGAGACAGAAAAAGTGAAATGTTTCCTGATCCCCATAGAAAAGAGACTCAGCAGAACCACTGTGGTCTGCAGTCTTCTTTGTGAGTTTTGTTTGCTTGTTTGATTTTTGTCAATTGTGGGGCTTGAACTCTGGGCCTGGGCACTGTCCCTGAGCTCTTCAGCTCAAGGCTAGTGCTTTAATCTGTGAGCCACAGTGCCACTTCTGGTTTTTCTGGCAGTTAACTGGGTACTTTGGCTGGCTTTAAACTTTGATTCTCAGATCTTAGCCTCCTGAGTAGCTAAGATTATAGGTGTGAGGCACCATCACCAGGCTGCTGCTCTGTTACTATGCAGGTTCTGGATCAAGAACTTCAAGTTCTTACTTCAATTTTTTCTTCTCTTGCCTGATACTCTGCCATTTGAACGAAGCCCCAGTTCCTGGTCTTTGTTGGTTAATGAGAGATATTATGATTTTCTAATATTCAGAGCAACGATTATAAAACCCAGCATTTCACTTACTTGAATAAACTAAGAGACAGGACCTAGTGAGATGGAAAACAAAATTTTTTTCAACTTGCTATCCTGTTCTAATGCATAAGTCTGGCTATTTTGCTTACACACAAATATGTATTTTACCAATTTCTACTCTATTTTTGCTTAGCTTAAATCCACCACTGCCATTTCATAGATTTTGTTGTTGTTGTTTGCGGTGCTTGAACTCTGTGCCTGGGCTGTTCCTCAGATCTTCAGTTCAATGCTAGTGCTCTACTACTTTTGATTTGGCCAGTCCTGGGTTTGAACTCAGGGACTGAGCACTGTCCTTATATGTTCTCAAGGCTAGGGCTCTACCACTTCAGCCTCAGCACCACTTCCAGCATTTTTCTATGTATGTGGTATTGAGGAATTGAACCCAGGTCTTCGTGCATGCTAGGCAAGCACTCTACCACTAGGCCAAACTCCCAGCCCAAAATTATTCATCATTACTATTAGCTATTTTTTTATTATTGATTCGTCATGGTGCTTGGACTTTGGGCCTGGACACTGTCCCTGAGCTCTTCAGCTCAAGGCTAGCGCTCTTCCTCTACAGCTCCATTTTTGGTTTCTGGTAGTTAATTGGTGATGTAAGTCTCACAAACATATGTGTCCAGGCTGGCTTTGGGCTTTGAACCAAGATCCTCCAATCTCAGCCTCCATAGTAGCTAGAATTACACGCTTCAGCCAGCAGTGCCTGACTGTTTGATGTCTCTGTCTCTGTCTCTGTCTCTCTGTCTCTGTCTGTCTCTGTCTGTCTCTGTCTGTCTGCCTGTCTGTCTCTCTCTCTCTCTCTGTCTCTGTGTGTGTGTCTTTCTCTGTCTCTCTCTTTCTCTCTCTCTCTTTTGTTTGTAAGACTTTAATTGTGCACCTGGGCAGTGTCCCTGGGCTCTTCAGCTCAAGGCTACAACCTTAAACACCTTGAGCCACAGTGTCACTTCTTGTTTTCTGGTGCTCAAGTGGAAGTAACAGTTTCATGGACTTTAGTGTCTGGCCTGGCTTTGAACTGTGATCCTCAGAACCCAACCTTCTGCGATCATTTCCGTCTTTTTTTGGTGTAAGTGATACAGAGTAATTGAACACAGGGCTTTGTGCATACTAGGCAAGCAAACTACCACTAGTGTGCACTCCAGCCTTAGATAAGGGCTTTCTTTTTCTTTTTCTTGCATTTCCTATGGCTTCAACTCATGGCCAGAGCACTGTCCTAGGGCTTGCTCAAGGATAGCACTTTACTTCAGCCAGCCAACTCCCGGTCCAAATAGGCCACTCTTGAAGCTAGAATTACAGAGATCTGCCATAATACTGGCATGTCGTTATCTAAGTATATAATTTTTCTCCTATTTTTGATGGCTTTTACTTAGTGTACCTATTTCCTACATATTTTATGGAAAACTTCCTTCCCACTGGGGCCATAAGTTAAGCCTAGTGGAAGAATTCTTGCCGAGCATGAATGAAGACCCAAGTTGAATTCCTCAGCACAACATAGATAAAAAAATATAAGTGGTGCTGTGGCACATGTGATAGAACTTGGGCCTTAAGAATAAGCAAAAACAAAAACAAGGATCGTGCTCAGGTCCTGAGTCTAAGCCCAGTACTGGCAAAAAAAAATTCTGCCCAAAGTAGACATTTAAACTTATTGTACTTTTCAAAAAATTTGTTGTCAAGGTGATATACAAAGAGATTGCTGTTACATATGTAATGAGTACATTTCTTGTTAACACTGTTACCCCCTTCCCCTTTTCTCTTTCCCATACCCCAAAGTCATAAATTTCATTTACAACAAATATGTATGTATTTTCATTCCTGAAAAAAATACTTTAAAATGTGTTCAAATAAATGATGTAGGTTGATATATTTAAAAAAATGGATTACTAGAACTCTAAAATAAACATTCTAGGTAATTTTTCTCATAAAATTGTAGTAATGCTATAAAACTAATAAAAAAGGAATTTCAGTTATTAATTTCTTATGTTTTACCTTTAACATTATTACACTAAGCATACTGTTTATGCTATTAATACAGACAGCATGAAATATGATTATGTAAAAAAATTAAATGATTAAAAATAGTAAGGTTGTGGGCCAGTAGTTTGGCTTGGTGGCACACACCCTGGACTGGCAAAAAAGAAGTGGGGTTAGATAAAACAGATTTATTACCAAATGTGTGGAAAATGGTATGATTTCTTGTTTGGCTAGTCCTGGGGCTTGAACTGAGGGCCAGGAACTGTCCTTGGCCACATTTGTTCAAGGGTGGCACTCTGACACCTGAGCCACAGTGCCCCATCTGCTTTTTTTGTGTATGCAGTGCCGAGGAATTGAATCAAGGTCTTCTTGTATACTAGGCGAGCATTCTACAACTAGGCCACATTCAAAGCCAAAGTAGATTTTTGATGCTATTGTGGAGTTTTAATTTTCTTAAATATTTGTACAAAGCACAATGGATATATAAACAGACTTGGACTCACAGAACAGAGCCCACATAATATTACAGTTACTCTGGCACTTCTCCGGATTGACAAAACACATTTCCAGGCATCTGCTCTGTCCTTAAGCTTTGGTAGCTGACTTGTTTTTCCATGGAGGGCTGTCCTGGATTCCTGGTGATTCCATGCATTTCATAGTTCCCTGTATATCCAGTAAGGTTGTCTTCTATGGGACCAGACCTGTCTGAAGAACTGCACACCATAATATTAACAATGAGAGTTTAACAGTTAGCAAAGTAAATACAATGAATACTTGACAAGAATCATGAGAGCAAGGTAAAGAGATGTCTTTTTAGAAAGGGGACAGGGAAGCTCTAAATCCAGACTGGCCTCCAAGTTGTCTTCAGACAGTAATTCTACTTCAGAGTCCTCAGAAGGGTCTCCTTCCTCATGAGAAACAGAATGTCCTTCCTGAGTTAAGAGGGGGATGGATTCTGGTTTGTCGAATGGAGATTGAGTCTCTTTTAGTGAGATGGATGGGTCTGGATATTCTGTGAGGATGGATTCATTTTCCTCCAATGAATCCAGTATTAAGAGTACGCTTGCTGCTTCCCATGGGGACATTTTCCATGAGCCAAGCGTGTGCCTCTTCAGCTTGCACAATAAGTGGAGTGTTACTCTGACTCAGATGGACTGACTCTGGGTGGAGTGTGAAAGGAAACGGAAGGAAATCTGGCTGCTCTTTTTCTTCCTCCATAGTATCTGCAGGTTCAACTGTGTCACACATGGGGTTCAGAGCAAAAGGTATATCCACAGGACTCTATACCTGTTTGGTAATTTCTACAGAAGGCCCATGCTTTCTGGAGTGCAGTGATGATTCTCAGTCTCCATCAGTCACCAGCTCCATTGGTGGGTTTTTCATCCGGAGTTCAGGATAAGCTCTTCCACGATGACCCAAACCTAAGAATGGAAATAGGTACAGAGTGGACAGAGTGGACTCTGCAAGTTGAAGTGTCACTCAACTTCCATGAGGATCTAATGGAGGAACCTGTAGAACTGGAGTTTGGACTGAACACTGAGGAGGTATGGGGTCTTTCTAATGAGTGCTTATTCCCGAGTCCTTTCAGAGGACATACATTACCTGGCTGACACCACCCATAAAGGGCATTTTGCCAAGCTCTGTAGAAGTAAGGGCCAACCAATATCTAGACCACATGGGCTTCCTACTCACAGGCTCTGAGGCACCCACACCAGGACTTCTACTTTTTCTTGGTCTTACTGTACGCACATTCCTCCAGCTGGTCAAAAAGTATGTGTTTAGAAGAGCAGGTCCAAAGCCGGCATGTGGAGCCTCATATAGAGCTTGAGTTGTGTCAGGGTGTGGCAGTTCTTGAACTCGTAGAAATCACTCGGGTAGAAGTCCATTCACATCGTATAGATGGAACACATGATGCTGTGGGCACATTCGGTACAAGGAAAGTGAGAGCCTTCTCTCTCCATCCTGAGCCTTCTACAAAAGCCCCTTTCTTGCAGGACTCTAATGCTGTGGCTGTCCTGCAGAGATGTGCACTTATGTGCTGGGAGGGGGGTAAGAGACACTCGAGAACAGGATGACTTTTACACCCCACTTCCAGAAGCTTCTGAGAGAGGCCTCTATGCATGTGTCCAAAGTAAACGCACCTTAAATTAACTAAGTAAATGCTCTAAATAAATCAATAAGTGAATGCTCTAAATAAAGAACTAAATGCTCATTCCTCTAATCTTAGCCACCCAGCAGGCTGAGCTCTGAAGATCACAGTGGAAAGCCAGTCTAGTCAGTAAAATCTAAAGGCACTTGTCTTCAATTAGGCAGCAAAAAGCCAGAACTTGACCTATGACTCAAATGGTACAGTGCTAATTTTTGAACACCAAAGGGATGGCATTTAGACCTGGGTTCAGGTTCAAGTGGCAGCACTGGACCACACACCAAAATGTAAAGGCTTTCAGGTTCTAACAGGCAAAGCTATCACAATCCCTCCCTGATGGCTCAAAAGTGATTCAGCCCCCAGCTTTTCCTCTGACTCCAGTATTTCACAGGCCTCCGCCATTAGTACTGACACCTCATTTCTTACTGGGAAATGGGATTTCCTAGGATGTCACCTAGGTGAGGGCTGCAGTTGGGAGCCACTTACTCATGCCTGAAATCCAACTTCTCAGTAAGCACACTGTTGAGACTCCAGTAGCTTGTGAGGGAAATGAAATGGCATGGTGTCCCAGTCTTAATGAAGTAGTTTGTGTACTTGTATCATGCTTAGCTCCCCTGTGAACACCCCAGTGAACCAAACAGGCTCAGAGAGGAGCCAAGTATTCCAAGACTTGGCCAGGAGGGGTGAGCAAACTTGGGTTTGGAGGGGGAACACTCACTTTTTCAAGAGAATTTCCAGCAACTACTACATTGTCCTCCACTATTTGAAATTGTGCAGGAAGTTTCCCACATAAAAGAGATCACCTTTCTGGTAGGCAGCGATCAGCTTTGTCAGCAGCATCTCCAACAGGCCTTCCTCCAGGATCCATAGGTTACAAGGCTCATTCAGAGTCTGAGCTGACTTACCATCACACTATGTTGGCAAAACAGTGGATATTTCAAAAGTAGGAATGGGACCACTCTTCACACTGAGGAATTGGAATAGAGTAGATTGGAAATGACACACTCTAATCTCAGTAGAGTCACTTGAAAGCACACAAGAAGGTTGTAGTGTGTGGGCAGGATGATGGGTTCAAATAGGTTTCCTCTCAATATACCTCATCTGAGTTGCCCTGGAGGTTCCTGGATTTCTTCCTAGAGAAATGCCTGATATACGGAAATTTTGGCTTGGCACTGATCCAGCATCTACTTCTTCAAGTGAGAGATCCATATCTCTCATGCCTGAGATGCGAGCCTCCTGACCTTTGGCAACAGCACAGCAACATCTTTCTTCCTCCTGAGTCACAGGCCAAGGGAGCTGGCTTGAGCTGGTTGTCACATACAGTGGCTTGGTTACCAGGGTTCCGTATTCTGTTCCATTGTGAGGGAGGTAAGGTCACCTTTCAAGGCCCAATGACCAAAGCTCCTTGCTCACAGAAGACCTCCCCAAAGTCATACTGGAGGCTGAATCTCCTTTCCCACCTCACATATGGATGTAGTAAACAGCACACCTTTTTGTTCAAATCCCAAGTCATTAACTAGGCGTAAGTGCTAGCCTGGTCTCAGGCTCAAGGAGCCTTTCTTAGGTAAGATCCAAACTTAACTGTGACTATTCCCCTTACCCTTCACAAGACATTTTGCTTCACAGTGCCTTCTCAGCTTGCATTTTGCCTCTTGCACCTTTTTTTGCTAGACCTGGGACTTTACCTCAGAGCCTGACCATTGTTCTCAGGCTTTCTTTAGGCTATAGCTGTCCCACCAAGCCACAGCACCACTTCCAGAGTTTTCTATGTATATGGTACTGCAGAATCAAACCGGACTCTTTTTGTGTGGTAGCCAAGCACTCTACAAATAGATGAAAGACCCAGGCCATCTTGCACATATTTTTCACTTCAGTCTACTAGGACGTGGTTAGGTTTCTGTATCCTAATCTATTTTTCTTCCTGATGAATATCTGTGCTGTCATCTGTAAAAATGCAAGTGGGAAAATCACAGAAGCATTGGTGACATAAAAAAAAGTCTTACAGACATAGATAAGTGTTCATTCTTTGTAGGAGAAAGGACATTTTGATATGATGATGATGACTATTTATAATACTTAATCGGGGTTTAGAGTTTGGCCCAGTGGTAGAGTGCTTGCCTAGCATCCATGAAGATCTAGGTTTGAGTCCTTAATATCACACAGATATAAAAATCCATATGGCAATGTGGCTCAAGTGGCAGAGGGCTAGACTTGGGAAAAGCCAAGAGCAGTGCTCAGGCCCTGAGTTCAAGCCCCAGGAATGGCAGAAAAAACAAAAGAAAAGAAATGTGCTTTTTACAAGTTATTCACTCACAGCATTTGCCTCTGAATTCTTCACTTCTGCATCTTGTGACTTATCCCTTTCCCTCAATGTAGACAAGAAAAACAGATTTTATTACTTGCTATCCTGTTGTCCAATCTTTGGATATTAATTCAAAATACAATATTGCCTGAAATATTGTGTGTGTGCATGTGTGTGTATCTGCCAATGTGTGCATGCACACATGTGTACAGGGTTTAGGGCTTACTCATAGGGCCTGTGTGATAACCCTCAGCATCTTTTCCTCAAAGGTATTGGTCTTTCACTTGTAGCTTATTATAGCTAATTGGAGTTGAGAGATTCACTCAATTTCTTGCCCTGTGCATTGGAACCCAGTGCTGGGTTCTCATATTGTTAATTGTAGCTATAGAGAAGGCTGAGGTCTGGGGATCCTCGTTAGAATCTAGCCCCTGAAAGAAAGTCACTGATAGAAATCTTTATCTTCAGTTAAGCACGAATAAATAAGGCAAATGTGGAACTGTGGCTCAGTTCCTCTTGTACCAGCCATGAGAAAATTAGTAATTGGCAGCACCTGGTCCCTGAGAGAAATCTTTAGCACTGGTTCAAAAAAAGAAAGAAAATAATGAAAAAAATTAAAACTTGCTGAGGAATCCATAAGGATAAACGTGCCTGTGAATAATCTTGTCATTTCAGATTCCCTCAAGAGCTTATGTCTCTCTATATTTTTCAAGTTTTTTTAAAGATATTTACATATTTTCTATCTTTCTTAAACAGAGATAGCCATCCACAAAACACAAACACAAACTCTCACACAGTATACCACCCACCCATAAGTGTCTGGCTATGTATATATGTATAGTCATATGTATTGATCTGTCTCTCTATACTAATATATAAATGCATAAACATATGTATTTAGACAAACAGGAAACATACATAGATAGGTCTCAGGCATTTCCAGATTTTGTGCAAGTCTTCTGAGTGCAACTTACCATTGTATTGTTTGTCAAGATAGAGTCCCTCTAACTTTTGGCCAGCTTCTTGTCCTTTGATACTTTTTTCTGCCAGTCCTGGGTTTTGAACGCTAGGCCTGGATGCTGTCACTAAGCTTGAACTTCTTGCATTCAGTAGTTTATTGCAGATAAGAGTCTCATGGAGTTTCTGTCCTGGGCTGGCTTTGAATTGTGATCCTGAGATCTCAAACTCCTGAGTAGCTAGGATGACAGTCTTGAGCTACCAGTACCTGGTTCCTTTGCCTCTTTTACCCTTTTTTTGGCCCCATCACAGCCATGGTATCTACCTTCCTATGTTCTCTCCACCTGCCCCCAGACAGGGGTCTGACAGATGCTTTCCACCCACTTATTCATGTCCTCCTCTGTATTGGCTGACAGCTAAGACATGCACTCACTTGTCTGGATGCCAAACACAAAGCCATGTGATTGTTTCTCAGTCTGGAACATCCTATCAGATTTATAGCACCACAGAGGGTCAGGTTGATGCTCCTCCAGGGCTTCTTAAATTGTTCTCATATTAATCCACAACACGTTTGTCATCACTTGTCCAGCTAATTCATGGACTAAACCAGCATTCCCTACAAACTTAGATCCCAATACCATGAGGACACTCAAGGGTGCATTAGGAGTGTGACCTGCAGGTGGATGTGAGCCTGTCTAAGTTGGAGGGGATTTCTCCACCACAGGAAATGGAATACAAATTTAGAATCTGCTTTCATGAGGTGACAATCTCTGGCAGATGTTCTTATCAAATGTGGCACTGCCTACTTCCAGCTTAAAACATGGGTTGATGACCCAGCATAACAGAGAATGTATTCACCCAGGCCCAACACATAGGCTGGGACCCTGAACTTTCAGGTAGCATTTGGCTTTGAAGGTCATGAGATCTTACTCTACAAATGATGAGCCCCCTCCCGTGAGGCATAGCAAACGGAGCCAAAGTGCAACCCAGTTAAGCACCAGATCAAGCTTCCCTTCTTCAGTAGGGTATGGTTTGAAAACTGTGCATAGCTTCTGTTTGAAGCCAGTCCAGAAATGAAAGTCCATGAAAGTCTCATTTCCAGTTAACTGCCAAGAAAAAGCCAAAGATAGAGATGAAGCTCAAGAGAGGTAGAGAGCCATCTGAAAAGAATGGTTACACCCTGCAACATCCTCATTATCTGATCTTGAAAACATCTCTGCGTGCATCCCAGCATGCAGCCAGCATCTGGGGTTGACAGTGACCCCTGCGCCCATTGGCAATCTGCACTGTCTCTGACATCTGTAATGTGAACCTCATTCTGTTGGGTTTGTGAAGCGGTGTCAACCCTGCAGAAGGAACCAACTGTGCCCTAACTCCCACTGTCCCCTGGGGCCCCTAGCATTCCCCCATCTGCACCCCTCCTGTGGCTTCTGATCCTAGGGAGCCCTCCTTCCCTGTCCACAACTCACATGAAGTGCATATTTCTTCTCCTGGGGCAACTTCTCCACAGAGAATACATGACATGCCCACTCTCCAGGCACGGGGAGATCCTGCCAAAATAGCAAATCAGTGATAAGGACATAAAGTGATGAATAGAATTTTAGATCCTGATGGTAGACAGTCTGCAAAATCCAAGGGAGAATGGAATTGGAGGGGACCAGGGATCAGGATGTGGGCATGGAGCTTCCCTGCCAAGGGGGTGGGGGAAGTCACAGGCTGGGGGATGCACAGGATGATCCATGGGCCCTGTGAAGCTACTGGGTCACCCCCTTCTGCATCTCAGCCTTTGGCTTTAAGCTCTGTGATCGTCAAGATGTGCACAGTCTGTACTATGGCTGGCAGAAGAAAGGACTCTGGGAAGACAACTGTAGACCCTTTGTGAGTGTAGGAAGGGGTAGGCTGGACACCCAGTCCAAGAGGAGCTAAAACTGGAGTCGAGGGGTGTGCAAGGAGTGGGTGTGAGGGTTGTGGGCAGTCACAGTCACGGCAGACGTGGCTCTGTCTGTGGGGTGAGTGCCTCCCTGCAGGCACAGCACTGGACATATCAGAGATCCACATGAAAAGGAAAAGCTCGAAATGTCACTATGGTTCAAATGGTAGAGCATCAACCTTGAGCAAAAGAGCTCAGGGACAGTACCCAGGAACTGAGTTCAAGCCTCATGACTGTAAAAGAAAAAGAACCAGGACTATGAGAGGAAACCTGGTACTCTCTTGGTCTAATCAGACACAAGAAGAGGCCTGGATAGGCTGTGGAAAAACACAGAGAACATCTTCCCCCAGCTCATCCTGTCCTGCATGCAGGGACAGCCATGTAACTAGGGCTACGGTGAGATCATCTTCACCCCTGTGCTGCCATCTGAATTGTAGGCCTCTGTCCTGGCATGGGGTGTCCTGATGGCTGAGCAGGTGCCGTAACCCTAGATGGAGAGCAGCCACTGACTGTGGTAGCTAAGGAGAGATCTGTTCCATAGCTATCAGGCCACCCAGCATGGGAGCCATAACCTCCCCTCACCCAGGTAGAGGCCAATGGTTTTCCAGGTGCTACTGACATTGCCCCACCCCTAGCTCTGGGTACACGTGACATTCCCTCCACAAGGAGCAGGACTAAGTGAAGGATCAGGAAGCTGCCTATGGGCTTCAGATGATGGCCAGGCTGGCACTACAGATGGCCTCACTCTGTCACCACCTTCTCCTGCCTCCATCATTCCTCCATCATGCCTCTCTACCTCCCACCCATTAACCTTGGAAACCAATGAACTGGGCTCTCATCATTCCTCTCATCTCTTCACCCACCTTGCCATGCGTCCATCCCTCTGTCACTTCCACCCCACACACATCCCACCACCAGCCACCCTCTAGCTTATGAGGATCCCAGAGGAAGCTCTTGGTGAAGGGCTTGTGACCACAAAACAGTTACTATCACACGTTCTGGCCTGATCCACCACAGAATAAGAACAGCCAAGCAGGCACACACCGCAGCAGAGTTGCTCTGCTGCCACCCTGATTTCTTCATGGCCAGGACTTGGCTCTCCTCAGCCTCCCAGCTCAGTAACCAGAACATTGTGCTTTCACAGAGCCATGGCTTCCAGTCTCCATGGACACAATGACATCAAGGTGATGCCAAATTCCCCATCTCTATATACTTCTAACTATGGGATGGGAGCTGAGGTTCTCTTCTGTGACTCCATCCGCTAAGAGGCTCATGCAGATTTCTATCCTTTGCTCATCATGGTGACTCTTTGGTTAACAAGTCACTGCTGGGCTTCCAGTTCACCACATATAGAACCCATACTCCAACACTTTTCTTAGAAGGACTGATGACTTTTAACTATTCTCTAGTTTTAAATTTCTAGTTCCTTCTCTCTTTCATTTATATATTTCCCTTCCTCACATACTTCCCTTTTTTTTACCTTCCTTCTTTCATTCCTGGCCTTGAACTCAAGACCTGGAGCTTTTTCTTAGCTTTTCTTTGCTCAAGGTAGCACTCTAGCTCTTGAGCCACAGCTCTACTTCAATCTTTGTTCTTGCTCTAAACTGGGAGTATGAGTCTCATGCATTTTTCCCTTTGCTGGGTTGGTTTTAAACCACAATACTAAGATCAGGATCCTGAATACGCCTCGGATCACAGGTATTATCTAATCAAAACAAATTCCTGATTTCTTTTTTAGACATAATTAGTTCTTTCAGGTGAGCCACCAGCCACTCATGCAAGAGCATTGCAGGATCCCAGCATTCATCTTGTCTCCAGTCTTATTCCATCCATCTCACAATGGTCATCTAAAACACCCTGCTGCATGCCTGAAGTCGCAAGGAACGTTCTCAACGCCATGAGAAGCCCCCTTAAGCTCTGCCTCAGACATGCCCAGCCCCCATCCCACTTCCACATGAGCATTTGTTTAGGAGAAATTTCCTGAGTACATCATCATCTTTTCCTCACCATTCAAATTTCATCTTTGGAGTCATTTCTCCCAGACAAAGAGGAACATGATCCATGGTTTGATAGCAGCTCCAGCTTCATAGTCCCAGCCACCAACACCCCCCCATTACCCTGCCAGACACCTGAATTCAAGAACAATGTTTTCACTACCCCTGACTCTTATCAAATGTTTTAACTTATACAGTGCATTAAAATAATTTTACTAAATGGAATAAACACATGGCATCAAGCTTCAGAATCTTTGCACCTGAACTTTTAGTGAATCACAGACACACCAGCATTTCTGTAGCCAACAGAAATCTTAGCTTTGAGATTTCAGCATTCCTGGTATCCAAGTTTGGATGTGCTAACACTGCCCTTAATGGGGCACTTCAATCACACAATCCCACAACAATCAATGTCATTTGACATTCACTGGTAGGTGGTGCTAGGAAAAAGACTGATGTGCCAACTCCATGCTGGCTTGACCTATGCCATCTTCAAACCTGAAGCAAGTGGGGCTCCTCTGTCCATGACACCTTTTGTGTACTACCCCAGGAGGACCTTTACCTTGAGACAAAATTATGAAGACTATCTCTACCAGCAACGATTCCAGTGAGATGTGCCTACATGGATAAAGCTAAAATTTCACTAAAGTGAGGTTGTTGGCAGTGCTGGAGCCTGAACTCAGGGCCTGGGCACTAAGCATTTGTACTCAAGACTAGCCCTTTACCACTGGAGCACAAACTCCATTCCCAGCTGTTTTTATTTTTGGTAGTAAGAATCTATCAGACTTTCCTGTTCTAGGTGACTTGGAACTTCCATACTCAGATCTCAGCCTCCTGACCAGCCTGGATTAAAAGTGTGGATCAGCCATGCACCACACCTGAGGACTTCAGCCAGCACATTTTTTCCCAAAAATTGGAAGAGGAAGATGAGGGAGGGTTGGGCTCATCCTGCCCTGCATATGAAGGAGAGCATCAGCGCCTGAACTTCATTCCCTGTTGTAGGCTGCTGGAGGAAAAGGAAGCAAATAGGCACAGGCTGGCAGCAGATGCCACAGAACAACTTGTGACCAAGACTCCCAGAGCAGACCTCAGAATCGATGACAGAGTTGGATCTACCCAGTAACAGAAGCAGTGGTGACACCTGAAACTGCGCGTTTGAGCCTTTGCTGCTAGTAAACAGGGCCACCTATGTCTCAATGAGAAAGGTGAGATTTTGGTGGAGAAGGTGAGATTAAACATTATGTATCATGCCAGAAGACAGACTATAAGGGGTCTTTTATTATTCCAAGTGAAATTTTGGATTTCCTCTTCTGTTTCTTTAAAGAATGACATTCTGATCTTGATGAATATTGCACTGAATTTGTAGATAGTCCTTATCAAGATTGCCATTTTTACAATATTACTTCTTCCAAACCAGGAGCATAGGTTTTTGCATTTCCTCAGTTCTGCGTTAATTTCCTTCTCCAGGGTTTATAGTTCCATCAAAAAGGTGCTTTACATTCTAAGTTAATTCCTAGGTATTTTATTTTCTTTGATAGCAAAATGAGTTGCTATCCTGATTCTTGCCTCATTCCTCTCATTTGTTGGCATATAGGAAGGCAGTTGACATTGAGGGTTAATTTTATAACCTGCTACCTTACCAATGTTTTATATCAGCTCAAGCAGCTTTGGAGTAGAGTCTATAGGGTTCTTTAAATACAGAATCATGTCATCTGTAAGGAGAGAAAGTTTCAGTTCCTCTTTTCCTTTTCCTCCTCACTCCAGTTAGAATGGCCAAGATCCAGAAATCTAATAACGTATGCTGGAGGGGATGTGGCCAGGAGGGATCACTACTACACTGCTGGTGGGATTGCAAACTCGTTCAACCACTATGGAAAGCACTATGGCAGTATCCCAAAAAGACTAAACATAGAGCTCCCCTGTGATCCAGCAATTTCACTACTTGCCAATCGTCCAGATAGGACATACTAAATTCACTAGAACAATAACATTTATCACAGCACTATTTACTATGGCAAAGGTATGGAACCAACCCAGATGCCCGTCAGTTGATGAGTAGATCAAATATGGTATTTTTACACAATGGAATTCTGTGCTTCTGTCAGAAAGAATGACATAGACGAATTTGTAAAGAAATAGAAAGACTGTAAAGTTTAGAAATTAGTTTCTGTCTCCTTCTCTCTCTCCCTCTCTATCTCTGTAAAATTTAGAAGTACCTGTTTCTCTCTCTTTTCTGTCTTTCTCTCTCTCTTTCTGTCTCTCTCTCTCTCTCTCTCTCTCTCTTTCTCTCTCTCTCTCTCTCTCTCTCTCTCTCTCTCTCTCTCTCTCTCTCCAATCCTTAGGCTTGAACTCAGGGCCTGAGCTACTTTTGCTCAAGGTTAGCACTCTACTATTTGAACCACAATGCTGCTTCTGGCTTGCTCTTTTCACGTAGTATTGAGGAATCTAACCCAGGCCTTCATCCTTGATAGGTTAGCACTCTACCACTAAGCCACACAGTCAGCTTTTAGAGGTTTCTGACGAAGGTTTTCCTACATGCTATTATTTCTTCTGTGAGTGCTCTTAATGCTTGCTGAAGGTTGACTTTGTTTAGAAGACTTACCCTAATGCTCCCATATACAGAGATTCTATATATAGCTAAATGTTTTTCATTACTCAGAATTTCTCTATTGTGTATGTTCTGAAATGTACTGAAGACTGACTTCTGATTAAAAGTCATTGCACATTTGTTCTATTCATTAGTTTTCTTTTCTTCTATGGAATCAGGTTTGTGATGAACACAGAAGTATGCCTTCCAGGTCAAACACTTTCCACATTTGTAATATTCATAAGGTTTTTCTCTCCTATGTGCATTTTATACTTAGTCATGCGTTCATGATGGATTTTTCATATTCTTATATTCATACGATTTTTATCCTGTGTCTGTGTGGTATCATGCAAACTCAACTATGAGTTCTTCAAAAAAATTTCCCTTTCATTTCATTCATAGGATTCTATCCTGTGGGTGTTTAGTGATAAATCTTGCCTTGTGCCTTCTGGGGAAAAGACTGAATATTTGCTACATTCATTAAGGGTTTTATCTTGTGTTGGTTCTGTGACACAAGCTGAGTTTTCTTCCACAGACTAAAAAGTCTTTCCTATTTATTACATTGCTAAGGATTCTCATATGTGTGAACTCTCTTACGCTTTCTGAAGGGTGAATACTGCACGAAAGACTTTCCACTTTGGTTATATTCCTAAGGTTTCTAATATGTGTGAATTCTGTTATGCCTCCTGTAATGTGACTTCCATCTGAAGGTCTTACCACATTTGATGCACTCGTACAGTTTCTCTCCTGTGTGTGTTCTCTGATGCAATTTGAGGGAAGACTTCCATTTGAAAGACATTCCACATCGGTTACATTCATAAGGTTTTTCTCCTGTTTGAATTGTCTTATGCATGTTGAGGTTTGGCTTCTGTGTGAAGGACTTTCCACATATGTTACACACATAAGGTGTTTTTCCTGAGTATATTCTCTGATGAACATGGAGTTTTACCTTCCATTTGAAAGACTTTCCGCATTCACTACATGCATAAGTTTTCTCTCCTGTGTGTGTTCTATTATGCCCATCAAGATATGACTTCCACTTGAAGGTCTTTCTACATTTGTTGCACACAACAGGTTTCTCTCCTGTGTGTGTTCTTTGATGCAATTTGAGGGAAGATTTCTGTCTGAAAGACTTTACACATTGGTTACATTCATAAGGTTTCAGTTCTGTGTGTATTCTCTGATGAACACGAAGTTTTCCCTTCCCTTGGAAAGACTTTCCACATTCATTACACTTATAAGATTTCTCTCCTGTGTGTGTTATTTGATGAACCCGAAGGTGTATCTTCTGGGTGAAAGACTTTTCACATTTGTTACATTCATAAGGTTTCTCTTCTGTGTGTCTTCTCTGGTGCAAAGTGAGGTATGATTGCAGTCTAAAAGTCTTCCCACATTTATCCCATTCATAAGATTTCTCTTCTGTGTGAGATCTCTGATGTGTGCTGAGAGCTGAATTCTGGGCAGAAATTTTATTACGTTCCTCATATTCATAAGGTTTGTCTTCTCTTGGAGATCGAGGTTGGAGCATCAGGTCTGACTTCTCAGAAATTAATTTTCACACTTGATGTACGCATCACATATCTCAGGATATTTGCTCTGAGGTATTGTAAGGCGTATTTCATTACTGAAAGATTTCTCACATTCTCTACATGTATGAGGAGTCTCTCCTGTGTACATTTTCGGATGTGGAGTGATGGTCGGTGTTAAGTACAATATTTTTCATCACACAGTACATTTAGCAGTTTTCCTCCCTCCCTGAAGAATTTCTTGGGCAGGGAGAACAGAATTATGATACTGCAGATCGTTTGGACTGTCACAATCATGAATAAAATGCTCTGAATATCCGATGGATTTTTTAAGAACAGGAGACATACGAGATCTATATGCAGCATGCATCTCATCAGGCTTAGGAGACAGAAGCATGTTCTGAACTTAATGAACTCCTCAGTCCTCACCCCTAAGTTGTTACCGTTATTACTAATCAGCTCTGGATTATGTGTAGAGCTCAAATTTAAAGTTGTTGCAAATCTCACGTTTTCCTCCACTTTGATACTACTTGCAACTGCTACTTCACAAAGACATTCATGTGGAATTTCCTGGCAGGTCTTGAACACATTTTCCATTACCTGGACATCTAAAATGAGTCATAGAAAAAAAGACACAAACATACATGAGATACAAATATTCCTTACTGTAAAGGTAATGACTTTACTTTCCCATCCTAAGTGTTAGATATTTTAAAATATAAAAGTGGAAATTGATTTGTGAGAAATATATGCTTTTCTCCCTAACATATTAAGAAAATGATATTTTACAATGACCAATAATGTTTTTCTGTGTTTTAGTTCTCTTTTTTTGTATTTTTTAATTGTAATTAGTAAAAGGGTTACATGATATTGGCCAGATAGAAGGTGCATTAATTCACATACATTGATATCCTTTCACATGTCTTGGTACCCGTATCCCTCCCCCCCACACCCCCCACCCGTCTTGATTTTCCCCCCTTCCCTATCAAATTTCAAATATCCAAATACAAATAAATAAAATAAATCAGAAGACAAAGTGAGATACTATACCAATATGAGATAACCAAGGGACAGCAAAGGAGTGCTCCAGTGGCGCAATCGGTTAGAGCTCGGTACTTATATAATAGTTCTCTTTTTATATCACAGGAAATATTTATTGAAATTACCCATCCATGTATTGCTACAGTTTTAAGCTGAGTACTACCTATAATATACCTGCAGCTGTTTTTTTTCAAATACTGTTTTGTTTATACATTGAGGAATAGCTGCCTTTCTTTTATTTTTGAGAAATAATCTAAATATTGTGCTGTTTTGCATCTTTTTAAAACTTTCTTTTCTTTTCTTTTCTTTTTTTTTTGTAGTTCATAGGCCTCGGCCCTGTCCCTGAACACTTCAGCAGAAGTCTATAACCCCTATCCTTGAGCTACAGCCCCACTTCCTCTTTTCAAGAGTTAACTACAGATAAGAGTCTCAGGTCCTGAGTAGCAGATAGGATTACCTTACCCAGTTTCAATGCTGTTTTCTTATTAACCATTAAGTGAGGAACACGAATTTTTCTAGATTCTGCGGCCACAAGTTTGGTGTATATGTCTGTTGGCTTTGATCCAAGCAAGAACGATTCTTGAGAGTAAGGACTTACACCTATATCCCTTCAGTTACAACTTCTAAACTAAAGTCTCAATTTAGGTATTTGTGGGAATTTTGAAATTTATTTCTTTCCATTTGAAGTCTTATAAAAATTCCTTTTCTAACACTCCTGTCCCTTAGAACCTTGGAAGACCAGAAAATCCCCAGCTCATTGTCTAGTTAATTTTCTTATGTTGATTGAAACTTTGTTGTTTTTTTTCCCTTCCATTCCTGGGTTTGAACTTAGGACCTAACCACTGTCCTTGGGTTTTCTCAAGACTAGAACCCTACCAATGAAGTCATTACTTCTGGCTTTTTCTATGTATGTGGTAATAAGGAATCAAACCTGTGTCTTTGTGCATGCTAGGCAAGCACTCTACCACTAGGCTCAATTTCTGGTGGAAAGGTCTGGTTCTGAATACCAGTCTCTTCCTACCAGCAAAAAGATATTATCCTTATCAGAGAATAATGCCCTGACTTATTCCTTGTTTGCTCAATCATTTATAGTCTTAGTTTTAAAGAAATGAAATATCTTTCTTTCTTTCTTTCTTTCTTTCTTTCTTTCTTTATTTCTTTCTTTCTTTCTTTCTTTCCTCCCTTCCCTCTTTCTTCCCTCTTTCTTCTTTCTTTCTTTCTTTCTTTCTTTCTTTCTTTCTTTCTTTCTTTCTTTCTTTCTTTCTTTCCTTCTTTCTTTCTTTCTTGTTTTTCAGTCATGGGACTTGAATTCTAGACCTGGCTGTTCTTCCTGAGCTCTTCAGCTCAAGGCTACTGCCCTATGTCTTTAGACTCAACCCCACTTCCCATTTTCTATTGGTTCATTGGAGAGAAGAGTCTAAGGTGTTTTTGTGATAGGTCAGTCTTTGAACCTTGATCCTCAGATCTCAGCCTCCTAAGTAGCTAGGATTACAGGCATGAGCCACGGGCTCATGGCGTTCTCATTTTATTTTGTTTCACAGTGATTTCTACAGAGAAATCTAACTTTAACTCTACTGCCACATAGAATTCATCATATCACCCTATGATTCTTGGTGCCGGTGGTTTGGGCTAGCATGCACAAAGACCTGGTTCAGTTCCTTGGGACTACATACAAAGAAAAAGCCAGAAGTGGTGCTATGACTCAAGAAGTAGAGAGCTAGCCTTGAGAAAACCCAAGGACCATGCTCAGGCCCTGAGACCAAGCATAGGATTGGGAAAATAAAATGATTCTTGATTCATTCACAAAGAATTCCATAGGTTACACACAGGATTTAGGGTAACTAAGAATATTATTGCTCAGTACATCACAACATGAACTTACCAATGGGGCTCAGGCTCCAACATCAATATGAAGATGCATTCACTCACCTGTGATATTCTTGTCAGAGGAATTTCCTATCCAGAGTTCTGCACAGTGCTCTAGCTTGTCAATTAATACAGGTTTGGGAACACAGGGCCCTGTAAATTAGAAACAGTAGAGAATTATTGCTTATGCTGTGTCATCATTGCTTTAAGTTCGCAGACATCCTACTCACAAGTTACCTATTAAATCTTTTCTCTCATTTCACACTGGCTCCATGGTTGACTTTTCCCCAGCTCTGGATTCATTTTCTATGGCATAAACTTAGCTGTCTTGCTCAAGGCTAGAAAAATACCAGTTTGAGTCCCAGCTCCACTTACATGCATAGGTCTTCATGCATGCTAGGCAAGCACTCAACCACTAAGTCAAACTCTTGACACTCCACTAACATTTTTGAGGGATTAATTGGAGTTATAGAGTTTCATGGCAATTTTTATGCCATTGCTGGCTTCAAATTAGAATTCTTAGATTTCTTCCTCCTGAATATTTTAAGATTACAGGCATGAAACATTGCACCTAGTGCCAGGTTTCCATTATAAACTCACTGTTTAGTGATTTGTAGATCCTATTTCCAATAATGATATATATTCTATTCTGGATGGTTTATCCACTTACAATTACTGTGTAAGTTTGGAATGTCGTCTCCATTAGAGGAAACATAATTTAGAACTGTTGTCAAAGTATCCTGAAGGTATCCTGAAGAATGAGTACAAAATTACCTTAGGTTTTCTTTAGAAAGTAATGATACTTCTCAGGACCTGGAATCTTTCATTTAAATAGTATTGAAAGTTTGATAAACATTCACGTATCTGCAAAATAACAAGGCACTTGGCCTTGCAAGTGAATTTGACTTTTGCTCACCTAAGGACACCAGGTTGCTGTAGGTCTCCAGCATTACATCTCTGTACAGGGTTCTCTGAGCATTGTCCAGATGCTGCCACTCCTCCCAGCTGAAATCCACAGCTACATCATCAAATGACACCAGCTTCTGGAATGGCACATTTTCATCAAGTAATTAGCACTGAGTTATAAACACACCATGTCTGGAATTTTATTCTTTTTTTGTTGGAATTGTATTCCTTTACTTAAATGTTTAGACTTACATGAAATATTGACCTGAAAAGCTTAGGGATGGTGCCTAGGCCCAGAGTTCAAGTCCCAAGACCCACAAAAAAATAAAAAGGCAAGCCAGGTGTTGGTGGCTCACGCCTGTCATCCTAGCTACTCAGGAGACTGAGATCTGAGGACCATGGTTCAAAGCCAGCCTAGCACATAATTCCATGAGACTCCTTTCCAATTAACCACCATAAAATGTTTAATGGCTTGTGGCATATCATGGGAGAGCAATTGTGGTATCAAAAAAATAAGTCGGGGGAGTAGATTTAGGTTATAAATGGAATTATTCCATTGAAAAGGAACTACATTATATGATGACATATGCTGGTACTGTGAGAATATTGCAAAATCTTAGGGTATCAAGTAATAATACTGTGAAGTACACCCAGAATGTTATTGTTCTATGGCTGGCATAATAATCACTTGGGGAAGAAACTTTTTTTTTCTTTTTTTTGGCTGGGGGATTTGTAAGGCTTGAACTCTGGGCCTGGGCACTGTCCTGAGCTCTTCAACTCAAGGCTATCACCCTACCTATGAAGCCACAGTGCCATTTCCCATATTCTAGTGGTTAACTGTAGATGAGAGTCTCATAGACTTTCTAATGCCCAGGCTGGCTTTGAACCAAATGTTTAGATATCAGCCTGATATCTGAGTAGCTAGGATTACAGGTAGAAGTCACTGCACCTGGCAAGAAATTTATTTCTTGCTGTTGTATACTACAAATTTACTGTATGTTTTACTTTTTCAAAAAGCCTGAGGATGACCTTTGTTCTGTATATAATCAGAAGAGGGGTAAGGAGCTGTGAGCAGAAGAACTGAGGGGCAATACTCAGGGTAGGACAATAGCCTTAAACTAAAGAGCTCACTGCCCAAGGTCCAAGCCCCATGACTTTCCCCACTACCCCACAAAAAAAGGGAAAAAAATTGGAGATTGGAGAGGATTTTCTAAAAAGAATATATAGAAATAGTAGTTCAAAATGTAGAAAGAAGTTCAATATTAACAGTCATGAGAAAAATTAAAATTACAATGAAATCATTACTTTAAATATGTTAAGATAAATATAATTTTAATCAAAAAGATCCACATACACACACACAAACACACACACACACACACATACAAAAAAACAACTTTCAAAGTCTAACTATTACTGGGAAGGTAGTGAGAAGAAGTGGAACTTTGGAATAGTTCTGCAAGGAATATAAAACAATCAAAAATTGCGTGGAGAGTGCTAAAAAAGTACTAAATATAGAATTACATAGAAATATGGTCCAACACTTCTATTTCTAGATTTGTACCTAACGGAAGAGAAAGCAGAGACTAGAACAAATATGTGGAGAATCCATTCACAACTATTAATAATAATCCAAAGATAGAAATATGCAAAACAATGCATTGAAAAGGAAGAACATTTTACTATATTTTACAGATGAATCTTGATTACAGTAAACTAAAAATACAGCAGTCATAAAGGAAGAGCTAGCATATGTTTTCCCTTCCAGAGCTTCCAAGGATCAACAAACCCTTAGAGCCAAAAAGCAGGATGGTTCCAGAGAATGGAGTAGAGAGGATCAGGAGCTGAATGTTTAATGATTATACATGGAAGATGAAAATTGCTCTAGATGGGTAGAATGAAGAGAGAACTGTACCCTAAACAATGGTTATGTAACCATACAGGATGGGACACACCTATACTACCTTATCTTGGGAAACTCAAGAAGGATTTCTACCCAACCTGGATGCATGGAAAGATCTATCATAAAAACTAATGTGGAGGGGCTGGGAGTTTGGCATAGTTGTAGAGTGCTTGTATGAAGACGAAGGTTCAATTCCGCAGTACCACATACACAGAAAAAACCAGAAGTAGTGCTGTGGCTCAAGTAGAAGATCACTAGGCTTGAGGAAAGCTGAAGGACAGTGCTCAGACCGAGTTCCAGCAAAAGGGCTTGTTTAAAAAAAATCCAGAAAGCTGAGCATGATGGGGTGGTGGCTCACTTCTATAATCCTAGCTACTCAGGAGGCTGAGATCTGAGGATCAAGGTTTAAAGCCATCCTGGCACAAAAAGACCTGAGACTCTTATCTCCAATTTACTTTTAGAAAATGGGAAGTGGGGCTTGGCTCCAGGGTAAGGTGGTAGCCTGGAGCTGAAGAGCTCAGGGATAGTGCCCAGGCTGAGTTCAAGATCTATGACCCACCAAAAAAAACAAAACAAAAAAAAAATAATATGGAAAACTTTGGATTCTGTGAATTTTATCAGGCATATAAATGTTTTTTTGCTGTTGAAATAAATTGTTTGGAAATATTTTAAAAGTTTTTACCTAGAAATGTACACTACAAATGGAATTAATAACAAACACAAAATATGAAAAAGATACAAATTATCACAATATCGGTATCCTGCTTCTGTATCTTTCACTGACTCCTGTTCAAATGAGTCACATATTGTGAATCATTTCTCCCAGTCGATATATGGCACACATGTTAGCTTTTACTGAACTTCTTGGAAAATCAAAAGCAAATACTAAGCAAATGTGTGTTAGCTTTTGTCAACAGTGATATTTCAAATATAAATCCCTACTCATTGCATTATTTAATATCAATGCCGGAATCTAACTTACACTGGCAGAATCTTCAATCTTTTGAGAATCTTCAAAAGGGTGTGTAAATATTTAGGATCGTTATGTCTTCCTGGAGGAAAGATCCGGTTAGTGGTATATAGTAACCTTGTTTGTCTTTTCTTACTAATTTTAGTGTGAAGTCTATTTTATCTGATATGAGGATGGCAACTCCAGCCTGTTTATGGGGGCAGTTAGCTTGATAGAGTTTATTCCAACCTCTCACTTTCAAAAGATGATTGTTTTTGGGTAAGATGTGTCTCTTGAAGACAGCAGAACGATGGCTCTTGCTTTTTGATCCAACTAGACAGCCTATGCCGTTTAATTGGAGAGTTAAGTCCATTGATATTGAGAGTTAGGATTGAGAGATATTTATTAGTTCCTACCATTTTTAAAAGCTTTTAGTAGGGCCTGTGTCTTGACAGTTCTTGTGGTCCTTAGATGGTATGCTGTTTAGGTGCCATTTCTTTCCCTATATTGCATTTATTTTGGTTTTCTATGTATAGAGCATCTTTGAGAATTCTCTGTAGTGTTGGTTTTGTTTCGACATATTGTTGCAGCTATTCCCTGGAATGGAATGTTTTTATTGTTCCCTCAGTTATGAATGAGAGCTTAGCTGGCTACAGTATTCTTGGTTGGTAGTTATTTGATTTAAGGGCATGACATATATGCTTCCAGTCACTTTGTGCTTCCATGGTCTCTGCTGAGCAATCTGGGGTTATTCTGATTGGTTTGCCTTTATAGGTTACTGATCCCTTTTCCCTGGCTGCCTTTAGGATCTTTCCTTTCGTTTCTCTTGATCCAGTACGGATCACAATGTGGCGGTGGCATGTTCTTTTCTGGTCAGGTCTGTTTGGGGTTCTAAAAGCTTCTCGTATCTGGATGGGCCTGCCCTTGTGGATATTTGGGAAATTCTCTGAGATGATTCCCTGAAGTATATTTCCAATAACATTGACCTCTTTCTCCACTCCCTCCTCAATACCAACTAGCCTTAAATTAGGCTTCCTAATTGCATCTTGGACCTCCTTAAGCGCTCTCTCATATTTCCTAGATTTGGATTGACTCATTTTCTGTTCTTTCTCTATAATAACTAAATTATCTTCAGCCCCGGAAATTCTCTCCTCTGCATTGTCTAACCTGCTATCAAAGCTATCTACTTTATTTTTCATCTCCCTTGCTTCTAATTGTTCATTTTTGATGCCTTGCATCTCCTGATTTTGATCATGTATGGATTTCTTTATCTCCTTGATTTCCTTTGAGTGGTTAGCTCAGTAGCTTTATTTTCTTTGGACATTTGCTGGAGTTTCGTCACGTTTTTATTTGTGGATTCTATGAATTCATCCATCTTTCTTTGAAAAACCTATATTATGGCCTCCTTTATGGCTTCTTCTTTTTCACTTATCACCTTGTTTTTGCTTTCCTCTTGTTCAGCTATGGCTTCCTCCATTATCTCTTTCTTCATATTTTCACGTTTTCCATTAATGATGTTTATCAATTGCATTTGTGTAGCACTTGGAAGACTCTGGTCTAGGTTTGCCAGTGACTGTTCCATTGTCTGTTTATATTGGGTGGGTGATGTTGATTCTTCATTTGACATTTTTCTTGAGTTTCTTGTTCTGCCCATTTGAAAATGGGAGCAAGATTACTACTAAATACGAGTATAGTTTTTCAGATATAACCAACCTAGACCTCTGTAGCTGGCAGACACTAGATGTTCACAAGTTTTAATTGGTATTATGACTCTTTTTCTGCACTTACAGACCAGTCTAATACAACCACTGATAAGCGATTTATACCCAAAACAATAAGCCTCTCAATCCAATCTCTATTGTCTTTAAGTCCCTCAGAGCCTAGCATATTTGAGTACAAAGTTTGGAAAGTATTAGAATAAAATATATGTGTTGCTGAACGACTAGCTCTTAGCCCAACCAGTGGCCTCACAGTGGACAATGGGATGGATCTGTTTTTCTTGTCTACGTTGAGGGAAAGGGGTATTTCACAAGATGCAGAAGCGAAGATTTCAGAAGCAAATGCTGTGAGTGAATTAGCTCGTAAAAGCATTTTTATTTTCTTTTATCTTTCTGCCAATCTTGGGGCTTGAATTCAGGGCCTGAGCACTGTCCTCGGGTTTTCTCAAGTCTAGCCCGCTGCCACTTGAGCCACAGAGCCACATCTAGATTTTCTATCTATGTGATACTCAGCAATCAAACCCAGATCTTCATGGATGCTAGGCAAGCATTCTACCACTATGCCAAATTCTCCACCCTGACATAGTAATTATAAAGTCATCATCATCATATCAAAATATTCTTTCTCCTACAAAGAATGAACACTTAACTGTGTGTAATGCTTTTTTTTAATTTCACTAATTCTTCTGTGGTTTTCCCTCTTGCATTTTTTACACTTGACAGCAAAGCTAATCATCAGGAAAAAATTGATTAGGATACAGAAACCTAATAATATCCTAGTAGATCGACGTCAAAAATATGTGCAAGATGCCCTGTGTGTTTGACCTAGTGGTAGAGTACTTGGCTACGAAGGAAAAAGGCTCAGGTTTGATTCCTCATTACCACATACATAGAAAACGCTGCAAGTGGTGCTGTGGCTCGGTGGGACAGCTAAAGCCTAAAGAAAGCCCAAAAACAATGTTTACACTCTGAAGTCAAGTCCCAAGACTAGACTTCAGACTTTCATTTTTTATTGTAATTAGTAAAAGGGTTAGATGATATTTGCCAGATAGAAGGTGCATTAATTCACATACATTGATACCCTTTCACATGTCTTGGTACCCATTTCCCTCCAACCCCACACCCCCCACCCGTCTTGGTTTTCCCCCCTTCCCTATCAAATTAAAAATATCCAAATACAAATAAATTCAATATATAAGATAAAGTGAGCTACTATACCAATATGGGATAAACAAGGGACAGCAAACGAGATGAGAGACAACATAGTACATTAAGGACAACAATCATTCATTATATGGCTTTTGTGTCAATATCCTGGAGGTCCTTTCAATTAGCTTCACATTATATGGCCTTATATATGGCCTTTTGCTCTATTGACAATTTCTGCTAGTAGAGCCCAAGGTTTCTACTGATTATGACGAATGAGGGAAACCACTGAGCCTAAGCTCCTTTGAGTCTGGCTTACTTCACTTAATATGATTTGTTCTAAGTCTTTCCATTTCCTAACAAATGGGGCGATGTCATTCTTTCTGACAGCAGCATAGAATTCCTTTGTGTACAAATACCACAACTTGTTGATCCACTCATCAACTGAGGGACATCTGGGTTCGTTCCATATCTTTACTATAGTGAATAATGCTGCAATGAACATTGTTGTGCTAGTGGGTTTAGTATGCCCTTGTTTCTGGATTGTTGGGTAAATGCCAACTAGTGGAATTGCTGGGTCATAGGGGAGTTCTATGTTTAGCCTTTTGAGGCACTGCCACACTGCTTTCCATAGTGGTTGAACGAGTTTGCACTCCCACCAACAGTGTAGTAGTGATCCCTCCTGTCCACATCCCCTCCAGCATCTGTTGTCATTCGTTTTCCTGATCCTGGCCATTCTAACTGGAGTGAGGTGGAATCTTAGAGTTGTTTTGCTTTGCATTTCTTTTATGACCAGAGATGTGGAGCATTTCTTCATGTGTCTATAGGCCATTTTTGTTTCTTCTTCAGAGAAGACTCTCTTTAAGTCTTTAGCCTATTTTTAATTGGATGGGTGTTACTTTGGAGGTTAGTTTTGGAGTGATTCAATTTTTTGAGTTGTTGATATATTTTAGATATGAGGCCTTTGTCCGTTGTTTGGTTGGTGAAGATATTCTCCCACTCTGTAGGCTTCCTGATTAGTTTACTAGCTATATCCGTTGCCATACAAAAGCTCTGCAGTTTAATGCAGTCCCACTTATCCAGCCTTTCTCTGATTTGTTGTGATTCTTGGTCCTTATTAAGAAAGTTTCGACCTGTGCCAAGGAGGCCTAGTGTATCTCCTATTCCTTCCTGTAAACTTTTCAGTGTGTCAGCTTTTACCTCCAGGTCTTTGATCCATTTGGAGTTAATTCTAGTGCAAGGTGACAAAGAAGGATCCAACTTTAGTTTTCTGCAGGTGTTTAACCCGTTCTGCCAGCACAAATTGTTGAAGAGGCTATCTTTCTTCCATTCTATTTTTTTGGCTCCCTTGTCAAAGATTAGGTGGCCATAGGTCTGTGGTTTAATATCTATGTCCGCAGTTCTACTCCATTGGACTTCAGGCCTGTTCATGTGCCAGTACCAAGCTGTTTTGAGAATTATAGCTCTGTAATAGAGTCTTAAGTTTGGAATTGAAATTCCTCCAGCGCTGTTCTTTCTGCTAAGAAGTGTTTTTGCTATACGGGGTCTTTTATTATTCCATATGAAATTTTGAATTGCCTCTTCTATTTTTTAAAGAATGACATTGGGATGTTGATTGGTATTACATTGAATTTGTATATAGCCCTTGGCAAGATTGTCATTTTCACAATGTTGATTCTTCCAATCCAGGAGCATGGGAGGTTTTTCCCTTTCCTTAGTTCTACTTTAATTTCCTTTTTTATGGTTTTAAAGTTTTCATCTAAACGGTCTTTACATTCTTAGTTAAGCTAACTGCTAGGTACTTTATTTTCTTTGAGGCTATTGTGAAAGGAATTTCTTTCCTGATTATTGCCTCGTTCCTCTCAGTGTTGGCGTAAAGTAAGGCAGTTGATTTGTGAGGGTTGATTTTATGGCCTGCTACCCTTCCAAAGCTTTGAATCAGCTCAAGGAACTTGGGAGTAGAGTCTATAGGATTCTTTAAATACAAAATCATGTCATCTGCAAAGAGGGATAGTTTTATTTCCTCTTTCCCTACTTGGATCCCCTTTATGCTTGCTTCTTGCCTTATTGCACTGCCTAGGAATTCTAGTACTATGTTAAAAAGGAGTGGAGAGAGTGGGCATCCTTGTCTCGTTCCTGATTTTATAGGGAATGGCTTTAGATTTTCACCATTAAGTATAATACTGGCAGTGGGTTTCTCATACACAGCCTTTATTACATTCAGAAATGTTCCATGGGTTCCTAGTTTCTCCACATCTTTTAATATAAAGGGGTTCTGGATCTTGTCAAATGCCTTTTCCGCATCTATTGAGACAATCATGTGATTTTATCCCTGCTCCTGTTCATGTGTTGAATTATATTAATTGATTTGTGTATTTTGAACCAACTTTGCCTCCCTGTGATGAATCCAGTTTGATCATAGTGTATAATTTTTTGATGAGTTGTTGTAGAAGGTTGGCCAGTATTTTGTTGAGAAGTTTTGCATCGATGTTCATCAAAGTAATGGGTCTATAGATCTCTTTCTTTGATGAATCTCTGTCTGGTTTGGGGATGAGGGATATACTGGCTTCACAGAATGAGTTTGGTAAATAACCTTCATTTTCAATTTCGTTGAAGAGCTTGAGGAGTATTGGTGTGAGCTCTGCTTTGAAGACCTTATAGAATTCAGGTGTGAATCCGTCTGGCCCTGGGCTCTTTTTAAGTGGAAGTTGTCTTATTTCCATTTCTATTTCAGAGCTTGAAATAGGCCTGTTGAGTTGGGTTAGCACTTCTTGGTTCAGTGTGGGTATGTTAATAATGTCTAGGAATTCATCCATTTCTTCTAGATTCTCAAATTTGTTGGTGTAAAGTTTTGAGAAGTATTCCCTCATGATATTCTGGATCTTGGTAATTTCTGTCGTGATATTACCATTTTCATCTGCGATTTTGTTTATTTCGATATGCTCTCTTCTTTTTTTTGGTAAGATTTGCTAAGGGCTTGTCAATTTTGTTAATTCTTTCAAAGAACCAACGCCTTCTTTTGTTGATTCTTTCTGTAGTTTTTTTTATTCCAAATCATTTAATTCTGCTTTGATTTTAATAATTTGCTTTCTCCTAATGGGTTTAGGGTTGGTTTGTTGCTCTTTTTCCAGGAGGTTAAGGTGAGATATTAACTAGTTGGTTTGCCATTTTTCCAACTTGCTGTTGTAGGCACTCAGCGCTATAAATTTTCCTCTGAGTACTGCCTTTGTTGTGTCCCTAAGGAGTTGATATTTGTGTGCTCCTTATTGTTAAATTTCATAAACAGTTGGATATCTGTTCTGATCTCTTCGATTACCCATTGTTTTTGATTCAACAATGTGTTGTTCAGTCTCCATGAGTTACAGGGTTGTCTTTGGTGGAGATGTGTGTTCAGTTCCAATTTGATGCCTTTATGGTCTGAGAGTGTGCATGGAATAATTTCAGTGTTTCTGAATCTGTCCAGGTTTGCTTTATGGCCTAAGATGTGGTCTATTTTTGAAAATATTCCATGTGCTGCTGAGAAAAACGTATATTGTGGTGTTACTGGGTGGAATATTCTGCAGATGTCTGTTACATCTAGTCGGTCTATATAGTTGTTCAGTTCTAAGGTTTCTCTGTTGAGTTTTTGCCTTGTTCATCTGTCCATAGGTGAGAGTGGTGTGTTAAACTCACCAACAATCACTGTATTTCGATCTATGTATGGTTTTAGTGTAAGTAAAGTTTGCTTGATGAAGTTTGGAGCTCCGGGATTGGGTGTGTAAATATTTAGGATCGTTATGCTTCCTGGAGGAAAGACCCCTTTAGTAGTATGTAGTAACCTTCTTTGTCTTTTCTTACTAATTTTAGTTTCAAGTCTGTTGTATCTGATATGAGGATGGCAACTCCAGCCTGTTTATGGGGGCAGTTAGCTTGATAGAGTTATTCCAACCTCTCACTTTCAAAAGATGATTGTTTTTGGGTAAGATGTGTCTCTTGAAGACAGCAGAACGATGGCTCTTGCTTTTGTTCCAACTAGACAGAATATGCCGTTTAATTGGAGAGTTAAGTCCATTGATATTGAGAGTTAGGATTGAGAGATATTTATTAGTTCCTACCATTTTTAAAAGCTTTTAGTAGGGCCTGTGTCTTGACAGTTCTTGTGGTCCTTAGATGGTATGCTGTTTAGGTGCCATTTCTTTCCCTATAATGCATTTATTTTGGTTTTGTATGTATAGAGCATCGTTGAGAATTCTCTGTAGCGTTGGTTTTGTTTCGACATGTTGTTGCAGCTTTTCCCTGGAATGGAATGTTTTATTGTTCCCTCGGTTTGAATGAGAGGTTAGCTGGCTACAGTATTCTTGGTTGGTAGTTATTTGATTTAAGGGCATGACATATATGCTTCCAGTCACTTCGTGCTTACATGGTCTCTGCTGAGAAATCTGGGGTTATTCTGATTGGTTTGCTTTATAGGTACTGATCCCTTTTCCCTGGCTGCCTTTAGGATCTTTCCTTTCGTTTCTATTGATCCAACTCGTATCACAATGTGGCGGTGGCATGTTCTTTTCTGGTCAGGTCTGTTTGGGGTTCTAAAAGCTTCTCGTATCTGGATGGGCCTGCCCTTCTGGATATTTGGGAAATTCTCTGAGATGATTCCCTGAAGTATATTTCCAATACCATTGACCTCTTTCTCCACGCCCTCCTCAATACCAACTAGCCTTAAATTAGGCTTCCTAATTGTATCTTGGACCTCCTGAAGCGCTCTCTCATATTTCCTAGATTTGGATTGACTCATTTTCTGTTCTTTATAATACCTAAATTATCTTCAGCCCCGGAAATTCTCTCCTCTGCATTGTCTAACCTGCTATCAAAGCTATCTACTTTATTTTTCATCTCCCTCGCTTCTAATTGCTCACTTTTGATGCCTTGCGTCTCTTGTTTTTGAACATGTATGGATTTCTTTATCTCCTTCATTTCCTTTTGAGTGGTTAGCTAGGTAGCTTTATTTTCTTTGGACATTTGCTGGAGTTTTGTCCCGTTTTTATTTGTGGATTCTATGAATTCATCCATCTTTCTTTGAAAAACCTTTGTTATGGCCTCCTTTATGGCTTCTTCTTTTTCACTTATCACCTTGTTTTTGCTTTCCTCTTGTTCAGTTATGGCTTCCTCCATTATCTCTTTCTTTATATTTTCACATTTTCCATTAATGATGTTTATCAATTGCATTTGTGTAGCACTTGGAAGACTCTGGTCTAGGTTTGCTAGTGACTGTTCCATTGTCTGTTTACATTGGGTGGGGGATGTTGTTTCTTGATTTGATATTTTTCTTGAGTTTCTTGTTCTGCCCATTTGAAAATGGGAGCAAGATTACTACTAAATACGATTATAGTTTTTCAGATTTAACTAACCTAGACATCTGTAGCTGGCAGACACTAGATGTTCACAAGTTTTGATTGGTATTATCATTCTTTCTTTTTGTGCACTTACAGACCAGTCTAATACAACCACTCATAAGCGATTTATACCCCAAACAATAAGCCTCTCAATCTATCTCTATTGTCTTTAAGTCACTCTGAGCCTAGAGAATAATTAACCACCTACATATACAATATTGCTCAACAGCCATCAAGTGTAGATCCGTGCAGTATAAGGGTTGAAAGACGAGCAGAAGTCCAGAGATAGAAAAAAAGAATGAGAGAGGTCAGGGGAGGTGCAAGAGGATTAACGTAGGAGTGTAAGAATATTGTAGTCATGAAGAAAATGTATAGCATAAGGATAACTGACCTAAGTTGGTAAGTAGGTAGCATATTTGAGTACAAAGTTTGGAAAGTATTAGAATAAAACTTATGTGTTGCTGCACGAATAGCTCTTAGCCCAACCAGTGGCCTCACAGTGGACCATGGGATGGATCTGTTTTTCTTGTCTACGTTGAGGGAAAGGGGTATTTCACAAGATGCAGAAGCGAAGATTTCAGAAGCAAATGCTTTGAGTGAATTAGCTCATAAAAAGCATTTTTATTTTCTTTTATCTTTCTGCCAGTCTTGGGGCTTGAATTCAGGGCCTGAGCACTGTCCTCGGGTTTTCTCAAGTCTAGCCCTCTGCCACTTGAGCCACAGTGCCACATCTAGATTTTCTATCTATGTGATACTGAGCAATCAATCCCAGATCTTCATGGATGCTAGGCATGCACTCTACCACTATGCCAAACTCTCAACCCTGACATAGTAATTATAAAGTCAACATCATCATCATCATATCCAAATATCTTTTCTCCTACAAAGAATGAACACTTAACTGTGTCTAATGCTTTTTTTTAATTTCACTAATTCTTCTGTGTTTTTCCCTCTTGCATTTTTTACACTTGTCAGCAAAGCTAATCATCAGGAAAAAATTGATTAGGATACAGAAACCTAATAATATCCTAGTAGATCGACGTCGAAAATATGTGCAAGATGCCCTGTGTGTTTCACCTAGTGGTAGAGTACTTGGCTACCAAGCAAAAAGGCTCAGGTTTGGTTCGTCATTACCACATACATAGAAAACGCTGCAAGTGGTGCTGTGGCTCGATGGGACAGCTAAAGCCTAAAGAAAGCCCAAGAACAATGTTCACACTCTGAAGTCAATACCAAGACTAGCAAAAACAAAAAAAATTCGACAAGGGGCAAAATGCAAACAGAGAAGGCACTGTGAAGCAAATGTTTTGTAAAGGATGAGGGCAATATTGACCCTTAAGTTTGGATCTTACCAAAAAAGGCTCCTTGAGCCTGAGACCAGACTTGTAGTTGGGCCTAGTGGAAGACATTGGGATTGGACAAATAAGGTGTGCTGTTTACTACATCCACATGTATATTGTGAGATTGGAGGAGATGTTCTGCCTCCAGTATGTCTCTGGTGAGGTCTTTTGTGAGCAAGGATCTTTGGTCATTGGGCCCTGAAAGGTGACCCTGCCTCCCTCACAATGGAACAGAATATGGAACCCTGGTAAACAAGCCAATGTAACTAACAACCAGCTCAAGCCAGCTCACTTGGCCTGTGGCTCAGGAGGAAGAAAGATGTTGCTGTGCTCTTGCCAAAGGTCAGGAAACTCGAGTCTCAGGCATGGAAGTTGTGGATGTCTTACTCGAAGATGTACATGCTAGATCATTGCCAAGCCACAAATCCAGTATAACAGAACTTTCTCTAAGAAGAAGGCCAGGAAAATCCAGGGCAACCAGATGAGGTAAATTTCTAAGAAGAAATGTATTTGACCCCATCATCCTCCCTACACACTACAACTTTCTTTTTTTTCAATTTTTATTCTAATTAGTAAAAGGGTTAGATGATATTTGCCAGATAGAAGGTGCATTAATTCACATACATTGATACCCTTTCACATGTCTTGGTACCCATTTCCCTCCAACCCCACACCCCCCACCCGTCTTGGTTTTCCCCCCTTCCCCATCAAATTTCAAATATCCAAATACAAATAAATTCAATATATAAGATAAAGTGAGATACTATACCAATAAGGGATAACCAAGGGACAGCAAACGAGATGAGAGACAACATAGTACTTTAAGGACAAAAATCATTCATTATAGGGCTTTTGTGTCAATATCCTGGAGGTCTTTTCAATTAGCTTCACATTATATCGCCTTATATATGGCCTTTTGCTCTATTGACAATCTCTGCTAGTAGAGCCCAAGGTTTCTACTGATTATGATGAATGAAGGAAACCACTGAGCCTAAGTTCCTTTGAGTCTGTCTTACTTCACTTAATATGATTTGTTCTAAGTCTTTCCATTTCCTAACAAATGGGGCGATGCCATTCTTTCTGACAGCAGCATAGAATTCCATTGTGTACAAATACCACAACTTGTTGATCCACTCATCAACTGAGGGACATCTGGGTTGGTTCCATATCTTTGCTATGGTGAATAGTGCTGCAATGAACATTGTTGTGCTAGTGGGTTTAGTATGCCCTTGTTTCTGGATTGTTGGGTAAATGCCAAGTAGTGGAATTGCTGGGTCATAGGGGAGTTCTATGTTTAGCCTTTTGAGGCACTGCCACACTGCTTTCCATAGTGGTTGAATGAGTTTGCACTCCCACCAACAGTGTCGTAGTGATCCCTCCTGGCCGCATCCCCTCCAGGATCTGTTGTCATTCGTTTTCCTGATCCTGGCCATTCTAACTGGAAAGAGGTGGAATCTTAGAATTGTTTTGATTTGCATTTGTTTTATGACCAGAGATATGGAGCATTTCTTCATGTGTCTATAGGCCATTTTTGTTTCTTCTTCAGAGAAGACTCTCTTTAAGTCTTTGGCCCATTTTTAATGGGATGGGTGTTACTTTGGAGGTTAGTTTTGGAGTGATTCAATTTTTTGAGTTGTTGATATATTTTAGATATGAGGCCTTTGTTTGTTGTTTGGTTGGGGAAGATCTTCTCCCACTCTGTAGGCTTTCTGATTAGTTTACTAGCTATATCCGTTGCCATACAAAAGCTCTGCAGTTTAATGCAGTCCCACTTATCCAGCCTTTCTCTGATTTGTTGTGATTCTTGGTCCTTATTAAGAAAGTTTCGACCTGTGCCAAGGAGGCCTAGTGTATCTCCTATTCCTTCCTGTAAACTTTTCAGTGTGTCAGCTTTTACCTCCAGGTCTTTGATCCATTTGGAGTTAATTCTAGTGCAAGGGGACAAAGAAGGATCCAACTTTAGTTTTCTGCAGGTGTTTAACCAGTTCTGCCAGCACAACTTGTTGAAGAGGCTATCTTTCTTCCATTCTATTTTTTTGGCTCCCTTGTCAAAGATTAGGTGGCCATAGGTCTGTGGTTTAATATCTGGGTCCGCAGTTCTACTCCATTGGACTTCAGGCCTGTTCATGTGCCAGTACCAAGCTGTTTTGAGAATTATAGCTCTGTAATAGAGTCTTAAGTTTGGAATTGAAATTCCTCCAGCGCTGTTCTTTCTGCTAATAAGTGTTTTTGCTAAACGGGGTCTTTTATTATTCCATGTGAAATTTTGAATTACCTCTTCTATGTCTTTAAAGAATGACATTGGGATGTTGATGGGTAATACATTGAATTTGTAGATAGCCCTTGGCAAGATTGTCATTTTCACAATGTTGATTCTTCCAATCCAGGAGCATGGGAGGTTTTTCCATTTCCTTAGTTCTGCTTTAATTTCCTTTTTTTATGGTTTTAAAGTTTTCATCTAAACGGTCCTTTACATTCTTAGTTAAGCTAATTCCTAGGTACTTTATTTTCTTTGAGGCTACTGTGAAAGGAGTTTCTTTCCTGATTATTGCCTCGTTCCTCTCAGTGTTGGCGTAAAGGAAGGCAGTTGATTTGTGAGGGTTGATTTTATGGACTGCTACCCTTCCAAAGCTTTGAATCAGCACAAGGAGCTTGGGAGTAGGGTCTATAGGATTCTTTAAATACAGAATCATGTCATCTGCAAAGAGGGATAGTTTTATTTCCTCTTTTCCTATTTGGATCCCCTTTGTGCTTGTTTCTTGCCTTATTGCACTGCCTAGGCGTTCTAGTACTATGTTAAAAAGGAGTGGAGAGAATGGGCATCCTGAATGCTAACCCTTAGCACTTTTATGCAAAGCTTAGGCCTGTGGCATTTTAAGCACATTTCAACGCTCTGTTTTTTGCTGGTTAATTAGAGGTAAAAGTCTTATGGAATTTATTGCATGGCTGATTTTGACCTGGAATCCTCAGGTCTCAGCTTATCTTGAGTAGCTAGGATTACAGTACTTTTACAACCTGTATGCTCATACACATCGCTTCTGATCCAAACACTCATTGTTCAATTTAACTAACAAGATGTGAGGAAAGATGATTGACTGTAATTTATTAGATGGGCTTCTAGTGAGTATATATTTCCACTTCCACTCTGAAGCCAGGGAAATGTTTCTGGTACATGTTTCAACTATCTCCCAAAGAGGAAATAATGTGTGAGTACGTTTGCTAGTATTTCAGATAGGAGATGGACTTTGGTGTTTGGAACCTGTTGGGCAGAGTGTATCAGCTGGGCTGTGATAACAGAGATGATGTTTCAGACAGGAATATTTTCATCCCAGACAGACTTAATCCAGATCCTTGGATTTCAGGCCTTGAGTAGATAGAATTACAAATGTGAGCTGCCACCACCACCTGGTTCATTTTGGAAACCTTAATTGCTTCTCATTTGTTCCTTTCCTTTTTTGGAAGATTGATCTAAGCTGGCTGATTCTGCATCTCAATGAAGTGATTGGCCTCAGGAATTGCAAATATTTGTTTCATCAGCACGGAATGAATGAAGTTGATCTAAACCCAATAGTATTTTCCTTCTGATAAATAGGGAACTTACTTATATCATTTTTCCTTGCCTTTGCCTTCCCAAAGCAAGCAACATGTTTCTTAAAAACTATACTTCATGAGAATATTATAATTAGAAGCTATCTTCTGCACACTTCAGAATAGTCCTTGCATTTATAAACTTATATTACAATATTAGGTAGAAGAATGGTGACTGTTAGTTTCATAACTATTTCATATGTTTTACTCTTTAAGGCTCATTAACTCAAGAAGGGATTAAATACATTTAGATAATAGTATAACATAGCTGCTGCTGATTTGATGTGTGTGCAAATGATACACAGATTTATTAGGATTACTCAAAAGTTTTCTTCAAATTTTCAGTAGTAGACTGCTATGCTAACTGGAAGGTGATAGTAATGATGCTGAAATTCTATGAATCAGCTATGAAGCAGAATTTCAGGGGAGAGTATTTGCTAGGGACTTAATTTCTAAGACGAATATCAAGAATATTGAACTATAACAGTAAATGATGGAGGACTCAGCGTCACATTTTGTTTGTTTTATGCAAGTCTTGGGACTTGAACCCAGGGCCTGGGAACTGTCCTTAAATGTTTTTTATTTTTTTGCTTCAGGCTAGTGTTCTACCACTTGATCCACAGATCCACCTCCAGATTTTTGGTAATGAACTGTAAATCAGAATATCATGCAATTTGTTTGGCCTGGATTCAAACCTGATTCTCTGTAGATAGGATTGCAAGTGTGAGCGCACAGAGCCTGGCTAGTATCATTCATCATTCAAGTCATGGGATTGCAATTCTGCACCTGGGTCTTGTCACTGAGCTTTTCAGCTCAAGACTACTGCCCTATCCCTTGAGCCATAGGGCCACTTCTGGGTTTCTGGTGGTTAATTGGAGATAAGAGTCACATGGACTTCAGTGCCCAGGCTGACTTTGAACTGCTATCCTTGGATCCCAGCCTCTTGAGTAGCTACATTTACAAGTGTGAGCCACCACACCCGGCTAAATTATTTTTTAAGTTAATTTCTTTTGTTAAGTCAATATATAGTTGGCATACGGTTACATAAGTAATGAACCCATTTTTTAAGAAAATTGTTATCCCCTCCCTCCTTTTTCTCTGTTTTCCTACCCTCAGCCCCCTCTCTACCCAGATTGTTCAGTTCATTTCCGTTTAGTGTCTTCCAAGTATCACTGTTCAATTGGTTCACCCATTTTCCTTTGTTTTTTTTTTTTACCATTTTATTATACCCTCTCCATTCCCAAAATCACATAAACCTATGTACAAGACACAGGGTAGCCGAATTCAACACAGTGACTACAGAGAATAAAACTAAAGGGAAAAAGAAGAAAAGAGGTAAAAAGCAAAGAAAATGAAAGAACATCATACAGTACCTTAGAAGCAACAACACTGAAAAAACAAAACATAAAACCTTGGGCTGAAAATGAAGCTTGCCTAGACTGTATGAAACCCTGGATTCCATTCCTCAGCACCACATAAACAAAAACTGGAAGTGCCACTGTGACTCAGCTGGTAGATTTCTAACGTTTAGCACAGAGTGTCTCCAAGTGACAAAAATCTGTCACATTTAAGTCAGGCTTCAAAACTTTGCTAGGAACCAGTTACGTGATTTGGAATAAAGTCCAGTTTTCAAAAAATCACTAGCCAGGCGCTGGGGGGTCATAATTGTCATTCTACTAGCCAGGGAGGAGGTGATTCAAAGCCTTTGCAAGCAAAAAAACGAAAACAAAAAAAACTGTAAGATTCTTCTCTCCACTTATCCACCCAAAAACTAAGTGGAGTTGTGGCTAAAACTGGTACAGCATTAGCCTTGAGGAAAAAGAACTAAGAGACCTTGCCCAGGTCCAAAGTTCAACCTCCCCACCAAGAAAGAAAAAAAAGGAGTGCAGATACCTTAGTTTCAAATGTATATCTGGATATCTTAGTAGATTTTTCTGATCTCTCCTCATTCATCTGATGGAACCACATAATCTTGATCCTGATCTGACTAAGAGCCTGCATTGTGCTTAATAAATTCATTCCACATATTCCAGTAGAATTTGGACAGCTAACAGCCAGAAGTATCATTGAGTGTAGAACACTCAGAACTAAAATAATTGCATAAAGATGTAATAAAAACCCTTGATTCATTAAGAAAATTTCTGTACCACTTAGAGCAAGTACATTAGTGGTATTTACATCTAGCCTCTTTTTTAAAAAAATTTATTAACATTGAATTTTACATCATATTTCAATTGTCATGTTTAACCAACAAGTATTCAAGAAGGGAATCGCTATACAATCACTGGCACATAGATTTTAGAATATAGTAAAAATTAAGCTGAGTCTTTGTATGTCATAGATACAGATTAATCTATAATAAAACACATGTCTATAGAGTGTATAGTCTATCCTAGATTTTTATGTCTATGTAGTTATGTTTATATCTCCAAAATTATGTCCAGAACTTTGGGTATCAACTATTCAATCATCGCTCTACTACTGTTTGAAACTAATATCCATATATTAAGGATACCATGTACCTTTTGTTCCTTGGTCTTGACTTATCTCACTCAACAGGATTCACTCTAATTTCATCCACTACCCCAAAAATGCCATTATTATTTTTTTCTTGCAGATCTTCTTTTTATGTATTTATTTTTATTGTAATTTATAGAAGGGTTACATTATATTCACCAGATAGAAGGTGCATTACTTCTCAAACTTTGATACCCCATGTAATGATATGGTCCCCATTTCCCTTCCCCTACTCCCACTCATGTTCATTTCCCCCCTTCCCTATCCAATTTCAAATAACCAATTAGGCACATATGAAATATATCAGAAAACAAGGTGAAATATTGTAACAATATGATATAACCAAGGGATAGCAAAAGAGATAAGAGATCACATAGTTCATTAAGGACAACAATCACTCATTATATGAGTTTTGTTTCTTTATCTTGGAGGTCCTTACATTTAGTGTCATACTATTTGTCACGATGTCTCTAGATTTTGTTCTATTGTAAATCTCTGGTAGCAGAGCCCAAGGTTTCCACTGAATTTGACAAATGAGGGAGACTCTTGGACCTATGTTCCTTTGAGTTTGGCTTACTTCACTTAATATGATTTTTTTCCTTTTCATCCACTTCCCCGAGAATGCCATTATTTTATCTTGTCGGTTGGCTATGTATCATTCCATTGTGTGTGTGTGTGTGTGTGAGTGTGTGTGTGTGTGTGCGCGCGCGTGTATCACATTTTTTGTAGTAGGGCATCTGGTTGTTTCCATCATCCAGCCTCATTTTCTACAGATATTTTTATAGTCTCTTTTTTATTTTCAGGGTATTGTATAGAGGGGTTACGATTACATTTACAGGTAGTGGACTGCATTACTTCTCACACATTTATTCCACTCATGTTTTTGTCCCCAGTTCCCTCTCCCTTCTCATTCCCAATCATCTTGTTTCCCCCCTTCCCTTTCCTATTTGACATAAACAAATAAACATATATACAATATGCCAGGGAAAATATCAGATACAGTAACAATCTGACATTAACCAAAGGGCAAAATAAGAGATGAGAAATAACATAGTAGATTAAGGACAAAAATCACACAAGATTAAGAGCAACGATGACACAAGATATAGCTCTTGTTCCCATATCCTAGAGATCCTTTCATATAGTCTCATCCTATATGACCTTATATACCTAGGTTTTTGAGTTATTGTAATCCTCTGCTAGGAGACTCCTAGATGTGAACTAATTATTACAAATGAGGGAAACCATTGAGCTTATGTTTCTTTGGGTCTGGCTTGCTTCACTTAATATGAATTTTTCCAACTCTTTCCATTTCCTTACAAATGGGGCGATGTCTTTCCTTCTGATGGCAGCATAGCATTCCATTGTGTATAAGTACCACATCTTCTTGATTCAGTCATCTACTGAGTGGCATCTGGGTTGGTTTCATAGCTTTGCTATGGTAAATAGTGCTGCAGTGAGCATCATTGTGCTAGTGGCTTTAGTATGTCCTTTTTTCTGGACAATTGGGAATGGAAGCCATCATGCTGGCTCACAACTTAATTTCAGCTACTTAGGAGGCTCAGGGCTTAGGATCACAGGTCAAAGCCAACCAGGGCCCTACAGTGTGTGAGATCAAACTCTGTGAACATACAAGGACTGTAAGAGGAATCTCACTGCCTGGGAATGTAGCCTAATGGTAGAGTGCTCACCTAGAATGCATGAAGACCTAGGTTCTATTCACCAGTACCGCATACTGAAGAAAAAAGCTAGAAGTGGCGCTGTGTCTCAAGAGGCAGAGCACTCACCTTGGGCAAGCGAGTCCAATGAAAATGTCTAGGCCCTGATTCCAAGCCGTAGGACTGGCAAAAAGAAAAAAAAAGAGCAATCTTACTTAAGTAACAAGGAATGTACCCTATATTTATACAGACTGAAAAATTCATTAAGAAATTAGAAAATATGTATAAAGTGCATAATTTCTTTTGTGTGTTGGCACTGGGTCTTCAACTGAGTACTTCAGCTCTATCCCTGACCTTTTCTGCTCAAGGCTAGCACTCTACCAATGCAGCCCCAAATCAAATATCTTCAATTGAGATATAAGCGATGAATATTTCAGGGTGCTTCATGAAAAACATTTTTATAAATTGAAACTTTCAACAGAGTCTTATTTTAATATGAATGTTGAGATGGGAAGAGACAGAAAAAGTGAAATGTTTCCTGATCCCCATAGAGAAGAGACTCAGCAGAACCACTGTGGTCTGCAGGCTTCTTTGTGAGTTTTGTTTGCTTGTTTGATTTTTGTCAATTGTGGGGCTTGAATTCTGGGCCTGGGCACTGTCCCTGAGCTCTTCAGCTCAAGGCTAGTGCTTTAATCTGTGAGCCACAGTGCCACTTCTGGTTTTTCTGGCAGTTAACTGGGTACTTTGGCTGGCTTTAAACTTTGATTCTCATATCTTAGCCTCCTGAGTATCTAAGATTATAAGTGTGAGGTACCATCACCAGGCTGCTGCTCTGTTACTATGCAGGTTCTGGATCAAGAACTTCAAGTTCTTACTTCAATTTTTTCTTCTCTTGCCTGATACTCTGCCATTTGAACGAAACCCCAGTTCCTGGTCTTTGTTGGTTAATGAGAGATATTATGATTTTCTAATATTCAGAGCAATGATTATAAAACCCAGCATTTTATTTACTTGAATAAATTAAGAGGCAGGACCTAGTGAGATGGAAAACAAAATTTTTTTTCAAGTTGCTATCCTGTTCTAATGCATAAGTCTGGCTATTTTGCTTACACACAAATATGTATTTTACCAGTTTCTACTCTATTTTTGCTTAGCTTAAAACCACCACTGCCATTTCACAGATTTTTTGTTGTTGTTTGCGGTGCTTGAACTCTGTGCCTGGGCTGTTCCTCAGATCTTCAGTTCAATGCCAGTGCTCTACTACTTTTGATTTGGCCAGTCCTGGGCTTGAACTCAGGGACTGAGCACTGTCCTTATATTTTCTCAAGGCTAGGGCTCTACCACTTCAGCCTCAGCACCACTTCCAGCATTTTTCTATGTATGTGGTATTGAGGAATTAAACCCAGGTCTCCGTGCATGCTAGGCAAGCACTCTACCACTAGGCCCAACTCTGTGTGAAGTCACAGAATGGAGGTGTGTGAACTCACAATGGAGGTGAGTGAAGTCACAGAATGGAGGTGTGTGAAGTCATAGAATGGAAGTGTGTGAAGTCACAGAATGGAGGTGTGTGATGTCAGAATGGAGGTGTGTGAAGTCACAGAATGGAGGTATGTGACGTCATAAATGTTGGTGTGTGAAGTCATAGATTGGAGGTGTGAAGTCATGGAATGGAGGTGTGAAGTCATAGAATGGAGGTGTGTGAAGTCATAAAATGCAGGTGTGTGAAGTCATAGAATGGAGGTGTGTGAAGTCAGATTGGAGGTGTGTGAAGTAAAAGAATGGACGTGTGTCAACTCAGAAAGGAAGTGTGTGAAGTCATATAGTGGAGGTGTGTGAAGTTATAGAATGCAGGTGTGTGAAATCATAGATTGGAGGTGTGTGAAGCCAGAGAAATGAGGTGTTTGAAGTCAAAATGGAAGTGTGTGAAGTCAGAATGGAGGTGTCTGAAGTCATAGAATGGAGGTGTGTGAAGTCATAGAATGGAGGTGTGTGAACTCATAGAATGGAGGAGTGTGAGGTCATATAATGGAGGTGGGTGAAGTCACAGAATGGAGGTGTGTGAACTCAAAGGGAGGTGTTTGAAGTCACAGAATGGAGATGTGTGAAGTCATAGAATGGAGATATGTGAAGTCACAGAATGGAAGTGTGTGAAGCCATAGAATGCAGATGCGTGAAGGCACAGAATGGAGGTGTGTGAAATCATAGAATGGAGGTGGGTGAAGTCAGAGAATCGAGGTGGGTGAAGCCACAGAATGGAGGTGTGTGAAGTCATAGAATGGAGGTGGGTGAAGTCAGAGAATCGAGGTGTGTGAAGCCACAGAATGGAGGTGTGTGAAGTCATAGAATGGAGGTGTGTGAAGTCAGATTGGAGGTGTGTGAAGTAAAAGGATGGAGGTGTGTCAACTCAGAAAGGAGTTATGTGAAGTCATGGAATGGAGGTTTGTGAAGTCATAGAATGGAGGTGTGTGAATTCATAGAATGGAGGAGTGTGAAGTCATAGAATGGAGGTGTGTGAAGTCACAAATGGACGTGTGTGAACTCAGAATGGAGGTGTGTGAATTCACAGAAGGTAGGTTTGTGTATTCATAGAATGGATGTTTCTGAAGTAAGAATGAAGGTGTGTGAAGTCATAGAATGGAGGTGTGTGAAGTCAAAATGCAGGTGTGTGAAGTCAAACAATGGATGGGTGTTAAGTCACAGAATGGAGGTGTGTGAAGTCACAGAATGGAAGTGTATGAAGTCAAAATGGAGGTGTGTGAAGTCAGAGAATGGAGGTGTGTGAAGTCATAGAATGGAGGTGTGTCAAGTCAGAATGGAGGTTTGTGAAGGCACAGAATGGAGGTGTGTGAAGTCATAGAATGTTGTGTGTGAAGTCATACAATGGAGGTTTATAAAATCATAGAATAGAGGTGTGTAAAGTCATAGAATGGAGGTGTGTGAAATCATAGAATGGAGGTTTGTGAAGTCACAGATTGAGGTGTGTGAAGTCAGAATGGAGGTGTGTGAAGTCAGAATGGAGGTGTGTAAAGTCATAGAATGGAGGTGTGTGAAGTCACAATGCAGGTGTGTGAACTCAGAGAATGGAGGTGTGTGAAGTCACAACGTAGGTGTGTGATGTCATAGAATGGAGGTGTGTAAAGTCATAGAATGTAGGTGTGTAAACTCAAAAAATGCAGGTGTGTGAAATCATAGAATGGAGGTGTTTGAGTCACAGAATGGAGGTGTGTGAAGTCATAGAATGGAGGTGTGTGAAGTCATAGAATGGAGGTGTGAATTCATAGAATGGAGGTGTGTGAAGTCATAGAATGCAGGTGTGTGAAGTCATAGAATGGAGGTGTGTGAAGTCAGATTGGAGGTGTGTGAAGTAAAAGAATGGAGGTGTGTCAACTCAGAAAGGAGGTGTGTGAAGTCATATAGTGGAGGTGTGTGAAGTTATAGAATGCAGGTGTGTGAAATCATAGAATGGAGGTGTGTGAAGCCAGAGAAATGAGGTGTTTGAAGTCAAAATGGAAGTATGTGAAGTCAGAATGGAGGTGTCTGAAGTCATAGAATGGAGGTGTGTGAAGTCATAGAATGGAGGTGTGTGAACTCATAGAATGGAGGAGTGTGAAGTCATATAATTGAGGTGGGTGAAGTCACAGAATGGAGGTGTTTGAACTCAAAGGGAGGTGTTTGAAGTCACAGAATGGAGATGTGTGAAGTCATAGAATGGAGATGTGTGAAGTCACAGAATGGAAGTGTGTGAAGCCATAGAATGCAGATGCGTGAAGGCACAGAATGGAGGTGTGTGAAATCATAGAATGGAGGTGGGTGAAGTCAGAGAATCGAGGTGGGTGAAGCCACAGAATGGAGGTGTGTGAAGTCATAGAATGGAGGTGTGTGAAGTCAGATTGGAGGTGTGTGAAGTAAAAGGATGGAGGTGTGTCAACTCAGAAAGGAGTTATGTGAAGTCATGGAATGGAGGTTTGTGAAGTCATAGAATGGAGGTGTGTGAACTCATAGAATGGAGGAGTGTGAAGTCATAGAATGGAGGTGTGTGAAGTCACAAATGGACGTGTGTGAACTCAGAATGGAGGTGTGTGAATTCACAGAAGGTAGGTTTGTGTATTCATAGAATGGATGTTTCTGAAGTAAGAATGAAGGTGTGTGAAGTCATAGAATGGAGGTGTGTGAAGTCATAGAATGGAGGTGTGTCAAGTCAGAATGGAGGTTTGTGAAGGCACAGAATGGAGGTGTGTGAAGTCATAGAATGTTGTGTGTGAAGTCATACAATGGAGGTGTATGAAATCATAGAATAGAGGTGTGTGAAGTCATAGAATGGAGGTGTGTGAAATCATAGAATGGAGGTTTGTGAAGTCACAGATTGAGGTGTGTGAAGTCAGAATGGAGGTGTGTGAAGTCAGAATGGAGGTGTGTAAAGTCATAGAATGGAGGTGTGTGAAGTCACAATGCAGGTGTGTGAACTCAGAGAATGGAGGTGTGTGAAGTCACAATGTAGGTGTGTGAAGTCATAGAATGGAGGTGTGTAAAGTCATAGAATGTAGGTGTGTAAACTCAAAAAATGGAGGTGTGTGAAATCATAGAATGGAGGTGTTTGAGTCACAGAATGGAGGTGTGTGAAGTCATAGAATGGAGGTGTGTGAAGTCATAGAATGGAGGTGTGTGAAGATACAGAATGGAGGTGTGTGAAGTCACAGAATGGAAGTGTGTGAAGCCATAGAATGGAGATGCGTGAAGGCACAGAATGGAGGTGTGTGAAATCATAGAATGGAGGTGGGTGAAGTCAGAGAATAGAGGTGTGTGAAGCCACAGAATGGAGGTGTGTGAAGTCATAGAATGGAGGTGTGTGAAGTCAGATTGGAGGTGTGTGAAGTAAAAGGATGGAGGTGTGTCAACTCAGAAAGGAGGTATGTGAAGTCATGGAATGGAGGTTTGTGAAGTCAAAGAATGGAGGTGTGGGAAATCATACAATGGAGGTGTGTGAAGTGACAGAATTGAATTGTGTGAAGTCAGAATGGAGGTGTGTGAATTCAGAGTGGAGGTGTGTGAAGTCAGAGACTGGAGGTGTGTGAAGTCACAATGCAGGGGTGTGAACTGATAGAACGTAGGTGTGTGAAGTCACAATGTAGGTGTGTGAAGTCATAGAATGGAGGTGTGTGAAGTCACAAAATGGAGGTGTGTGAAGTCATATAATGGAGGTGTGTGAAGTCACAGAATGGAGGTGTGTGAACTCAGAAGGGAGGTGTGTGAAGTCACAGAATGGAGATGTGTGAAGTCATAGAATGGAGATGTGTGAAGTCACAGAATGGAGGTGTGTGAGTCACAGAATGGAGGTGTGAGAAGTCAGAGAATCGAGGTGTGTGAAGTCACAGAATGGAGGTGTGAGAAGTCACAGAATGGAGGTGTGTGAACTCACAATGGAGGTGAGTGAAGTCACAGAATGGGGGTGTGTGAAGTCATAGAATGGAAGTGTGTGAAGTCATAGATGGAGGTGTGTGATGACAGAATGGAGGTGTATGAAGTCACAGAATGGAGGTATGTGACGTCATAAATGTTGGTGTGTGAATTCATAGAATGGAGGTGTGTGAAGTCAAAGAATGGAGGTGTGTGAAGTCATAGAATGGAGGTGTGTGAAATCACAGAATGTGGTATTTTGTAGTCACAGAGTGTAGGTGTGTAAAGTCACAGAGGGGAGGTGTGTGAAGTCTCAGAATGGAGGTGTGGGAAGTCATAGAATGGAGGTGTTTGAAGTCATAGAATGTTGGATTTGAAGACACAGAATGGAGGTGTGTGAAGTCATAGAATGGAGGTGTGTGAAGTCATAGAATGCAGGTGTGTGAAATCATAGAATGGAGGTGATTCAAGCCAGAGAAATGAGGTGTTTGAAGTCAAAATGGAAGTGTGTCAAGTCAGAATGGAGATGTGTGAAGTCATAGAATGGAGGTGTGTGAAGTCATAGAATGGAGGTGTGTGAAGTCACAGAATGGAGGTGTGTGAACTCATAGAATGGAGGTGTGTGAAGTCATAGAATGGAGGTGTGTGAAGTGACAGAATGGAGGTGTGTGAACTCATAGAATGGAGGAGTGTGAAGTCATAGAATAGAGGTGTGCGTAGTCACAGAATGGAGGTGTGTGAAGTCACAGAATGGAGGTGTGTGAACTCAGAATGGAGGTGTGTGAATTCAAAAAGGGAGGTTTGTGAAGTCATAGAATGGATGTTTCTGAAGTAAGAAGGAACGTGTGTGAAGTCTTAGAATGGAGGTGTGTGAAGTCAAAAGGCAGGTGTGTGAAGTCAAACAATGGATGTGTGTTAAGTCAAAGAATGGACGTGTGGGAAGTCACAGAATGGAAGTGTGTGAAGTCAAAATGGAGGTGTGTGAAGTCAGAGAATGGAGGTGTGTGAAGTCATAGAATGGAGGTGTGTCAAGTCAGAATGGAGATGTGTGAAGGCACAGAATGGAGGTGTGTGAAGTCATAGAATGTTGGTGTGTGAAGTCATACAATGGAGGTGTATGAAGTCATAGAATCGAGGTGTGTGAAGTCATAGAATGGAGGTGTGTGAAATCATAGAATGGAGGTTTGTGACGTTACAGATTGACGTGTGTGAAGTCAGAATGGAGGTGTGTGAAGTCAGAATGGAGGTGTGTAAAGTCATAGAATGGAGGTGTGTGAAGTCACAATGCAGGTGTGTGAACTCAGAGAATGGAGGTGTGTGAAGTCATAGAATGGAGGTGTGTAAAGTCATAGAATGTAGGTGTGTAAAGTCAAAAAATGGAGGTGTGTGAAGTCATAGAATGGAGGTGTTTGAGTCACAGAATGGAGGTGTGTGAAGTCATAGAATGGAGGTGTGTGAAGTCATAGAATGGAGGTGTGTGAAGTCATATATTGGAGGTGTAAAGTTACAGAATGGAGGTGTGTGAAATCACAGAATGGAGGTGTGTGAACTCAGAATTGAGGTGTGGGTAGTCACAAAATGGAGGTGTGTGAAGTCATAGAATGGAGGTATGTGAAATCATAGAATGGAAGTGTGTGAAGTCAGAGAATCGAGGTGTGTGAAGTCACAGAATGGAGGTGTGTGAGGTCACAGAATGGAGGTGTGTGAACACACAATGGAGGTGAGTGAAGTCACAGAATGGAGGTGTGTGAAGTCATAGAATGGAAGTGTGTGAAGTCATAGAATGGAGGTGTGTGGTGTCAGAATGGAGGTGTGTGAAGTCACAGATTGGAGGTATGTGACGTCATAAATGTTGTTGTGTGAAGTCATAAAATGGAGGTGTGAAGTCATAGAATGGAGGTGTGAAGTCATAGAATGCAGGTGTGTGAAGTCACAGAATGGAGGTGTGTGAAGTCAGATTGCAGGTGTGTGAAGTAAAAGAATGGAGGTGTGTCAACTCAGAAAGGAGGTGTGTGAAGTCATATAGTGGAGGTGTGTGAAGTTATAGAATGCAGGTGTGTGAAATCATAAAATGGAGGTGTGTGAAGCCACAGAAAAGAGGTGTTTGAAGTCAAAATGAAAGTGTGTGAAGTCAGAATGGAGGTGTGTGAAGTCATAGAATGGAGGTGTGTGAAGTCATAGAATGGAGGTGTGTGAACTCATAGAATGGAGGAGTGTGAAGTCATAGAATTGAGGTGTGTGAAGTCACAGATGGACGTGTGAGAACTCAGAATGGAGGTGTGTGAATTCACAGAAGGTAGGTTTGTGTATTCATAGAATGGATGTTTCTGAAGTCAGAATGAAGGTGTGTGAAGTCATAGAATGGAGGTGTGTGAAGTCAAAATGCAGGTGTGTGAAGTCAAACAATGGATGGGTGTTAAGTCACAGAATGGAGGTGTGTGAAGTCACAGAATGGAAGTGTGTGAAGTCAAAATGGAGGTGTGTGAAGTCAGAAAATGGAGGTGTGTGAAGTCATAGAATGGAGGTATGTCAAGTCAGAAGGGAGATTTGTGAAGGCACAGAATGGAGGTGTGTGAAGTCATAGAATGTTGTGTGTGAAGTCATACAATGGAGGTATATGAAATCATAGAACAGAGGTGTGTGAAGTCATAGAATGGAGGTGTGTGAAATCATAGAATGGAGGTTTGTGAAGTCACAGATTGAGGTGTGTGAAGTCAGAATGGAGGTGTGTGAAGTCAGAATGGAGGTGTGTAAAGTCATAGAATGGAGGTGTGTGAAGTCACAATGCAGGTGTGTGAACTCAGAGAATGGAGGTGTGTGAAGTCACAATGTAGGTGTGTGAAGTCATAGAATGGAGGTGTGTAAAGTCATAGAATGTAGGTGTGTAAACTCAAAAAATGGAGGTGTGTAAAATCATAGAATGGAGGTGTTTGAGTCACACAATGGAGGTGTGTGAAGTCATAGAATGGAGGTGTGTGAAGTCATAGAATGGAGGTGTGTGAAGTCATATATTGGAGGTGTGTGAAGATACAGAATGGAGGTGTGTGAAGTCACAGAATGGAAGTGTGTGAAGCCATAGAATGGAGATGCGTGAAGGCACAGAATGGAGGTGTGTGAAATCATAGAATGGAGGTGGGTGAAGTCAGAGAATAGAGGTGTGTGAAGCCACAGAATGGAGGTGTGTGCAGTCATAGAATGGAGGTGTGTGAAGTCAGATTGGAGGTGTGTGAAGTAAAAGGATGGAGGTGTGTCAAGTCAGTAAGGAGGTATGTGAAGTCATGGAATGGAGGTTTGTGAAGTCAAAGAATGGAGGTGTGGGAAATCATACAATGGAGGTGTGTGAAGTGACAAAACTGAATTGTGTGAAGTCAGAATGGAGGTGTGTGTATTCAGAATGGAGGTGTGTGAAGTCAGAGACTAGAGGTGTGTGAAGTCACAATGCAGGTGTCTGAACTGATAGAACGTAGGTGTGTGAAGTCACAATGTAGGTGTGTGAAGTCATAGAATGGAGGTGTGTGAAGTCACAAAATGGAGTTGTGTGAAGTCATATAATGGAGGTGTGTGAAGTCACAGAATGGAGGTGTGTGAACTCAGAAGGGAGGTGTGTGAAGTCACAGAATGGAGATGTGTGAAGTCATAGAATGGAGATGTGTGAAGTCACAGAATGGAGGTGTGTGAGTCACAGAATGGAGGTGTGTGAAGTCAGAGAATCGAGGTGTGTGAAGTCAAAGAATGGAGGTGTGAGAAGTCACAGAATGGAGGTGTGTGAACTCACAATGGAGGTGAGTGAAGTCACAGAATGGGGGTGTGTGAAGTCATAGAATGGAAGTTTGTGAAGTCATAGATGGAGGTGTGTGATGTCAGAATGGAGGTGTGTGAAGTCACAGAATGGAAGTATGTGACGTCATAAATGTTGGTGTGTGAATTCATAGAATGGAGGTGTGTGAAGTCAAAGAATGGAGGTGTGTGAAGTCATAGAATGGAGGTGTGTGAAATCACAGAATGTAGTTGTGTGTAGTCAAGAGTGTAGGTGTGTAAAGTCACAGAGTGGAGGTGTGTGAAGTCTCAGAATGGAGGTGAGGGAAGTCATAGAATGGAGGTGTTTGAAGTCATAGAATGTTGGTTTTTGAAGACACAGAATGGAGGTGTGTGAAGTCATAGAATGGAGGTGTGTGAAGTCAGATTGGAGGTGTGTTAAGTAACAGAATGTAGGTGTGTCAACTCAGAAAGGAGGTGTGTGAAGTCATAGAATGGAGGTGTGTGAAGTCATAGAATGCAGGTGTGTGAAATCATAGAATGGAGGTGTGTGAAGCCACAGAAATGAGGTGTTTGAAGTCAAAATGGAAGTGTGTCAAGACAGAATGGAGATGTGTGAAGTCATAGAATGGAGGTGTGTGAAGTCATAGAATGGAGGTGTGTGAAGTCACAGAATGGAGGTGTGTGAAGTCATAGAATGGAGGTGTGTGAAGTCATAGAATGGAGGTGTGTGAAATCATAGAATGGAGGTTTGTGACGTCACAGATTGACGTGTGTGAAGTCAGAATGGAGGTGTGTGAAGCCAGAATGGAGGTGTGTAAAGTCATAGAATGGAGGTGTGTGAAGTCACAATGCAGGTGTGTGAACTCAGAGAATGGAGCTGTGTGAAGTCATAGAATGGAGGTGTGTAAAGTCACAGAATGTAGGTGTGTAAAGTCAAAAAATGGAGGTGTGTGAAGTCATAGAATGGAGGTGTTTGAGTCACAGGATTGAGGTGTGTGAAGTCATAGAATGCAGGTGTGTGAAGTCATAGAATGGAGGTGTGTGAAGTCATATATTGGAGGTGTAAAGTTACAGAATGGAGGTGTGTGAAATCACAGAATGGAGGTGTGTGAACTCAGAATGGAGGTGTGGGAAGTCACAAAATGGAGGTGTGTGAAGTCATAGAAAGGAGATGTGTGAAGGCAAAAAATGGAGGTGTGTGAAATCATAGAATGGAGGTGTGTGAAGTCACAAAATTGAGGTGTGTGAAGTCCTAGAATGGAGGTGTGTGAGGTCACAGAATGGAGGTGTGTGAACACACAATGGAGGTGAGTGAAGTCACAGAATGGAGGTGTGTGAAGTCATAGAATGGAGATGTGTGAAGTCACAGAATGGAGGTGTGTGAAGTCATAGAATGGAGGTGTGTGAAGTCACAAAATTGAGGTGTGTGAAGTCCTAGAATGGAGGTGTGTGAAGTCAAAGGATGGAGGTGTGTGAAGTAATAGAATGCAGGTGTGTGAAGTCATAAAATGGAGATGTGTGAAGTCACAGAATGGATCTGTGTGAAATCATAGAATGGAGGTGTGTGAAGTCAGAGAATCGAGGTGTGTGAAGTCACAGAATGGAGGTGCGTGAAGTCAGAATGGTGTTGTGTGAGGTCACAGAACTGAGGTGTGTGACGTTACAGAATCGAGGTGTGTGAAGTCATATAATGGAAGTGTGTGAAGTCATAGAATGGAGGTGTGTGAACTCATAGAATGGAGTTGTGTGAAGTCATGGATTGGATGTGTGTGAAATCAAAGAATGGAGGTGTGGGAAGTGAAAAAATGGAGGTGTGTGAAGTCACAGAATGGAGGTGTGTGAAGTCACAGAATGGAAGTGTGTGAAGTCAAAATTGAGGTGTGTGAAGTCACAGAATGAAGGTGTGTGAAGTCAAAGAATGGAGGTGTGTGAAGTCAAAATGGAGGTGTGTGAAGTCAAAGAAATAGGTGTGTGAAGTCATAGAATGGAGGTGTGTGAAGTCATGGAATGGAGGTTTGTGAGGTCAAATATTTGAAGTGTGTGAAGTTACAGAAAGGAGGTGTGTGAAGTCATAGAATGGAAGTGTGTGAAGTCACACAAGGCAGGTGTGTGAAGTCACAGAATAGAGTTGTGTGAAATCACAATGGAGGTGTGTGAATTCATAGAATGGAGGTGTGTGAAGTGAAAGAATGGAGGTGTGTGAAGTCAGATTGGAGGTGTGTGAAGTAACAGAATGGAGGTGTGTCAACTCAGAAAGGAGGTGTGTGAAGTCATAGAATGGAGGTGTGTGAAGTCATAGAATAGAGGTGTGTGAAATCATAGAATGGAGGTGTGTGAAGTCACAGAAATGAGGTGTTTGAAGTCAAAATGGAAGTGTGTGAAGTCAGATTGGAGGTGCGTGAACTCATAGAATGGAGGTGTGTGAAGTCATAGAATGGAGGTGTGTGAAGTCACAGATTGGAGGTGTGTGAACTCATAGAATGGAGGATTGTGAAGTCATGGAATGGAGATGTGTGAAGTCACAGATGGAGGTGTTTGAAGTCATAGAATGGAGGTGTGTGAAGTCACAGAATGGAGGTGTGTGAAGTCACAGGATGGAGGTGTGTGAACTCAGAATGGAGGTGTGTGAATTCACAGAAGTGAGGTTTGTGAAGTCATAGAATGGATGTTTCTGAAGTAAGAATGAAGGTGTGTGAAGCCATAGAATGGAGGTGTGTGAAGTCAAAATGCAGGTGTGTGAAGTCAAACAATGGAGGTGTGTGAAGTCACAGAATGGAGTGGTGTGAAGTCACAGAATGGAGGTGTGTGAAGTCACAGAATGGAAGTGTGTGAAGTAAAAATGGAGGTGTGTGAAGTCAGAGAATGGAGGTGTGTGAAGTCATGGAATGGAGGTTTGTGAAGTCAAACATTGGAAGTGTGTGAAGTTACAGAATGGAGGTGTGTGAAGTCATAGAATGGAGGTGTGTGAAGTCAGAGAATGGAGGTGTGTGAAGTCACAATGCAGGTGTGTGAAGTCATAGAATGGAGGTGTGTGAAGTCATAGAATGGAGGTGTGTGAATTCATAGATTGGAAGAGTGTGAAGTCATAGAATGGAGGTGTGTGAAGTCATAGATTGAAGGTGTGTGGAAGTCATAGTATAGAGGTGTGTGAAGTAACAGAAAGGAGGTGTGTGAAGTCACAGAATGGAGTTGTGTGAAGTCACAATGGAGGTGTGTGAAATCATAGAATTGAGGTGTGTGAAATCAAAGTATGGAGGTTTGTTAAGTCATAGAATGGCTTGTGTGTGCAATCATAGAATGGAGGTGTGTGAGGTCACAGAATTGAGGTGTGTAAAGTCACAGAGTGGAGGTGTGTGAAGTCACAGAATGGAGTTGTGTGTGAAGTCATAGAATGGAGGTGTGTGAAGTCACAAAATGCAGGTGTGCGATGTCAGAATGGAGGTGTGTGAAGTCACAGAATGGAGGTATGTGACTTCATAAATGTTGGTGTGTGAAGTCATAGAATGGAGGTGTGAAGTCATAGAATGGAGGTGTGTGAAGTCATAGAATGGAGGTGTGTGAAGTCACAGAAGGCAGGTGTGTGAAACACAGAATACAGTTGTGTGAAATCATGGAATGGAAGTGTGTGAAGTCAGAATGCAGGTGTGTGAAGTCATAGAATGGAGGTGTGTGAAGTCATAGAATGGAGGTGTGTGAAGTCATAGATTGGAAGTGTGTGAAGTCATAGAATGGAGGTGTGTGAAGTCATAGATTGAAGGTGTGTGGAAGGCATAGTATGGAGGTGTGTGAAGTCACTGAAAGGAGGTGTGTGAAGTCACAGAATGGAGGTGTGTGAAGTCAAAATGGAGGTGTGTGAAGTCAAAGAATGGAGGTGTGTGAAGTCATAGAATGGAGGTGTATGAAGTCATGGGATGGAGGTTTGTGTAGTCAAACATTGGAAGTGTGTGAAGTTACAGAATGGAGGTGTGTGAAGTCATAGAATGGAGGTGTGTGAAGTCATAGAATGGAGGAGTGTGAAGTCAGAATGGAGATGTGTGAAGTCACATAATGGAGGTGTGTGAAGTCATAGAATGGAGGTGTATGAAGTCATAGAATGGAGGTGTGTGAAGTCAGAATGCAGGTGTGTGAAGTCATAGAATGGAGGTGTGTGAAGTCATAGAAAGGAGGTGTGTGAAGACATAGATTGGAAGTGTGTGAAGTCATAGAATGGAGTTGTGTGAAGTAATAGAATGGAGGTTTTTGAAGTCAGAATGGAGATGTGTGAAGTCACATAATTGAGGTGTGTGAAGTCATAGAACATTGGTGTATGAAGTCCTAGATTGGAGGTGTATGAAGTCATAGAATGGAGGTGTGTGAAGTCAGAATGCAGGTGTGTGAAGTCATAGAATTGAGTGTGTGAAGTCATAGAATTGAGGTGTGTGAAGTCATAGATTGGAAGTGTGTGAAGTCATAGAATGGAGCTGTGGGAAGTCATAAAATGGAGGTGTGTGAAGTTATAGAATGGAGGTGTGTGAAGTCACAGAATCGAGTTGTGTGAAGTTACAATGGAGGTGTGTGAAGTCATAGAGTAGAGGTGTGTGTAGTCAGAATAGAGGTGTGCGAAGTCATAGAATGGAGGTGTGTGAAGACAGAATGGAGCTGTGTGAACTCATAGAATGGAGGTGTGTGAAGTCACAATGGAGGTGTGTGAAGTCATAGAATGGAGGTGTGGGAAGTAAAAATGGAGTTTGTGTACTCATAGAATGAATGTGTGTGAACTCATAGAATGGAGGTTGTGAAGTCATGGAATGGAGGTGTGTGAAGTCAAAGAATGGAGGTGTGTGAAGTCAAACAATAGAGGTGTGTGAGGTGAAACCATGGAGGTGTGTGAAGTCACAAAATGGATGTGTGTGAAGTCAAAACGGAAGTGTGTGAAGTCCCAAAATGGAGGTGTGTGAAGTCACAGAATGAAGGTGTGTGAAGTCAAAAAGGTGGTGTGTGAAGTCACAAATGGACGTGGGTAAAGTCACAGAATGGAGGTGTGTGAAGTCAAAATGGAGGTGTGTGAAGTCAAAGAATGGAGGTGTGTGAAGTCATCGAATGGAGGTATGTAAAGTCATGTCATGAAGGTGTGTGAAGTCACAGAATGGAGGTGTGTGAAGTCAGAATTGAGGTGTGCTAAGTCATATAATGGAGGTGTGTGAAGTCAGAATGTAGGTGTGTGAAGTCATAGAATGGAGGTGTGTGAAGACAGAATGGAGGTGTGTGAACTCATAGAATGGAGGTGTGTGAAGTCACAATGGAGGTGTGTGAAGTCATAGAATGGTGGTGTGTGAAGTTACAGAATGGAGGTGTGGAAGTCATAGAATGGAGGTGTGTGAAGTCAGAAATTGAGGTGTGTGAAGACACAGAATATAGGTGTGGGAATTGAGAATGGAGGTGTGTGAAGTCATAGAATGGAGGTGTGTGAAGTCATGGAATGGAGGTGTGTGAAATCATAGAATGGAGGTGTGTGAAGTCACAGAATGGAGGTGTGTGAACACATAGAATGGAGGTGTGTGAAATCACAATGGAGGTGTGTGAAGTCATAGAATAGAGGTGTGTGAAGTCACAGAAGGAGGTGTGTGAAGTCATAGAAAGGAGCTGTGTGAATTCAGAATGGAGGTGTGTGAAGTCACAGAATGGAGGTTTGTGAAGTCACAGAATGGAGGTGTGTGAAGTCATAGAATGGATGTTTCTGAAGTAAGAATGAAGGTGTGTGAAGTCATAGAATGGAGGTGTGTGAAGTCAAAATGGAGGTGTGTGAACTCCTAGAATATAGATGTGTGACCTCATAGAATGGAGGTGTGTGAAGTCATGGAATGGAGGTGTGTGAAATCCACGAATGGAGGTGTGTGAAATCAGACAATCGAGGTGTGTGAAGTCACAGAATGGAGGTGTGTGAAGTCACAGAATGGAAGTTTGTGAAGTAAAAATTAAGGTGTGTGAAATCACAGAATGGAGGTGTGTGAAGTCACAGAATGGACGTGTGTGAAGTCAAAATTGTGATGTGTGAAGTCACAAATGGAGGTGTGTGAAGTCACAGAATTGTGGTGTGTGAAGTCAAAATGGAGGTGTATGAAGTCAAAGAAAGAGGTGTTTGAAGTCATAGAATGGAGGTGTATGAAGTCATGGAATGGAGGTTTGTGAAGTCATAGAATGGAGATTTGTGAAGTCATAGAATGGATGTGTGTGAAGTCAGAATGGAGATGTGTGAAGTCACAGAATGGAGGTGTGTGAAGTCAAAGAATATTGGTGTGTGAAGTCATAGAATGGAGGTGTGTGAAGTCTTAGAATGGAGGTGTGTGAAGTCATAGAATGGAGGTGTGTGAAGTCACAGAAGGAAGGTGTGTGAAGTCACAGTATGGAAGTGTGTAAAGTCACAGAGTGGAGGTGTGTGAAGGCACAGAATGGAGGGGTGTGAAGTCAAAGAATGGCGGTATGTGAAGTCACAGAATGGAGGGGTGTGAAGTCAGAATAGAGGTGTGCGAAGTCATAGAATGGAGGTGTGTGTAGTCAGAATGGAGCTGTGTGAACTCATAGAATGGAGGAGTGTGAAGTCACAATGGAGGTGTGTGAAGTCATAGAATGAGGGCTTTTGAAGTCACAGAATGGAGGTGTGTGAAGTCATAGAATGGAGGTGTGGGAAGTAAAAATGGAGTTTGTGTACTCATAGAATGAATGTGTGTGAACTCATAGAATGGAGGTTGTGAAGTCATGGAATGGAGGTGTGTGAAGTCAAAGAATGGAGGTGTGTGAAGTCAAACAATAGAGGTGTGTGAGGTGAAACCATGGAGGTGTGTGAAGTCACAAAATGGATGTGTGTAAGTCAAAACGGAAGTGTGTGAAGTCCCAAAATGGAGGTGTGTGAAGTCACAGAATGAAGGTGTGTGAGGTCAAAAATATGGTGTGTGAAGTCACAAATGGACGTGTGTAAAGTCACAGAATGAAGGTGTGTGAAGTCAAAATGGAGGTGTGTGAAGTCACAGAATGGAGGTGTGTGAAGTCAGAATTGAGGTGTGCTAAGTCATATAATGGAGGTGTGTGAAGTCAGAATGTAGGTGTGTGAAGTCATAGAATGGAGGTGTGTGAAGTCAGAATGGAGGTGTGTGAACTCATAGAATGGAGGTGTGTGAAGTCACAATGGAGGTGTGTGAAGTCATAGAATGGTGGTGTGTGAAGTTACAGAATGGAGGTGTGGAAGTCATAAAATGGAGGTGTGTGAAGTCAGAAATTGAGGTGTGTGAAGTCACAGAATATATTTGTGGGAATTCAGAATGGAGGTGTGTGAAGTCATAGAATGGAGGTGTGTGAAGTCATGGAATGGAGGTGTGTGAAATCATAGAATGGAGGTGTGTGAAGTCACAGAATGGAGGTGTGTGAACACATAGAATGGAGGTGTGTGAAATCACAATGGAGGTGTGTGAAGTCATAGAATAGAGGTGTGTGAAGTCACAGAAGGAGGTGTGTGAAGTCATAGAAAGGAGCTGTGTGAATTCAGAATGGAGGTGTGTGAAGTCACAGAATGGAGGTTTGTGAAGTCACAGAATGGAGGTGTGTGAAGTCATAGAATGGATGTTTCTGAAGTAAGAATGAAGGTGTGTGAAGTCATAGAATGGAGGTGTGTGAAGTCAAAATGGAGGTGTGTGAACTCCTAGAATATAGATGTGTGACCTCATAGAATGGAGGTGTGTGAACTCATGGAATGGAGGTGTATGAAATCCACGAATGGAGGTGTGTGAAGTCACAGAATGGAAGTTTGTGAAGTCAAAATTAAGGTGTGTGAAATCACAGAATGGAGGTGTGTGAAGTCACAGAATGGACATGTGTGAAGTCAAAATTGTGATGTGTGAAGTCACAAATGGAGGTGTGTGAAGTCACAGAATTGTGGTGTGTGAAGTCAAAATGGAGGTGTATGAAGTCAAAGAAAGGAGGTGTGTGAAGTCATAGAATGGAGGTGTATGAAGTCATGGAATGGAGGTTTGTGAAGTCATAGAATGGAGATTTGTGAAGTCATAGAATGGATGTGTGTGAAGTCAGAATGGACATGTGTGAAGTCACAGAATGGAGGTGTGTGAAGTCAAAGAATATTGGAGTGTGAAGTCATAGAATGGAGGTGTGTGAAGTCTTAGAATGGAGGTGTGTGAAGTCATAGAATGGAGGTGTGTGAAGTCACAGAATGAAGGTGTGTGAAGTCACAGTATGGAAGTGTGTAAAGTCACAGAGTGGAGGTGTGTGAAGGCACAGAATGGAGGGGTGTGAAGTCAAAGAATGGCGGTATGTGAAGTCACAGACTGGAGGGGTGTGAAGTCAGAATAGAGGTGTGTGAACTCATAGAATGGAGGTGTGTGAAGTCACAATGGAGGTGTGTGAAGTCATAGAATGAGGGCTTTTGAAGTCACAGAATGGAGGTGTGTGAAGTCATAGAATGGAGGTGTGGGAAGTAAAAATGGAGTTTGTGTACTCATAGAATGAATGTGTGTGAACTCATAGAATGGAGGTTTGAAGTCATGGAATGGAGGTGTGTGAAGTCAAAGGATGGAGGTGTGTGAAGTCAAACAATAGAGGTGTGTGAGGTGAAACCATGGAGGTGTGTGAAGTCACAAAATGGATGTGTGTGAAGTCAAAACGGAAGTGTGTGAAGTCCCAAAATGGAGGTGTGTGAAGTCACAGAATGAAGGTGTGTGAAGTCAAAAAGGTGGTGTGTGAAGTCACAAATGGACGTGTGTAAAGTCACAGAATGGAGGTGTGTGAAGTCAAAATGGAGGTGTGTGAAGTCACAGAATGGAGGTGTGTGAAGTCAGAATTGAGGTGTGCTAAGTCATATAATGGAGGTGTGTGAAGTCAGAATGTAGGTGTGTGAAGTCATAGAATGGAGGTGTGTGAAGTCAGAATGGAGGTGTGTGAACTCATAGAATGGAGGTGTGTGAAGTCACAATGGAGGTGTGTGAAGTCATAGAATGGTGGTGTGTGAAGTTACAGAATGGAGGTGTGGAAGTCATAGAATGGAGGTGTGTGAAGTCAGAAATTGAGGTGTGTTAAGTCACAGAATATATTTGTGGGAATTCAGAATGGAGGTGTGTGAAGTCATAGAATGGAGGTGTGTGAAGTCATGGAATGGAGGTGTGTGAAATCATAGAATGGAGGTGTGTGAAGTCAGAATGGAGCTGTGTGAACTCATAGAATGGAGGTGTGTGAAGTCACAATGGAGGTGTGTGAAGTCATAGAATGAGGGCTTTTGAAGTCACAGAATGGAGGTGTGTGAAGTCATAGAATGGAGGTGTGGGAAGTAAAAATGGAGTTTGTGTACTCATAGAATGAATGTGTGTGAACTCATAGAATGGAGGTTGTGAAGTCATGGAATGGAGGTGTGTGAAGTCAAAGGATGGAGGTGTGTGAAGTCAAACAATAGAGGTGTGTGAGGTGAAACCATGGAGGTGTGTGAAGTCACAAAATGGATGTGTGTGAAGTCAAAACGGAAGTGTGTGAAGTCCCAAAATAGAGGTGTGTGAAGTCACAGAATGAAGGTGTGTGAAGTCAAAAAGGTGGTGTGTGAAGTCACAAATGGACGTGTGTAAAGTCACAGAATGGAGGTGTGTGAAGTCAAAATGGAGGTGTGTGAAGTCACAGAATGGAGGTGTGTGAAGTCAGAATTGAGGTGTGCTAAGTCATATAATGGAGGTGTGTGAAGTCAGAATGTAGGTGTGTGAAGTCATAGAATGGAGGTGTGTGAAGTCAGAATGGAGGTGTGTGAACTCATAGAATGGAGGTGTGTGAAGTCACAATGGAGGTGTGTGAAGTCATAGAATGGTGGTGTGTGAAGTTACAGAATGGAGGTGTGGAAGTCATAGAATGGAGGTGTGTGAAGTCAGAAATTGAGGTGTGTTAAGTCACAGAATATATTTGTGGGAATTCAGAATGGAGGTGTGTGAAGTCATAGAATGGAGGTGTGTGAAGTCATGGAATGGAGGTGTGTGAAATCATAGAATGGAGGTGTGTGAAGTCACAGAATGGAGGTGTGTGAACACATAGAATGGAGGTGTGTGAAATCACAATGGAGGTGTGTGAAGTCATAGAATAGAGGTGTGTGAAGTCACAGAAGGAGGTGTGTGAAGTCATACAAAGGAGCTGTGTGAATTCAGAATGGAGGTGTGTGAAGTCACAGAATGGAGGTTTGTGAAGTCACAGAATGGAGGTGTGTGAAGTCATAGAATGGATGTTTCTGAAGTAAGAATGAAGGTGTGTGAAGTCATAGATTGGAGGTGTGTGAAGTCAAAATGGAGGTGTGTGAACTCCTAGAATATAGATGTGTGACCTCATAGAATGGAGGTGTGTGAAGTCATGGAATGGAGGTGTGTGAAATCCACGAATGGAGGTGTGTGAAATCAGACAATCGAGGTGTGTGAAGTCACAGAATGGAGGTGTGTGAAGTCACAAAATGGAAGTTTGTGAAGTAAAAATTAAGGTGTGTGAAATCACAGAATGGAGGTGTGTGAAGTCAAAGAATGGACGTGTGTGAAGTCAAAATTGTGATGTGTGAAGTCACAAATGGAGGTGTGTGAAGTCACAGAATTGTGGTGTGTGAAGTCAAAATGGAGGTGTATGAAGTCAAAGAAAGGAGGTGTGTGAAGTCATAGAATGGAGGTGTATGAAGTCATGGAATGGAGGTTTGTGAAGTCATAGAATGGAGATTTGTGAAGTCATACAATGGATGTGTGTGAAGTCAGAATGGAGATGTGTGAAGTCACAGAATGGAGGTGTGTGAAGTCAAAGAATATTGGTGTGTGAAGTCAAAGAATGGAGGTGTCTGAAGTCTTAGAATGGAGGTGTGTGAAGTCATAGAATGGAGGTGTGTGAAGTCACAGAAGGAAGGTGTGTGAAGTCACAGTATGGAGGAGTGTAAAGTCACAGAGTGGAGGTGTGTGAAGGCACAGAATGGAGGGGTGTGAAGTCAAAGAATGGCGGTATGTGAAGTCACAGAATGGAGGGGTGTGAAGTCAGAATAGAGGTGTGCGAAGTCATAGAATGGAGGTGTGTGAAGTCAGAATGGAGCTGTGTGAACTCATAGAATGGAGGTGTGTGAAGTCACAATGGAGGTGTGTGAAGTCATAGAATGAGGGCTCTTGAAGTCACAGAATGGAGGTGTGTGAAGTCATAGAATGGAGGTGTGGGAAGTAAAAATGGAGTTTGTGTACTCATAGAATGAATGTGTGTGAACTCATAGAATGGAGGTTGTGAAGTCATGGAATGGAGGTGTGTGAAGACAAAGAATGGAGGTGTGTGAGGTGAAACCATGGAGGTGTGTGAAGTCACAAAATGGATGTGTGTGAAGTCAAAACGGAAGTGTGTGATGTCCCAAAATGGAGGTGTGTGAAGTCACAGAATGAAGGTGTGTGAAGTCAAAAAGGTGGTGTGTGAAGTCACAAATGGACGTGTGTAAAGTCACAGAATGGAGGTGTGTGAAGTCAAAATGGAGGTGTGTGAACTCAAAGAATGGAGGTGTGTGAAGTCATGGAATGGAGGTATGTAAAGTCATGTCATGGAGGTGTGTGAAGTCACAGAATGGAGGTGTGTGAAGTCATGGAATGGAGGTATGTAAAGTCATGTCATGGAGGTGTGTGAAGTCAGAATATAGGTGTGTGAAGTCATAGAATGGAGGTGTGTGAAGTCACAATGGAGGTGTGTGAACTCATAGAATGGAGGTGTGTGAAGTTACAATGGAGGTGTGTGAAGTCATAGAATGGAAGTTTGTGAAGTCAAAATTAAGGTGTGTGAAATCACAGAATGGAGGTGTGTGAACTCACAGAATGGATGTGTGTGAAGTCAAAATTGTGATGTGTGAAGTCACAAATGGAGGTGTGTGAAGTCACAGAATTGTGGTGTGTGAAGTCAAAATGGAGGTGTATGAAGTCAAAGAAAGGAGGTGTGTGAAGTCATAGAATGGAGGTGTATGAAGTCATGGAATGGAGGTTTGTGAAGTCATAGAATGGAGATTTGTGAAGTCATAGAATGGATGTGTGTGAAGTCAGAATGGAGATGTGTGAAGTCACAGAATGGAGGTGTGTGAAGTCAAAGAATATTGGAGTGTGAAGTCATAGAATGGAGGTGTGTGAAGTCTTAGAATGGAGGTGTGTGAAGTCATAGAATGTAGGTGTGTGAAGTCACAGAAGGAAGGTGTGTGAAGTCACAGTATGGAGGTGTGTAAAGTCACAGAGTGGAGGTGTGTGAAGGCACAGAATGGAGGGGTGTGAAGTCAGAATAGAGGTGTGCGAAGTCATAGAATGGAGGTGTGTGAAGTCTGAATGGAGCTGTGTGAAATCATAGAATGGAGGTGTGTGAAGTCACAATGGAGATGTGTGAAGTCATACAATGGTGGTTTTTGAAGTCACAGAATGGAGGTGTGTGAAGTCATAGAATGGAGGTGTGTGAAGTCAGATTGGAGGTATGTGAAGTCACAGAATGGAGGTGTGTCAACTCAGAAAGGAGGTATGTGAAGTCACAGAATGGAGGTGTGGGAAATCATAGAATGGATGTGTGTGAAGTCACAGAATTGAGGTGTACGAAGTCAGAATGGAGGTGTGTGTATTCAGAATGGAGGTGTGTGAAGTCAGAGACTGGAGGTGTGTGAAGTCACAATGCAGGTGTGTGAACTGATAGAACGTAGGTGTGAGAAGTCACAATGTAGGTGTGTGAAGTCATAGAATGGAGGTGTGTGAAGTCATAGAATGGAGGTGTGTGAAGTCACAAAATGGAGGTGTGTGAAGTCATATAATAGTGGTGTGTGAAGTCACAGAATGGAGGTGTGTGAACTCAGAATGGAGGTGTGTGAAGTCACAGAATGGAGGTGTGTGAAGTCAAAGAATGGATATGTGTGAAGTCACAGAATGGAGGTGTGTGAAATCGTAGAATGGAGGTGTGTGCAGTCAGAGAATCGAGGTGTGTGAAGTCACAGAATGGAGGTGTGTGAAGACACAGAATGGAGGTGTGTGAACTCACAATGGAGGTGAGTGAAGTCACAGAATGGAGGTGTGTGAAGTCATAGAAGGGAAGTGTGTAAAGTCATAGAATGGAGGTGTGTGATGTCAGAATGGAATTGTGTGAAGTCACAGAATGGAGGTATGTGCCGTCATAAATGTTGGTGTGTGAAGTCATAGAACGGAGGTGTGAAGTCATAGAATGGAGGTGTGTGAAGTCATAGAATGGATGTGTGAAGTCACAGAAGGCAGGTGTGTGAAGTCACAGAACAGAGTTGTGTGAAGTCACAATGGAGGTGTGGGAATTCATAGAATGGAGGTGTGTGAAGTCAAAGAATGGAGGTGTGTGAAGTCATAGAATGGAGTTGTGTGTAGTCACAGAGTGTAGGTGTGTAAAGTCACAGAGTGGAGGTGTGTGAAGTCTGAGAATGGAGGTGTGTGAAGTCAGATTGGAGGTGTGTGAAGTAACAGTATGGAGGTGTTTCAACTCAGAAAAGAGGTGTGTGAAGTCATAGAATGGAGGTGTGTGAAGTCATAGAATGCAGGGCTGTGAAATCATGAATGGAGGTGTCGTAAGCCACAGAAATGAGGTGTATGAAGTCAAAATGGATGTGTGTGAAGTCAGAATGGAGGTGTGTGAAGTCATAGAATGGAGGTGTGTGAAGTCATAGAATGGAGGTGTGTGAAGTCATAGAATGGAGGTGTGTGAACTCATCGAATGGAGGTGTGTAAAGTCATAGAATGGAGGTGTGTGAAGTCACAGATGGAGGTGTGTGAAGTCATAGGATGGAGGTGTGTGAAGTCACATAATGGAGGTGTGTGAAGTCACAGAATGGAGATGTGTGAACTTAGAATGGAGGTGTGTGAATTCACAGATGGGAGGTTTGTGAAGTCATAGAATAGATGTTTCTGAAGTAAGAATGAAGGTGGGTGAAGTCATAGAATGGACGTGTGTGAAGTCAAAATGCAGGTGTGTGAAGTCAACCAATGGAGGTGGGTTAAATCACAGAATGGAGGTGTGTGAAGTCACAGAATGGAAGTGTGTGAAGTCAAAATGGAGGTGTGTGAAGTCAGAGAATGGAGGTGTGTGAAGTCAGAGAATGGAAGTGTGTGAAGTCATAGAATGGAGGTGTGTCAAGTCAGAATGGAGATGTGTGAAGGCACAGAATGGAGGTGTGTGAAGTCATAGAATGTTGGTGTGTGAAGTCATACAATGGAGGTGTATGAAGTCATAGAGTGGAGGTGTATGAAGTCATAGAATGGAGGTGTGTGAAGTCATAGAATTGAGGTGTGTGAATTCATAGAACGGAGGTTTGTGAAGTCACAGATTGAGGTGTGTGAAGTCAGAATGGAGGTGTATGAAGTCAGAATGGAGGTGTGTAAAGTCATAGAATGGAGGTGTGTGAAGTCACAATGCAGGTGTGTGAACTCAGAGAATGGAGGTGTGTGAAGTCACAATGTAGGTGAGTGAAGTCATAGAATGTATGTGTGTAAAGTCAAAAAATTGAGGTGTGTGAAGACATAGAATGGAGGTGTTTGAGTCACAGAATGGAGGTGTGTGAAGTCATAGAATGGAGGTGTGTGAAGTCATAGAATGGAGGTGTGTGAATTCATATATTGGAGGTGTGTGAAGTTACAGAATGGAGGTGTATGAAGTCACAGAATGGAGGTGTGTGAAGTCATAGAATGGAGATGTGTGAAGGCACAGAATGGAGGTGTGTGAAATCATAGAATGGAGGTGTGTGAAGTCAGAGAATCGAGGTGTGTGAAGTCACAGAATGGAGGTGTGTGAGGTGACAGAACGGAGGTGTGTGAACACACAATGGAAGTGAGTGAAGTCACAGAATGGAGGTGTGTGAAGTCGTAGAATGGAGGTGTGTGAAGTCAGAATGGACTCTGGAAACTCATATAATGGAGGTGTGGGAAGTCAAAATGGAGATGTGTGAAGTCATAGAATGGTGGTTTTTGAAGTCACAGAATGGAGGCGTGTGAAGTCATAGAATGGAAGTTTGTGAAGTCAGATTGGAGGTATGTGAAGTCACAGAATGGAGGTGTGTCAATTCAGAAAGGAGGTATGTGAAGTCATAGAATGGAGGTGTGTGAAGTCAAAGAATGGAGGTGTGGGAAATCATAGAATGGAGGTGTGTGAAGTGACAGCACTGAGGTGTGTGAAGTCAGAATGGAGGTGTATGTATTCAGAATGGAGGTGTGTGAAGTCAGAGACTGGAGGTGTGTGAAGTCACAATGCAGGTGTGTGAACTGATAGAACGTAGGTGTGTGAAGTCACAATGTAGGTGTGTGAAGTCATAGAATGGAGGTGTGTGAAGTCATAGAATGGAGGTGTGTGAAGTCACAAAATGGAGGTGTGTGAAGTCATATAATGGAGGTGTGTGAAGTCATAGTATGGAGATGTGTGAACTCAGAATGGAGGTGTGTGAAGTCACAGAATGGAGGTGTGTGAAGTCACAGAATGGAGGTTTGTGAACTCATAGAATGGAGGTGTGTGAAGTTACAATGGAGGTGTGTGAAGTCATAGAATAGAAGTTTGTGAAGTCAAAATTAAGGTGTGTGAAATCACAGAATGGAGGTGTGTGAAGTCACAGAATGGATGTGTGTGAAGTCAAAATTCTGATGTGTGAAGTCACAAATGGAGGTGTGTGAAGTCACAGAATTGTGGTGTGTGAAGTCAAAATGGAGGTGTATGAAGTCAAAGAAAGGAGGTGTGTGAAGTCATAGAATGGAGGTGTATGAAGTCATGGAATGGAGGTTTGTGAAGTCATAGAATGGAGATTTGTGAAGTCATAGAATGGATGTGTGTGAAGTCAGAATGGAGATGTGTGAAGTCACAGAATGGAGGTGTGTGAAGTCAAAGAATATTGGTGTGTGAAGTCATAGAATGGAGGTGTGTGAAGTCTTAGAATGGAGGTGTGTGAAGTCATAGAATATAGGTGTGTGAAGTCACAGAAGGAAGGTGTGTGAAGTCACAGTATGGAGGTGTGTAAAGTCACAGAGTGGAGGTGTGTGAAGGCACAGAATGGAGGGGTGTGAAGTCAAAGAATGGCGGTATGTGAAGTCACAGACTGGAGGGGTGTGAAGTCAGAATAGAGGTGTGCGAAGTCATAGAATGGAGGTGTGTGAAGTCAGAATGGAGCTGTGTGAACTCATAGAATGGAGGTGTGTGAAGTCACAATGGAGATGTGTGAAGTCATACAATGGTGGTTTTTGAAGTCACAGAATGGAGGTGTGTGAAGTCATAGAATGGAGGTGTGTGAAGTCAGATTGGAGGTATGTGAAGTCACAGAATGGAGGTGTGTCAACTCAGAAAGGAGGTATGTGAAGTCACAGAATGGAGGTGTGGGAAATCATAGAATGGAGGTGTGTGAAGTCACAGAATTGAGGCGTACGAAGTCAGAATGGAGGTGTGTGTATTCAGAATGGAGGTGTGTGAAGTCAGAGACTGGAGGTGTGTGAAGTCACAATGCAGGTGTGTGAACTGATAGAACGTAGGTGTGTGAAGTCACAATGTAGGTGTGTGAAGTCATAGAATGGAGGTGTGTGAAGTCATAGAATGGAGGTGTGTGAAGTCACAAAATGGAGGTGTGTGAAGTCACAGAATGGAGGTGTGTGAAGTCATAGAATGGAAGTGTGTAAAGTCATAGAATGGAGGTGTGTGAAGTCATAGAATGGAGGTGTGTGAACTCATCGAATGGAGGTGTGTAAAGTCATAGAATGGAGGTGTGTGAAGTCACAGATGGAGGTGTGTGAAGTCATATAATGGAGTTTTGTGTAGTCACAGAGTGTAGGTGTGTAAAGTCACAGAGTGGAGGTGTGTGAAGTCTCAGAATGGAGGTGTGTGAAGTCAGATTGGAGGTGTGTGAAGTAACAGTATGGAGGTGTTTCAACTCAGAAAAGAGGTGTGTGAAGTCATAGAATGGAGGTGTGTGAAGTCATAGAATGCAGTGGTGTGAAATCATGAATGGAGGTGTCGGAAGCCACAGAAATGAGGTGTATGAAGTCAAAATGGAAGTGTGTGAAGTCAGAATGGAGGTGTGTGAAGTCATAGAATGGAGGTGTGTGAAGTCATAGAATGGAGGTGTGTGAAGTCATAGAATGGAGGTGTGTGAACTCATCGAATGGAGGTGTGTAAAGTCATAGAATGGAGGTGTGTGAAGTCACAGATGGAGGTGTGTGAAGTCATAGGATGGAGGTGTGTGAAGTCACATAACGGAGGTGTGTGAAGTCACAGAATGGAGGTGTGTGAACTTAGAATGGAGGTGTGTGAATTCACAGAAGGGAGGTTTGTGAAGTCATAGAATAGATGTTTCTGAAGTAAGAATGAAGGTGTGTGAAGTCATAGAATGGACGTGTGTGAAGTCAAAATGCAGGTGTGTGAAGTCAACCAATGGAGGTGGGTTAAATCACAGAATGGAGGTGTGTGAAGTCACAGAATGGAAGTGTGTGAAGTCAAAATGGAGGTGTGTGAAGTCAGAGAATGGAGGTGTGTGAAGTCAGAGAATGGAAGTGTGTGAAGTCATAGAATGGAGGTGTGTCAAGTCAGAATGGAGATGTGTGAAGGCACAGAATGGAGGTGTGTGAAGTCATAGAATGTTGGTGTGTGAAGTCATACAATGGAGGTGTATGAAGTCATAGAGTGGAGGTGTGTGAAGTCATAGAATTGAGGTGTGTGAATTCATAGAACGGAGGTTTGTGAAGTCACAGATTGAGGTGTGTGAAGTCAGAATGGAGGTGTATGAAGTCAGAATGGAGGTGTGTAAAGTCATAGAATGGAGGTGTGTGAAGTTACAATGCAGGTGTGTGAACTCAGAGAATGGAGGTGTGTGAAGTCACAATGTAGGTGAGTGAAGTCATAGAATGTATGTGTGTAAAGTCAAAAAATTGAGGTGTGTGAAGACATAGAATGGAGGTGTTTGAGTCACAGAATGGAGGTGTGTGAAGTCATAGAATGGAGGTGTGTGAAGTCTTAGAATGGAGGTGTGTGAAGTCATATATTGGAGGTGTGTGAAGTTACAGAATGGAGGTGTATGAAGTCACAGAATGGAGGTGTGTGAAGTCATAGAATGGAGATGTGTGAAGGCACAGAATGGAGGTGTGTGAAATCATAGAATGGAGGTGTGTGAAGTCAGAGAATCGAGGTGTGTGAAGTCACAGAATGGAGGTGTGTGAGGTCACAGAACGGAGGTGTGTGAACACACAATGGAAGTGAGTGAAGTCACAGAATGGAGGTGTGTGAAGTCGTAGAATGGAGGTGTGTGAAGTCAGAATGGACTCTGTGAACTCATATAATGGAGGTGTGGGAAGTCAAAATGGAGATGTGTGAAGTCATAGAATGGTGGTTTTTGAAGTCACAGAATGGAGGCGTGTGAAGTCATAGAATGGAGGTGTGTGAAGTCAGATTGGAGGTATGTGAAGTCACAGAATGGATGTGTGTCAATTCAGAAAGGAGGTATGTGAAGTCATAGAATGGAGGTGTGTGAAGTCAAAGAATGGAGGTGTGGGAAATCATAGAATGGAGGTGTGTGAAGTGACAGCACTGAGGTGTGTGAAGTCAGAATTGAGGTGTATGTATTCAGAATGGAGGTGTGTGAAGTCAGAGACTGGAGGTGTGTGAAGTCACAATGCAGGTGTGTGAACTGATAGAACGTAGGTGTGTGAAGTCACAATGTAGGTGTGTGAAGTCATAGAATGGAGGTGTGTGAAGTCATAGAATGGAGGTGTGTGAAGTCACAAAATGGAGGTGTGTGAAGTCATATAATGGAGGTGTGTGAAGTCATAGTATGGAGATGTGTGAACTCAGAATGGAGGTGTGTGAAGTCACAGAATGGAGGTGTGTGAAGTCACAGAATGGAGGTGTGTGAAATCGTAGAATGGAGGTGTGTGAAGTCAATGAATGCAGGTGTGTGAAATCACAGAATGGAGGTGTGAGAAGTCACAGAATGGAGGTGTGTGAACTCACAATGGAGGTGAGTGAAGTCACAGAATGGAGGTGTGTGAAGTCATAGAATGGAAGTGTGTGAAGTCATAGATGGAGGTGTGTGATGTCAGAATGGAGGTGTGTGAAGTCACAGAATGGAGGTATGTGACGTCATAAATGTTGGTGTGTGAAGTCATAGAATGGAGGTGTGAAGTCATAGAATGGAGGTGTGTGAAGTCATAGAATGTAGGTGTGTGAAGTCACAGAAGGCAGGTATGTGAAGTCACAGAATAGAGTTGTGTGAAGTCACAATGGAGGTGTGTGAATTCATAGAATGGAGGTGTGTGAAGTCAAAGAATGGAGGTGTGTGAAGTCATAGAATGTAGGTGTGTGAAATCACAGAATGGAGTTGTGTGTAGTCACTGAGTGTAGGTGTGCAAAGTCACAGAGTGGAGGTGTGTGAAGTCTCAGAATGGAGGTGTGTGAAGTCATACAATGGAGGTGTTTGAAGTCATAGAATGTTGGTTTTTGAAGACACAGAATGGAGGTGTGTGAAGTCATTGAATGGAGGTGTGTCAACTCAGAAAGGAGGTGTGTGAAGTCATAGAATGGAGGTGTGTGAAGTCATAGAATGCAGTTGTGTGAAATCATAGAATGGAGGTGTGTGAAGCCACAGAAATGAGGTGTTTGAAGTCAAAATGGAAGTGTGTGAAGTCAGAATGGAGATGTGTGAAGTCATAGAATGGAGGTGTGTGAAGTCATAGAATGGAGGAGTGTGAAGTCAGAATGGAGGTGTGTGAAGTCACAGATGGCGGTGTGTGAAATCATAGAATGGAGGTGTGTGAAGTCACAGAATGGAGGTGTGTGAACTCATAGAATGGAGGAGTGTGAAGTCAGAATGGAGGTGTGTGAAGTCACAGATGGAGGTGTGTGAAATCATAGAATGGAGGTGTGTGAAGTCACAGAATGGAGGTGTGTGAAGTCACAGAATGGAGGTGTGTGAATTCAGAATGAAGGTGTGTGAATTCACAGAAGGTAGCTTTGTGTATTCATAGAATGGATGTTTCTGAAGTAAGAATGAAGGTGTGTGAAGTCATAGCATGGAGGTGTGTGAAGTCAAAATGCAGGTGTGTGAAGTCAAACAATGGATGTGTGTTAAGTCACAGAATGGAGGTGTGTGAAGTCACAGAATGGAAGTGTGTGAAGTCAAAATGGAGGTGTGTGAAGTCAGAGAATGGAGGTGTGTGAAGTCATAGAATGGAGGTGTGTAAAGCCATAGAATGTAGGTGTGTAAAGTCAAAAAATGGAGGTGTGTGAAGTCATAGAATGGAGGTGTTTGAGTCACAGAATGGAGGTGTGTGAACTCAGAATGGAGGTGTGGGAAGTCATAAAATGGAGGTGTGTGAAGTCAGAGAATGGAGATGTGTGAAGGCACAGAATGGAGTTGTGTGAAATCATAGAATGGAGGTGTGTGAAGTCAGAGAATCGAGGCTTGTTTAAAAAAAATCCAGAAAGCTGAGCATGATGGGGTGGTGGCTCACTTCTATAATCCTAGCTACTCAGGAGGCTGAGATCTGAGGATCAAGGTTTAAAGCCATCCTGGCACAAAAAGACCTGAGACTCTTATCTCCAATTTACTTTTAGAAAATGGGAAGTGGGGCTTGGCTCAAGGGTAAGGTGGTAGCCTGGAGCTGAAGAGCTCAGGGATAGTGCCCAGGCTGAGTTCAAGATCTATGACCCACCAAAAAAAAACAAAAAACAAAAAATAATATGGAAAACCTTGGGTTCTGTGAATTTTATCAGGCATATAAATGTTTTTTTGCTGTTGAAATAAATTGTTTGGAAATATTTTAAAAGTTTTTACCTAGAAATGTACACTACAAATGGAATTAATAACAAACACAAAATATGAAAATTGATACAAATTATCACAATATGGGTATCCTGCTTCTGTATCTTTCACTGACTCCTGTTCAAATGAGTCACATATTGTGAATCATTTCTCCCAGTCGATATATGCCACACATGTTAGCTTTTACTGAACTTCTTGGAAAATCAAAAGCAAATACTAAGCAAATGTGTGTTAGCTTTTGTCAACAGTGATATTTCAAATATAAATCCCTACTCGTTGTATTATTTAATATCAATGCCGGAATCTAACTTACACTGGCAGAATCTTCAATCTTTTGAGAATCTTCAAAAGGGTGTGTAAATATTTAGGATCGTTATGTCTTCCTGGAGGAAAGATCCGGTTAGTGGTATATAGTAACCTTGTTTGTCTTTTCTTACTAATTTTAGTGTGAAGTCTATTTTATCTGATATGAGGATGGCAACTCCAGCCTGTTTATGGGGGCAGTTAGCTTGACAGAGTTTATTCCAACCTCTCACTTTCAAAAGATGATTGTTTTTGGGTAAGATGTGTCTCTTGAAGACAGCAGAACGATGGCTCTTGCTTTTTGATCCAACTAGACAGCCTATGCCGTTTAATTGGAGAGTTAAGTCCATTGATATTGAGAGTTAGGATTGAGAGATATTTATTAGCTCTAGATTCTCAAATTTGTTGGCGTAAAGTTTTCAGAAGTATTCCCTCATGATATTCTGGATCTTGGTAATTTCTGTCGTGATATTACCATTTTCATCTGCGATTTTGTTTATTTCGATATGCTCTCTGCTTTTTTTGGTAGGATTTGCTAAGGGCTTGTCAATTTTGTTAATTCTTTCAAAGAACCAACGCCTTCTTTTGTTGATTCTTTCTGTAGTTTTTTTTATTCCAAATCATTTAATTCTGCTTTGATTTTAATAATTTGCTTTCTCCTAATGGGTTTAGGGTTGGTTTGTTGCTCTTTTTCCAGGAGGTTAAGGTGAGATATTAACTAGTTGTTTTGCCATTTTTCCAACTTGCTGTTGTAGGCACTCAGCGCTATAAATTTTCCTCTGAGTACTGCCTTTGTTGTGTCCCTAAGGAGTTGATATTTGTGTGCTCCTTATTGTTAAATTTCATAAACAGTTGGATATCTGTTCTGATCTCTTCGATTACCCATTGTTTTTGATTCAACAATGTGTTGTTCAGTCTCCATGAGTTACAGGGTTGTCTTTGGTGGAGATGTGTGTTCAGCTCCAATTTGATGCCTTTATGGTCTGAGAGTGTGCATGGAATAATTTCAGTGTTTCTGAATCTGTCCAGGTTTGCTTTATGGCCTAAGATGTGGTCTATTTTGGAAAATGTTCCATGTGCTGCTGAGAAAAACGTATATTGTGGTGTTACTGGGTGGAATATTCTGCAGATGTCTGTTACATCTAGTCGGTCTATATAGTTGTTCAGTTCTAAGGTTTCTCTGTTGAGTTTTTGCCTTGTTCATCTGTCCATAGGTGAGAGTGGTGTGTTAAACTCACCAACAATCACTGTATTTCGATCTATGTATGGTTTTCGTGTAAGTAAAGTTTGCTTGATGAAGTTTGGAGCTCCGGGATTGGGTGTGTAAATATTTAGGATCGTTATGTGTTCTGGGAGGAAAGATCCCTTTAGTAGTATGTAGTAACCTTCTTTGTCTTTTCTTACTAATTTTAGTTTGAAGTCTATTGTATCTGATATGAGGATGGCAACTCCAGCCTGTTTATGGGGGCAGTTAGCTTGATAGAGTTTATTCCAACCTCTCACTTTCAAAAGATGATTGTTTTTGGGTAAGATGTGTCTCTTGAAGACAGCAGAACGATGGCTCTTGCTTTTTGATCCAACTAGACAGCCTATGCCGTTTAATTGGAGAGTTAAGTCCATTGATATTGAGAGTTAGGATTGAGAGATATTTATTAGTTCCTACCATTTTTAAAAGCTTTTAGTAGGGCCTGTGTCTTGAAAGTTCTTGTGGTCCTTAGATGGTATGCTGTTTAGGTGCCATTTCTTTCCCTATGTTGCATTTATTTTGGTTTTGTATGTATAGAGCATCGTTGAGAATTCTCTGTAGTGTTGGTTTTGTTTCGACATGTTGTTGCAGCTTTTCCCTGGAATGGAATGTTTTATTGTTCCCTCAGTTTGAATGAGAGGTTAGCTGGCTACAGTATTCTTGGTTGGTAGTTATTTGATTTAAGGGCATGACATATATGCTTCCAGTCACTTCGTGCTTGCATGGTCTCTGCTGAGAATTCTGGGGTTATTCTGATTGGTTTGCCTTTATAGGTACTGATCCCTTTTCCCTGGCTGCCTTTAGGATCTTTCCTTTCGTTTCTCTTGATCCAGTACGGATCACAATGTGGCGGTGGCATGTTCTTTTCTGGTCAGGTCTGTTTGGGGTTCTAAAAGCTTCTCGTATCTGGATGGGACTGCCCTTGTGGATATTTGGGAAATTCTCTGAGATGATTCCCTGAAGTATATTTCCAATACCATTGACCTCTTTCTCCACGCCCTCCTCAATACCAACTAGCCTTAAATTAGGCTTCCTAATTGTATCTTGGACCTCCTGAAGCGCTCTCTCATATTTCCTAGATTTGGATTGACTCATTTTCTGTTCTTTATAATACCTAAATTATCTTCAGCCCCGGAAATACTCTCCTCTGCATTGTCTAACCTGCTATCAAAGCTATCTACTTTATTTTTCATCTCCCTCGCTGCTAATTGCTCACTTTTGATGCCTTGTGTCTCTTGTTTTTGAACATGTATGGATTTCTTTATCTCCTTGATTTCCTTTTGAGTGGTTAGCTAGGTAGCTTTATTTTCTTTGGACATTTGCTGGAGTTTCGTCACGTTTTTATTTGTGGATTCTATGAATTCATCCATCTTTCTTTGAAAAACCTTTATTATGGCCTCCTTTATGGCTTCTCCTTTTTCACTTCTCACCTTGTTTTTACTTTCCTCTTGTTCAGTTATGGCTTCCTCCATTATCTCTTTCTTTATATTTTCACATTTTCCACTAATGATGTTTATCAATTGCATTTGTGTAGCACTTGGAAGACTCTGGTCTAGGTTTGCTAGTGACTGTTTCATTGTCTATTTACATTGGGTGGGGGATGTTGTTTCTTGATTTGACATTTTTCTTGAGTTTCTTGTTCTGCCCATTTGAAAATGGGAGCAAGATTACTACTAAATACGATTATAGTTTTTCAGATTTAACTAACCTAGACATCTGTAGCTGGCAGACACTAGATGTTCACAAGTTTTGATTGGTATTATCATTCTTTCTTTTTGTGCACTTACAGACCAGTCTAATACAACCACTCATAAGCGATTTATACCCCAAACAATAAGCCTCTCAATCTATCTCTATTGTCTTTAAGTCACTCTGAGCCTAGAGAATAATTAACCACCTACATATACAATATTGCTCAACAGCCATCAAGTGTAGATCCGTGCAGTATAAGGGTTGAAAGACGAGCAGAAGTCCAGAGATAGAAAAAAAGAATGAGAGAGGTCAGGGGAGGTGCAAGAGGATTAACGTAGGAGTGTAAGAATATTGTAGTCATGAAGAAAATGTATAGCATAAGGATAACTGACCTAAGTTGGTAAGTAGGTAGCATATTTGAGTACAAAGTTTGGAAAGTATTAGAATAAAACTTATGTGTTGCTGCACGACTAGCTCTTATCCCAACCAGTGGCCTCACAGTGGACCATGGGATGGATCTGTTTTTCTTGTCTACGTTGAGGGAAAGGGGTATTTCACAAGATGCAGAAGCGAAGATTTCAGAAGCAAATGCTGTGAGTGAATTAGCTCATAAAAAGCATTTTTATTTTCTTTTATCTTTCTGCCAGTCTTGGGGCTTGAATTCAGGACCTGAGCACTGTCCTCGGGTTTTCTCAAGTCTAGCCCTCTGCCACTTGAGCCACAGGGCCACATCTAGATTTTCTATCTATGTGATACTGAGCAATCAAACCCAGATCTTCATGGATGCTAGGCAAGCACTCTACCACTATGCCAAACTCTCAACCCTGACATAGTAATTATAAAGTCATCATCATCATCATCATATCCAAATATCTTTTCTCCTACAAAGAATGAACACTTAACTGTGTCTAATGCTTTTTTTTTAATTTCACTAATTCTTCTGTGTTTTTCCCTCTTGCATTTTTTACACTTGACAGCAAATCTAATCATCAGGAAAAAATTGATTAGGATACAGAAACCTAATAATATCCTAGTAGATTGACGTCAAAAATATATGCAAGATGCCCTGTGTGTTTCACCTAGTGGTAGAGTACTTGGCTACCAAGCAAAAAGGCTCAGGTTTGATTCCTCATTACCACATACATAGAAAACGCTGCAAGTGGTGCTGTGACTCGATGGGACAGCTAAAGCCTAAAGACAGCCCAAGAACAATGTTCACACTCTGAAGTCAATCCCAAGACTAGCAAAAACAAAAAAAAATTCGACAAGGGGCAAAATGCATGCAGAGAAGGCACTGTGAAGCAAATGTTTTGTAAAGGATGAGGGCAATATTGACCCTTAAGTTTGGATCTTACCTAAGAAAGGCTCCTTGAGCCTGAGACCAGACTGGTAGTTGGGCCTAGTGGAAGACATTGGGATTGGACAAATAAGGTGTGCTGTTTACTACATCCACATGTATATTGTGAGATTGGAGGAGATGTTCAGCCTCCAGTATGTCTCTGGTGAGGTCTTTTGTGGGCAAGGATCTTTGGTCATTGGGCCCTGAGAGGTGACCCTGCCTCCCTCACAATGGAACAGAATATGGAACCCTGGTAACCAAGCCACTGTAACTAACAACCAGCTCAAGCCAGCTCACTTGGCCTGTGGCTCAGGAGGAAGAAAGATGTTGCTGTGCTCTTGCCAAAGGTCAGGAAACTCGAGTCTCAGGCATGGAAGTTGTGGATGTCTTACTCGAAGATGTACATGCTAGATCATTGCCAAGCCACAAATCCAGTATAACAGAACTTTCTCTAAGAAGAAGGCCAGGAAAATCCAGGGCAACCAGATGAGGTAAATTTCTAAGAAGAAATGTATTTGACCCCATCATCCTCCCTACACACTACAACTTTCTTTTTTTTCATTTTTTTATTGTAATTAGTAAAAGGGTTAGATGATATTTGCCAGATAGAAGGTGCATTAATTCACATACATTGATACCCTTTCACATGTCTTGGTACCCATTTCCCTCCAACCCCACACCCCCCACCCGTCTTGGTTTTCCCCCCTTCCCTATCAAATTTCAAATATCCAAATACAAATAAATTCAATATATAAGATAAAGTGAGATACTATACCAATAAGGGATAACCAAGGGACAGCAAACGAGATGAGAGACAACATAGTACTTTAAGGACAACAATCATTCATTATATGGCTTTTGTGTCAATAACCTGGAGGTCTTTTCAATTAGCTTCACATTATATGGCCTTATATATGGCCTTTTGCTCTATTGACAATCTCTGCTAGTAGAGCCCAAGGTTTCTACTGATTATGACGAATGAAGGAAACCACTGAGCCTAAGTTCCTTTGAGTCTGTCTTACTTCACTTAATATGATTTGTTCTAAGTCTTTCCATTTCCTAACAAATGGGGCGATGCCATTCTTTCTGACAGCAGCATAGAATTCCATTGTGTACAAATACCACAACTTGTTGATCCACTCATCAACTGAGGGACATCTGGGTTGGTTCCATATCTTTACTATGGTGAATAGTGCTGCAATGAACATTGTTGTGCTAGTGGGTTTAGTATGCCCTTGTTTCTGGATTGTTGGGTAAATGCCAAGTAGTGGAATTTCTGGGTCATAGGGGAGTTCTATGTTTAGCCTTTTGAGGCACTGCCAAACTGCTTTCCATAGTGGTTGAATGAGTTTGCACTCCCACCAACAGTGTAGTAGTGATCCCTCCCGGCCGCATCCCTTCCAGCATCTGTTGTCATTCGTTTTCCTGATCCTGGCCATTCTAACTGGAGTTAGGTGGAATCTTAGACTTGTTTTGATTTGCAGTTCTTTTATGACCAGAGATATGGAGCATTTCTTCATGTGTCTATAGGCCATTTTTGTTTCTTCTTCAGAGAAGACTCTCTTTAAGTCTTTGGCCCATTTTTAATGGGATGAGTGTTACTTTGGAGGTTAGTTTTGGAGTGATTCAATTTTTTGAGTTGTTGATATATTTTAGATATGAGGCCTTTGTCTCTTGTTTGGTTGGGGAAGATCTTCTCCCACTCTGTAGGCTTTCTGATTAGTTTACTAGCTATATCCGTTGCCATACAAAAGCTCTGCAGTTTAATGCAGTCCCACTTATCCAGCCTTTCTCTGATTTGTTGTGATTCTTGGTCCTTATTAAGAAAGTTTCGACCTGTGCCAAGGAGGCCTAGTGTATCTCCTATTCCTTCCTGTAAACTTTTCAGTGTGTCAGCTTTTACCTCCAGGTCTTTGATCCATTTGGAGTTAATTCTAGTGCAAGGTGACAAAGAAGGATCCAACTTTAGTTTTCTGCAGGTGTTTAACCAGTTCTGCCAGCACAACTTGTTGAAGAGGCTATCTTTCTTCCATTCTATTTTTTTGGCTCCCTTGTCAAAGATTAGGTGGCCATAGGTCTGTGGTTTAATATCTGGGTCCGCAGTTCTACTCCATTGGACTTCAGGCCTGTTCTTGTGCCAGTACCAAGCTGTTTTGAGAAGTATAGCTCTGTAATAGAGTCTTAAGTTTGGAATTGAAATTCCTCCAGCGCTGTTCTTTCTGCTAAGAAGTGTTTTTGCTATACGGGGTCTTTTATTATTCCATATGAAATTTTGAATTGCCTCTTCTATTTCTTTAAAGAATGACATTGGGATGTTGATTGGTATTACATTGATTTTGTAGATAGCCCTTGGCAAGATTGTCATTTTCACAATGTTGATTCTTCCAATCCAGGAGCATGGGAGTTTTTCCATTTCCTTAGTTCTGCTTTAATTTCCTTTTTTATGGTTTTAAAGTTTTCATCTAAACGGTCCTTTACATTCTTAGTTAAGCTAATTCCTAGGTACTTTATTTTCTTTGAGGCTACTGTGAAAGGAGTTTCTTTCCTGATTATTGCCTCGTTCCTCTCAGTGTTGGCGTAAAGGAAGGCAGTTGATTTGTGAGGGTTGATTTTATGGACTGCTACCCTTCCAAAGCTTTGAATCAGCACAAGGAGCTTGGGAGTAGGGTCTATAGGATTCTTTAAATACAGAATCATGTCATCTGCAAAGAGGGATAGTTTTATTTCCTCTTTCCCTACTTGGATCCCCTTTATGCTTGTTTCTTGCCTTATTGCACTGCCTAGGCGTTCTAGTACTATGTTAAAATGGAGTGGAGAGAATGGGCATCCTGAATGCTAACCCTTAGCACTTTTATGCAAAGCTTAGGCCTGTGGCATTTTAAGCACAATTCAACGTTCTGTTTTTTGCTGGTTAATTAGAGGTAAAAGTCTTATGGAATTTATTGCATGGCTGATTTTGACCTGGAATCCTCAGGTCTCAGCTTATCTTGAGTAGCTAGGATTACAGTACTTTTACAACCTGTATGCTCATACACATCGCTTCTGATCGAAACACTCATTGTTCAATTTAACTAACAAGATGTGAGGAAAGATGATTGACTGTAATTTACTAGATGGGCTTCTAGTGAGTATATATTTCCACTTCCACTCTGAAGCCAGGGAAATATTTCTGGTACATGCTTCAACTATCTCCCAAAGAGGAAATAATGTGTGAGTACATTTGCTAGTATTTCAGATAGGAGATGGACTTTGGTGTTTGGAACCTGTTGGGCAGAGTGTATCAGCTGGGCTGTGATAACAGAGATGATGTTTCAGACAGGAATATTTTCATCCCAGACAGACTTAATCCAGATCCTTGGATTTCAGGCCTTGAGTAGATAGAATTACAAGTGTGAGCTGCCACCACCACCTGGTTCATTTTGGAAACCTTAATTGCTTCTCATTTGTTCCTTTCCTTTTTTGGAAGATTGATCTAAGCTGGCTGATTGTGCATCTCAATGAAGTGATTGGACTCAGGAATTGCAAATATTTGTTTCATCAGCACGGAATGAATGAAGTTGATCTAAACCCAATAGTATTTTCCTTCTGATAAATAGGGAACTTACTTATATCATTTTTCCTTGCCTTTTCCTTCCCAAAGCAAGCAACATGTTTCTTAAAAACTATACTTCATGAGAATATTATAATTAGAAGCTATCTTCTGCACACTTCAGAATAGTCCTTGCATTTATAAACTTATATTACAATATTAGGTAGAAGAATGGTGACTGTTAGTTTCATAACTATTTCATATGTTTTACTCTTTAAGGCTCATTAACTCAAGAAGGGATTAAATACATTTAGATAATAGTAGAACATAGCTGCTGCTGATTTGATGTGTGTGCAAATATACACAGATTTATTAGGATTACTCAAAAGTTTTCTTCAAATTTTCAGTAGTAGACTGCTATGCTAACTGGAAGGTGATAGTAATGATGCTGAAATTCTATGAATCAGCTATGAAGCAGAATTTCAGGGGAGAGTATTTGCTAGGGACTTAATTTCTAAGACGAATATCAAGAATATTGAACTATAACAGTAAATGATGGAGGACTCAGCGTCACATTTTGTTTGTTTTATGCAAGTCTTGGGACTTGAACCCAGGGCCTGGGAACTGTCCTTAAATGTTTTTTATTTTTTTGCTTCAGGCTAGTGTTCTACCACTTGATCCACAGATCCACCTCCAGATTTTTGGTAATGAACTGTAAATCAGAATATCATGCAATTTGTTTGGCCTGGATTCAAACCTGATTCTCTGTAGATAGGATTCCAAGTGTGAGCGCACAGAGCCTGGCTAGTATCATTCATCATTCAAGTCATGGGACTGCAATTCTGCACCTGGGTCTTGTCACTGAGCTTTTCAGCTCAAGACTACTGCCCTATCCCTTGAGCCATAGGGCCACTTCTGGGTTTCTGGTGGTTAATTGGAGATAAGAGTCACATGGACTTCAGTGCCCAGGCTGACTTTGAACTGCTATCCTTGGATCCCAGCCTCTTGAGTAGCTACATTTACAAGTGTGAGCCACCACACCCGGCTAAATTATTTTTTAAGTTAATTTCTTTTGTTAAGTCAATATACAGTTGGCATACGGTTACATAAGTAATGAACACATTTCTTAAGAAAATTGTTATCCCCTCCCTCCTTTTTCTCTGTTTTCCTACCCTCAGCCCCCTTTCTACCCAGATTGCTCAGTTCATTTCCGTTTAGTGTCTTCCAAGTATCACTGTTCAATTGGTTCACCCATTTTCCTTTGTTTTTTTTTTTTACCATTTTATTATACCCTCTCCATTCCCAAAATCACATAAACCTATGTACAAGACACAGGGTAGCCGAATTCAACACAGTGACTACAGAGAATAAAACTAAAGGGAAAAAGAAGAAAAGAGGTAAAAAGCAAAGAAAATGAAAGAACATCATACAGTACCTTAGAAGCAACAACACTGAAAAAACAAAACATAAAACCTTGGGCTGAAAATGAAGCTTGCCTAGCCTGTATGAAACCCTGGATTCCATTCCTCAGCACCACATAAACAAAAACTGGAAGTGCCACTGTGACTCAGCTGGTAGATTTCTAACGTTCAGCACAGAGTGTCTCCAAGTGACAAAAATCTGTCACATTTAAGTCAGGCTTCAAAACTTTGCTAGGAACCAGTTACTTGATTTGGAATAAAGTCCAGTTTTCAAAAAATCACTAGCCAGGCGCTGGAGGGTCATAATTGTCATTCTACTAGCCAGGGAGAAGGTGATTCAAAGCCTTTGCAAGCAAAAAAACGAAAACAAAAAAACTGTAAGATTCTTCTCTCCACTTATCCACCCAAAAACTAAGTGGAGTTGTGGCTAAAACTGGTACAGCATTAGCCTTGAGGAAAAAGAACTAAGAGACCTTGCCCAGGTCCAAAGTTCAAGCTCCCCACCAAGAAAGAAAAAAAGGAGTCCAGATACCTTAGTTTCAAAAGTATATCTGGATATCTTAGTAGATTTTTCTGATCTCTCCTCATTCATCTAATGGAACCACATAATCTTGATCCTGATCTGACTAAGATCCTGCATTGTGCTTAATAAATTCATTCCACATATTCCAGTAGAATTTGGACAGCTAACAGCCAATTACCAATGCTTTATTCTACGTTTAGACCAGTATGTCTTCATACCATCTACACAGTCAGCTATATCATCTTTCCAGAAGTATCATTGAGTGTAGAACACTCAGAACTAAAATAATTGCATAAAGATGTAATAAAACCCCTTGATTCATTAAGAAAATTTCTGTACCACTTAGAGCAACTACATTAGTGGTATTTACCTCTAGCCTCTTTTTTAAAAAAATTTATTAACATTGAATTTTACATCATATTTCAAATGTCATGTTTAACCAACAAGTATTCAAGAAGGGAATCGCTATACAATCACTGGCACATAGATTTTAGAATATAGTAAAAATTAAGCTGAGTCTTTGTATGTCATAGATACAGATTAATCTATAATAAAACACATGTCTATAGAGTGTATAGTCTATCCTAGATTTTTATGTCTATGTAGTTATGTTTATATCTCCAAAATTATGTCCAGAACTTTGGGTATCAACTATTCAATCATCGCTCTACTACTGTTTGAAACTAATATCCATATATTAAGGATACCATGTACCTTTTGTTCCTTGGTCTTGACTTATCTCACTCAACAGGATTCACTCTAATTTCATCCACTACTCCAAAAATGCCATTATTATTTTTTTCTGTGCAGATCTTCTTTTTATGTATTTATTTTTATTGTAATTTATAGAAGGGTTACATTATATTCACCAGATAGAAGGTGCATTACTTCTCAAACTTTGATACCCCATGTAATGATATGGTCCCCATTTCCCTTCCCCTAGCCCCACTCATGTTCATTTCCCCCCTTCCCTATCCAATTTCAAATAACCAATTAGGCACATATGAAATATATCAGAAAACAAGGTGAAATATTGTAACAATGTGATATAACCAAGGGATAGCAAAAGAGATAAGAGATCACATAGTTCATTAAGGACAACAATCACTCATTATATGAGTTTTGTTTCTTTATCTTGGAGGTCCTTACATTTAGTGTCATACTATTTGTCACGATGTCTCTAGATTTTGTTCTATTTTAAATCTCTGGTAGCAGAGCCCAAGGTTTCTACTGAATTTGACAAATGAGGGAGACTCTTGGGCCTATGTTCCTTTGAGTTTGGCTTACTTCACTTAATATGATTTTTTTCCTTTTCATCCACTTCCCCGAGAATGCCATTATTTTATCTTGTCGGTTGGCTATGTATCATTCCATTGTGTGTGTGTGTGTGTGTGTGTGTGTGTGTGTGTGTGTGTGTGCGCGCGCGCGTGTGTATCACATTTTTTGTAGTAGGGCATCTGGTTGTTTCCATCATCCAGCCTCATTTTCTACAGATATTTTTATAGTCTCTTTTTTATTTTCAGGGTATTGTATAGAGGGGTTACTATTACATTTACAGGTAGTGGACTGCATTACTTCTCACACATTTATTCCACTCATGTTTTTGTCCCCAGTTCCCTCTCCCCTCCCCTTCCCAATCATCTTGTTTCCCCCCTTCCCTTTCCTATTTGACATAAACAAATAAACATATATACAATATGCCAGGGAAAAAATCAGATACAGTAACAATCTGACATTAACCAAAGGGCAAAATAAGAGATGAGAAATAACATAGTAGATTAAGGACAAAAATCACACAAGATTAAGAGCAACGATGACACAAGATATAGCTCTTGTTCCCATATCCTAGAGATCCTTTCATTTAGTCTCATCCTATATGACCTTATATACCTAGGTTTTTGAGTTATTGTAATCCTCTGCTAGGAGACTCCTAGATGTGAACTAATTATTACAAATGAGGGAAACCATTGAGCTTCTGTTTCTTTGGGTCTGGCTTGCTTCACTTAATATGAATTTTTCCAACTCTTTCCATTTCCTTACAAATGGGGCGATGTCATTCCTTCTGATGGCAGCATAGCATTCCATTGTGTATAAGTATCACATCTTCTTGATTCAGTCATCTACTGAGTGGCATCTGGGTTGGTTTCATAGCTTTGCTATGGTAAATAGTGCTGCAATGAGCATCATTGTGCTAGTGGCTTTAGTATGTCCTTTTTTCTGGACAATTGGGAATGGAAGCCATCATGCTGGCTCACAACTTAATTTCAGCTACTTAGGAGGCTCAGGGCTTAGGATCACAGGTCAAAGCCAACCAGAGCCCTACAGTGTGTGAGATCAAACTCTGTGAACATACAAGGACTGTAAGAGGAATCTCACTGCCTGGGAATGTAGCCTAATGGTAGAGCGCTCACCTAGAATGCATGAAGACCTAGGTTCTATTCACCAGTACCGCATACTCAAGAAAAAAGCTAGAAGTGGCGCTGTGTCTCAAGAGGAAGAGCACTCACCTTGGGCAAGCGAGTCCAATGAAAATGTCTAGGCCCTGAGTCCAAGCCGTAGGACTGGCAAAAAGAAAAAAAAAGAGCAATCTTTCTTAAGTAACAAGGAATGTACCCTATATTTATACAGACTGAAAAATTCATTAAGAAATTAGAAAATATGTATAAAGTGCATAATTTCTTTTGTGTGTTGGCACTGGGTCTTCAACTGAGTACTTCAGCTCTATCCCTGACCTTTTCTGCTCAAGGCTAGCACTCTACCAATGCAGCCCCAAATCAACTATCTTCAATTGAGATATAAGCGATGAATATTTCAGGGTGCTTCATGAAAAACACTTTTTATAAATTGAAACTTTCAACAGAGTCTTATTTTAATATGAATGTTGAGATGGGAAGAGACAGAAAAAGTGAAATGTTTCCTGATCCCCATAGAGAAGAGACTCAGCAGAACCACTGTGGTCTGCAGGCTTCTTTGTGAGTTTTGTTTGCTTGTTTGATTTTTGTCAATTGTGGGGCTTGAACTCTGGGCCTGGGCACTGTCCCTGAGCTCTTCAGCTCAAGGCTAGTGCTTTAATCTGTGAGCCACAGTGCCACTTCTGGTTTTTCTGGCAGTTAACTGGGTACTTTGGCTGGCTTTAAACTTTGATTCTCATATCTTAGCCTCCTGAGTATCTAAGATTATAAGTGTGAGGTACCATCACCAGGCTGCTGCTCTGTTACTATGCAGGTTCTGGATCAAGAACTTCAAGTTCTTACTTCAATTTTTTCTTATCTTGCCTGATACTCTGCCATTTGAACGAAGCCCCAGTTCCTGGTCTTTGTTGGTTGTGAGAGATATTATAATTTTCTAATATTCAGAGCAATGATTATAAAACCCAGCATTTTACTTACTTGAATAAATTAAGAGGCAGGACCTAGTGAGATGGAAACAAAATTTTTTTTCAAGTTGCTATCCTGTTCTAATGCATAAGTCTGGCTATTTTGCTTACACACAAATATGTATTTTACCAGTTTCTACTCTATTTTTGCTTAGCTTAAAATCACCACTGCCATTTCTTAGATTTTGTTGTTGTTGTTTCCGGTGCTTGAACTCTGTGCCTGGGCTGTTCCTCAGATCTTCAGTTCAATGCCAGTGCTCTACTACTTTTGATTTGGCCAGTCCTGGGCTTGAACTCAGGGACTGAGCACTGTCCTTATATTTTCTCAAGGCTAGGGCTCTACCACTTCAGCCTCAGCACCACTTCCAGCATTTTTCTATGTATGTGGTATTGAGGAATTAAACACAGGTCTTCGTGCATGCTAGGCAAGCACTCTACCACTAGGCCAAACTCTGTGTGAAGTCACAGAATGGAGGTGTGTGAACTCACAATGGAGGTGAGTGAAGTCACAGAATGGAGGTGTGTGAAGTCATAGAATGGAAGTGTGTGAAGTCATAGAATGGAGGTGTGTGATGTCAGAATGGAGGTGTGTGAAGTCACAGAATGGAGTTATGTGACGTCATAAATGTTGGTGTGTGAAGTCATAGAATGGAGGTGTGAAGTCATAGAATGGAGGTGTGAAGTCATAGAATGGAGGTGTGTGAAGTCATAGAATGCAGGTGTGTGAAGTCATAGAATGGAGGTGTGTGAAGTCAGATTGGAGGTGTGTGAAGTAAAAGAATGGAGGTGTGTCAACTCAGAAAGGAGGTGTGTGAAGTCATATAGTGGAGGTGTGTGAAGTTATAGAATGCAGGTGTGTGAAATCATAGAATGGAGGTGTGTGAAGCCACAGATATGAGGTGTTTGAAGTCAAAATGGAAATGTGTGAAGTCAGAATGGAGGTGTGTGAAGTCATAGAATGGAGGTGTGTGAAGTCATAGAATGGAGGTGTGTGAACTCATAGAATGGAGGAGTGTGAAGTCATATAATGGAGGTGTGTGAAGTCACAGAATGGAGGTGTGTGAACTCAAAGGGAGGTGTGTGAAGTCACGGAATGGAGATGTGTTAAGTCATAGAATGGAGATGTGTGAAGTCACAAAATGGAAGTGTGTGAAGCCATAGAATGGAGATGCGTGAAGGCACAGACTGGAGGTGTGTGAAATCATAGAATGGAGGTGGGTGAAGTCAGAGAATCGAGGTGTGTGAAGCCACAGAATGGAGGTGTGTGAAGTCATAGAATGGAGGTGGGTGAAGTCAGAGAATCGAGGTGTGTGAAGCCACAGAATGGAGGTGTGTGAAGTCATAGAATGGAGGTGTGTGAAGTCAGATTGGAGGTGTGTGAAGTAAAAGGATGGAGGTGTGTCAACTCAGACAGGAGGTATGTGAAGTCATGGAATGGAGGTTTGTGAAGTCAAAGAATGGAGGTGTGGGAAATCATACAATGGAGGTGTGTGAAGTGACAGAACTGAGGTGTGTGAAGTCAGAATGGAGGTGTGTGTATTCAGAATGGAGGTGTGTGAAGTCAGAGACTGGAGGTGTGTGAAGTCACAATGCAGGTTTGTGAACTGATAGAACGTAGGTGTGTGAAGTCACAATGTAGGTGTGTGAAGTCATAGAATGGAGGTGTGTGAAGTCACAAAATGGAGGTGTGTGAAGTCATATAATGGAGGTGTGTGAAGTCACAGAATGGAGGTGTGTGAACTCAGAAGGGAGGTGTGTGAAGTCACAGAATGGAGATGTGTGAAGTCATAGAATGGAGATGTGTGAAGTCACAGAATAGAGGTGTGTGAGTCACAGAATGGAGGTGTGTGAAGTCAGAGAATCGAGGTGTGTTAAGTCACAGAATGGAGGTGTGAGAAGTCACAGAATGGAGGTGTGTGAACTCACAATGGAGGTGGGTGAAGTCACAGAATGTGGGTGTGTGAAGTCATAGAATGGAAGTGTGTGAAGTCATAGATGGAGGTGTGTGATGTCAGAATGGAGGTGTGTGAAGTCACAGAATGGAGGTTTGTGACGTCATAAATGTTGGTGTGTGAATTCATAGAATGGAGGTGTGTGAAGTCAAAGAATGGAGGTGTGTGAAGTCATAGAATGGAGGTGTGTGAAATCACAGAATGTAGTTGTGTGTAGTCACAGAGTGTAGGTGTGTAAAGTCACAGAGTGGAGCTGTGTGAAGTCTCAGAATGGAGGTGTGGGAAGTCATAGAATGTTGGTTTTTGAAGACACAGAATGGAGGTGTGTGAAGTCATAGAATGGAGGTGTGTGAAGTCAGATTGGAGGTGTGTTAAGTAACAGAATGGAGGTGTGTCAACTCAGAAAGGAGGTGTGTGAAGTCATAGAATGGAGGTGTGTGAAGTCATAGAATGCAGGTGTGTGAAATCATAGAATGGAGGTGTGTGAAGGCACAGAAATGAGGTGTTTGAAGTCAAAATGGAAGTGTGTCAAGTCAGAATGGAGATGTGTGAAGTCATAGAATGGAGGTGTGTGAAGTCATAGAATGGAGGTGTGTGAAGTCACAGAATGGAGGTGTGTGAACTCATAGAATGGAGGTGTGTGAAGTCATAGAATGGAGATGTGTGAAGGCACAGAATGGAGGTGTGTGAAGTCATAGAATGTTGGTGTGTGAAGTCATACAATGGAGGTGTATGAAGTCATAGAATGGAGGTGTGTGAAGTCATAGAATGGATGTTTCTGAAGTAAGAATGAACGTGTGTGAAGTCATAGAATGGAAGTGTGTGAAGTCAAAATGCAGGTGTGTGAAGTCAAACAATGGATGTGTGTTAAGTCAAAGAATGGACGTTTGTGAAGTCACAGAATGGAAGTGTGTGAAGTCAAAATGGAGGTGTGTGAAGTCAGAGAATGGAGGTGTGTGAAGTCATAGAATGGAGATGTATCAAGTCAGAATGGAGATGTGTGAAGGCACAGAATGGAGGTGTGTGAAGTCATAGAATGTTGGTGTGTGAAGTCATACAATGGAGGTGTATGAAGTCATAGAATGGAGGTGTGTGAAGTCATAGAATGGAGGTGTTTGAAGTCAGAATGGAGGTGTGTAAAGTCATAGAATGGAGGTGTGTGAAGTCACAATGCAGGTGTGTGAACTCAGAGAATGGAGGTGTGTGAAGTCATAGAATGGAGGTGTGTAAAGTCATAGAATGTAGGTGTGTAAAGTCAAAAACGGGAGGTGTGTGAAGTCATAGAATGGAGGTGTTTGAGTCACAGAATGGAGGTGTGCGAAGTCATAGAATGGAGGTGTGTGAAGTCATAGAATGGAGGTGTGTGAAGTCATAGAATGGAGGTGTACAGTTACAGAATGGAGGTGTGTGAAATCACAGAATGGAGGTGTGTGAACTCAGAATGGAGGTGTGGGAAGTCACAAAATGGAGGTGTGTGAAGTCATAGAATGGAGATGTGTGAAGGCAAAGAATGGAGGTGTGTGAAATCATAGAATGGAGGTGTGTGAAGTCAGAGAATCGAGGTGTGTGAAGTCACAGAATGGAGGTGTGTGAAGTCACAGAATGGAGGTGTGTGAACACACAATGGAGGTGAGTGAAGTCACAGAATGGAGGTGTGTGAAGTCATAGAATGGAGATGTGTGAAGTCACAGAATGGAGGTGTGTGAAATCACAGAATGGAGGTGTGTGAAGTCACAAAATTGAGGTGTGTGAAGTCCTAGAATGGAGGTGTGTGAAGTCAAAGGATGGAGGTGTGTGAAGTAATAGAATGCAGGTGTGTGAAGTCATAAAATGGAGATGTGTGAAGTCACAGAATGGAGCTGTGTGAAATCAAAGAATGGAGGTGTGTGAAGTCAGAGAATCGAGGTGTGTGAAGTCACAGAATGGAGGTGGGTGAAGTCAGAATGGTGTTGTGTGAAGTCACAGAATTGAGGTGTGTGACGTTACAGAATCAAGGTGTGTGAAGTCATATAATGGAAGTGTGTGAAGTCATAGAATGGAGGTGTGTGAACTCATAGAATGGAGGTGTGTGAAGTCATGGATTGGATTTGTGTGAAATCAAAGAATGGAGGTGTGGGAAGTGAAAAAATTGAGGTGTGTGAAGTCACAGAATGGAGGTGTGTGAAGTCACAGAATGGAAGTGTGTGAAGTCAACATTGACGTGTGTGAAGTCACAGAATGGAGGTGTGTGAAGTCACAGAATGGAGGTGTGTGAAGTCAAAATGGAGGTGTGTGAAGTCAAAGAAATAGGTGTGTGAAGTCATAGAATGGAGGTGTGTGAAATCATAGAATGGAGGTGTGTGAAGTCAGAGAATCGAGGTGTGTGAAGTCACAGAATGGAGGTGTGTGAAGTCACAGAATGGAGGTGTGTGAACACACAATGGAGGTGAGTGAAGTCACAGAATGGAGGTGTGTGAAGTCATAGAATGGAGATGTGTGAAGTCACATAATGGAGGTGTGTGAAGTCATAGAATGGAGGTGTATGAAGTCATAGAATGGAGGTGTGTGAAGTCAGAATGCAGGTGTGTGAAGTCATAGAATGGAGGTGTGTGAAGTCATAGAATGGAGGTGTGTGAAGTCATAGATTGGAAGTGTGTGAAGTCATAGAATGGAGGTGTGTGAAGTAATAGAATGGAGGTTTGTGAAGTCAGAATGGAGATGTGTGAAGTCACATAATTGAGGTGTGTGAAGTCATAGAACATTGGTGTATGAAGTCCTAGATTGGAGGTGTATGAAGTCATAGAATGGAGGTGTGTGAAGTCAGAATGCAGGTGTGTGAAGTCATAGAATGGAGTGGGTGAAGTCATAGAATGGATGTGTGTGAAGTCAGAATGGAGATGTGTGAAGTCACAGAATGGAGGTGTGTGAAGTCATAGAATGGAGGTGTGTGAAGTCACAGAAGGAAGGTGTGTGAAGTCACAGTATGGAGGTGTGTAAAGTCACAGAGTGGAGGTGTGTGAAGGCACAGAATGGAGGGGTGTGAAGTCAAAGAATGGCGGTATGTGAAGTCACAGAATGGAGGGGTGTGAAGTCAGAATAGAGGTGTGCGAAGTCATAGAATGGAGGTGTGTGAAGTCAGAATGGAGGTGTGTGAACTCATAGAATGGAGGTGTGTGAAGTCACAATGGAGGTGTGTGAAGTCATAGAATGAGGGCTTTTGAAGTCACAGAATGGAGGTGTGGGAAGTCATAGAATGGAGGTGTGGGAAGTAAAAATGGAGTTTGTGAACTCATAGAATGAATGTGTGTGAACTCATAGAATGGAGGTTGTGAAGTCATGGAATGGAGGTGTGTGAAGTCAAAGAATGGAGGTGTGTGAAGTCAAACAATAGAGGTGTGTGAGGTGAAACCATGGAGGTGTGTGAAGTCACAAAATGGATGTGTGTGAACTCAAAACGGAAGTGTGTGAAGTCCCAAAATGGAGGTGTGTGAAGTCACAGAATGAAGGTGTGTGAAGTCAAAAAGGTGGTGTGTGAAGTCACAAATGGACGTGTGTAAAGTCACAGAATGGAGGTGTGTGAAGTCAAAATGGAGGTGTGTGAAGTCAAAGAATGGAGGTGTGTGAAGTCATCGAATGGAGGTATGTAAAGTCATGTCATGGAGGTGTGTGAAGTCACAGAATGGAGGTGTGTGAAGTCAGAATTGAAGTGTGCTAAGTCATATAATGGAGGTGTGTGAAGTCAGAATGTAGGTGTGTGAAGTCATAGAATGGAGGTGTGTGAAGTCAGAATGGAGGTGTGTGAACTCATAGAATGGAGGTGTGTGAAGTCACAATGGAGGTGTGTGAAGTCATAGAATGGTGGTGTGTGAAGTTACAGAATCGAGGTGTGGAAGTCATAGAATGGAGGTGTGTGAAGTCAGAAATTGAGGTGTGTGAAGTCACAGAATATAGGTGTGGGAATTCAGAATGGAGGTGTGTGAAGTCATAGAATGGAGGTGTGTGAAGTCACAGAAAGGAAGTTTGTGAAGTCAAAATTAAGGTGTGTGAAATCACAGAATGGAGGTGTGTGAAGTCACAGAATGGACGTGTGTGAAGTCAAAATTGTGATGTGTGAAGTCACAAATGGAGGTGTGTGAAGTCACAGAATTTTGGTGTGTGAAGTCAAAATGGAGGTGTATGAAGTCAAAGAAAGGAGGTGTGTGAAGTCTTAGAATGGAGGTGTATGAAGTCATGGAATGGAGGTTTGTGAAGTCATAGAATGGAGATTTGTGAAGTCATAGAATGGATGTGTGTGAAGTCACAATGGAGATGTGTGAAGTCACAGAATGGAGGTGTGTGAAGTCAAAGAATATTGGTGTGTGAAGTCATAGAATGGAGGTGTGTGAAGTCTTAGAATGGAGGTGTGTGAAGTCATAGAATGGAGGTGTGTGAAGTCTTAGAATGGAGGTGTGTGAAGTCATAGAATGGAGGTGTGTGAAGTCACAGAAGGAAGGTGTGTGAAGTCACAGTATGGAGGTGTGTAAAGTCACAGAGTGGAGGTGTGTGAAGGCACAGAATGGAGGGGTGTGAAGTCAAAGAATGGCGGTATGTGAAGTCACAGAATGGAGGGGTGTGAAGTCAGAATAGAGGTGTGCGAAGTCATAGAATGGAGGTGTGTGAAGTCAGAATGTAGGTGTGTGAAGTCATAGAATGGAGGTGTGTGAAGTCAGAATGGAGGTGTGTGAACTCATAGAATGGAGGTGTGTGAAGTCACAATGGAGGTGTGTGAAGTCATAGAATGGTGGTGTGTGAAGTTACAGAATGGAGGTGTGGAAGTCATAGAATGGAGGTGTGTGAAGTCAGAATGGAGGTGTGTACTCATAGAATGGAGGTGTGTGAAGTCACAATGGAGGTGTGTGAAGTCATAGAATGAGGGCTTTTGAAGTCACAGAATGGAGGTGTGTGAAGTCATAGAATGGAGGTGTGGGAAGTAAAAATGGAGTTTGTGAACTCATAGAATGAATGTGTGTGAACTCATAGAATGGAGGTTGTGAAGTCATGGAATGGAGGTGTGTGAAGTCAAAGAATGGAGGTGTGTGAAGTCAAACAATAGAGGTGTGTGAGGTGAAACCATGGAGGTGTTTGAAGTCACAAAATGGATGTGTGTGAAGTCAAAACTGAAGTGTGTGAAGTCCCAAAATGGAGGTGTGTGAAGTCAAAACGGTGGTGTGTGAAGTCACAAATGATCGTGTGAAAAGTCACAGAATGGAGGTGTGTGAAGTCAAAATGGAGGTGTGTGAAGTCAAAGAATGGAGGTGTGTGAAGTCATCGAATGGAGGTATGTAAAGTCATGTCATGGAGGTGTGTGAAGGCACAGAATGGAGGTGTGTGAAGTCAGAATTGAGGTGTGCTAAGTCATATAATGGAGGTGTGTGAAGTCAGAATGTAGGTGTGTGAAGTCATAGAATGGAGGTGTGTGAAGTCAGAATGGAGGTGTGTGAACTCATAGAATGGAGGTGTGTGAAGTCACAATGGAGGTGTGTGAAGTCATAGAATGGTGGTGTGTGAAGTTACAGAATGGAGGTGTGGAAGTCATAGAATGGAGGTGTGTGAAGTCAGAAATTGAGGTGTGTGAGGTCACAGAATATAGGTGTGGGAATTCAGAATGGAGGTGTGTGAAGTCATAGAATGGAGGTGTGTGAAGTCATGGAATGGAGGTGTGTGAAATCATAGAATGGAGGTGTGTGAAGTCACAGAATGGAGGTGTGTGAACACATAGAATGGAGGTGAGTGAAATCACAATGGAGGTGTGTGAAGTCATAGAATAGAGGTTTGTGAAGTCACAGAATGGAGGTGTGTGAAGTCATAGAAAGGAGCTGTGTGAATTCAGAATGGAGGTGTGTGAAGTCACAGAATGGAGGTTTGTGAAGTCACAGAATGGAGGTGTGTGAAGTCATAGAATGTTGGTGTGTGAATTCATAGAATGGAGGAGTGTGAAGTCACACAAGGCAGGTGTGTGAAGTCACAGAATAGAGTTGTGTGAAATCAAAATGGAGGTGTGTGAATTCATAGAATGGAGGTGTGTGAAGTGAAAGAATGGAGGTGTGTGAAGTCAGATTGGAGGTGTGTGAAGTAACAGAATGGAGGTGTGTCAACTCAGAAAGGAGGTGTGTGAAGTCATAGAATGGAGGTGTGTGAAGTCATAGAATAGAGGTTTGTGAAATCATAGAATGGAGGTGTGTGAAGTCACAGAAATGAGGTGTTTGAAGTCAAAATGGAAGTGTGTGAAGTCAGATTGGAGGTGTGTGAAGTCATAGAATGGTGGTGTGTGAAGTCATAGAATGGAGATGTGTGAAGTCACAGAATGGAGGTGTGTGAACTCATAGAATGGAGGATTGTGAAGTCATGGAATGGAGGTGTGTGAAGTCACAGATGGAGGTGTTTGAAGTCATAGAATGGAGGTGTGTGAAGTCACAGAATGGAGGTGTGTGAAGTCACAGAATGGAGGTGTGTGAACTCAGAATGGATGTGTGTGAATTCACCGAAGGGAGGTTTGTGAAGTCATAGAATGGATGTTTCTGAAGTAAGAATGAAGTTGTGTGAAGCCATAGAATGGAGGTGTGTGAAGTCAAAATGCAGGTGTGTGAAGTCAAACAATGGAGGTGTGTGAAGTCACAGAATGGAGGTGTGTGAAGTCACAGAATGGAGGTGTCTGAAGTCACAGAATGGAAGTGTGTGAAGTAAAAATGGAGGTGTGTGAAATCAGAGAATGGAGGTGTGTGAAGTCATGGAATGGAGGTTTGTGAAGTCAAACATTGGAAGTGTGTGAAGTTACAGAATAGAGGTGTGTGAAGTCATAGAATGGAGGTGTGTGAAGTCAGAGAATGGAGGTGTGTGAAGTCAGAATGCAGGTGTGTGAAGTCATAGAATGGAGGTGTGTGAAGTCATAGAATGGAGGTGTGTGAAGTCATAGATTGGAAGTGTGTGAAGTCATAGAATGGAGGTGTGTGAAGTCATAGATTGAAGGTGTGTGGAAGTCATAGTATGGAGGTGTGTGAAGTAACAGAAAGGAGGTGTGTGAAGTCAAAGAATGGAGTTGTGTGAGGTCACAATGGAGGTGTGTGAAGTCATAGAATGGAGGTGTGTGAAATCAAAGTATGGAGGTTTGTTAAGACATAGAATGGATTGTGTGTGCAATCATAGAATGGAGGTGTGTGAAGTCACAGAATTGAGGTGTGTAAAGTCACAGAGTGGAGGTGTGTGAAGTCACAGAATGGAGTTGTGTGTGAGGTCATAGAATGGAAGTGTGTGAAGTCACAGAATGCAGGTGTGTTATGTCAGAATGGAGGTGTGTGAAGTCACAGAATGGAGGTATGTGACTTCATAAATGTTGGTGTGTGAAGTCATAGAATGGAGGTGTGAAGTCATAGAACGGAGGTGTGTGAAGTCATAGAATGGAGGTGTGTGAAGTCACAGAAGGCAGGTGTGTGAAGTCACAGAATACAGTTGTGTGAAATCATGGAATGGAGGTGTGTGAAGTCAGAATGCAGGTGTGTGAAATCATAGAATGGAGGTGTGTGAAGTCATAGAATGGAGGTGTGTGAAGTCATAGATTGGAAGTGTGTGAAGTCATAGAATGGAGGTGTGTGAAGTCATAGATTGAAGGTGTGTGGAAGGCATAGTATGGAGGTGTGTGAAGTCACTGAAAGGAGGTGTGTGAAGTCACAGAATGGAGGTGTGTGAAGTCAAAATGGAGGTGTGTGAAGTCAAAGAATGGAGGTGTGTGAAGTCATAGAATGGAGGTGTATGAAGACATGGAATGGAGGTTTGTGTAGTCAAACATTGGAAGTGTGTGAAGTTACAGAATGGAGGTGTGTGAAGTCATAGAATGGAGGTGTGTGAAGTCATAGAATGGAGGAGTGTGAAGTCAGAATGGAGATGTGTGAAGTCACATAATGGAGGTGTGTGAAGTCATAGAATGGAGGTGTATGAAGTCATAGAATGGAGGTGTGTGAAGTCAGAATGCAGGTGTGTGAAGTCATAGAATGGAGGTGTGTGAAGTCATAGAATGGAGGTGTGTGAAGTCATAGATTGGAAGTGTGTGAAGTCATAGAATGGAGGTGTGTGAAGTAATAGAATGGAGGTTTGTGAAGTCAGAATGGAGATGTGTGAAGTCACATAATTGAGGTGTGTGAAGTCATAGAACATTGGTGTATGAAGTCCTAGATTGGAGGTGTATGAAGTCATAGAATGGAGGTGTGTGAAGTCAGAATGCAGGTGTGTGAAGTCATAGAATGGAGTGGGTGAAGTCATAGAATGGATGTGTGTGAAGTCAGAATGGAGATGTGTGAAGTCACAGAATGGAGGTGTGTGAAGTCATAGAATGGAGGTGTGTGAAGTCACAGAAGGAAGGTGTGTGAAGTCACAGTATGGAGGTGTGTAAAGTCACAGAGTGGAGGTGTGTGAAGGCACAGAATGGAGGGGTGTGAAGTCAAAGAATGGCGGTATGTGAAGTCACAGAATGGAGGGGTGTGAAGTCAGAATAGAGGTGTGCGAAGTCATAGAATGGAGGTGTGTGAAGTCAGAATGGAGGTGTGTGAACTCATAGAATGGAGGTGTGTGAAGTCACAATGGAGGTGTGTGAAGTCATAGAATGAGGGCTTTTGAAGTCACAGAATGGAGGTGTGGGAAGTCATAGAATGGAGGTGTGGGAAGTAAAAATGGAGTTTGTGAACTCATAGAATGAATGTGTGTGAACTCATAGAATGGAGGTTGTGAAGTCATGGAATGGAGGTGTGTGAAGTCAAAGAATGGAGGTGTGTGAAGTCAAACAATAGAGGTGTGTGAGGTGAAACCATGGAGGTGTGTGAAGTCACAAAATGGATGTGTGTGAACTCAAAACGGAAGTGTGTGAAGTCCCAAAATGGAGGTGTGTGAAGTCACAGAATGAAGGTGTGTGAAGTCAAAAAGGTGGTGTGTGAAGTCACAAATGGACGTGTGTAAAGTCACAGAATGGAGGTGTGTGAAGTCAAAATGGAGGTGTGTGAAGTCAAAGAATGGAGGTGTGTGAAGTCATCGAATGGAGGTATGTAAAGTCATGTCATGGAGGTGTGTGAAGTCACAGAATGGAGGTGTGTGAAGTCAGAATTGAAGTGTGCTAAGTCATATAATGGAGGTGTGTGAAGTCAGAATGTAGGTGTGTGAAGTCATAGAATGGAGGTGTGTGAAGTCAGAATGGAGGTGTGTGAACTCATAGAATGGAGGTGTGTGAAGTCACAATGGAGGTGTGTGAAGTCATAGAATGGTGGTGTGTGAAGTTACAGAATCGAGGTGTGGAAGTCATAGAATGGAGGTGTGTGAAGTCAGAAATTGAGGTGTGTGAAGTCACAGAATATAGGTGTGGGAATTCAGAATGGAGGTGTGTGAAGTCATAGAATGGAGGTGTGTGAAGTCACAGAAAGGAAGTTTGTGAAGTCAAAATTAAGGTGTGTGAAATCACAGAATGGAGGTGTGTGAAGTCACAGAATGGACGTGTGTGAAGTCAAAATTGTGATGTGTGAAGTCACAAATGGAGGTGTGTGAAGTCACAGAATTTTGGTGTGTGAAGTCAAAATGGAGGTGTATGAAGTCAAAGAAAGGAGGTGTGTGAAGTCTTAGAATGGAGGTGTATGAAGTCATGGAATGGAGGTTTGTGAAGTCATAGAATGGAGATTTGTGAAGTCATAGAATGGATGTGTGTGAAGTCACAATGGAGATGTGTGAAGTCACAGAATGGAGGTGTGTGAAGTCAAAGAATATTGGTGTGTGAAGTCATAGAATGGAGGTGTGTGAAGTCTTAGAATGGAGGTGTGTGAAGTCATAGAATGGAGGTGTGTGAAGTCTTAGAATGGAGGTGTGTGAAGTCATAGAATGGAGGTGTGTGAAGTCACAGAAGGAAGGTGTGTGAAGTCACAGTATGGAGGTGTGTAAAGTCACAGAGTGGAGGTGTGTGAAGGCACAGAATGGAGGGGTGTGAAGTCAAAGAATGGCGGTATGTGAAGTCACAGAATGGAGGGGTGTGAAGTCAGAATAGAGGTGTGCGAAGTCATAGAATGGAGGTGTGTGAAGTCAGAATGTAGGTGTGTGAAGTCATAGAATGGAGGTGTGTGAAGTCAGAATGGAGGTGTGTGAACTCATAGAATGGAGGTGTGTGAAGTCACAATGGAGGTGTGTGAAGTCATAGAATGGTGGTGTGTGAAGTTACAGAATGGAGGTGTGGAAGTCATAGAATGGAGGTGTGTGAAGTCAGAATGGAGGTGTGTACTCATAGAATGGAGGTGTGTGAAGTCACAATGGAGGTGTGTGAAGTCATAGAATGAGGGCTTTTGAAGTCACAGAATGGAGGTGTGTGAAGTCATAGAATGGAGGTGTGGGAAGTAAAAATGGAGTTTGTGAACTCATAGAATGAATGTGTGTGAACTCATAGAATGGAGGTTGTGAAGTCATGGAATGGAGGTGTGTGAAGTCAAAGAATGGAGGTGTGTGAAGTCAAACAATAGAGGTGTGTGAGGTGAAACCATGGAGGTGTTTGAAGTCACAAAATGGATGTGTGTGAAGTCAAAACTGAAGTGTGTGAAGTCCCAAAATGGAGGTGTGTGAAGTCAAAACGGTGGTGTGTGAAGTCACAAATGATCGTGTGAAAAGTCACAGAATGGAGGTGTGTGAAGTCAAAATGGAGGTGTGTGAAGTCAAAGAATGGAGGTGTGTGAAGTCATCGAATGGAGGTATGTAAAGTCATGTCATGGAGGTGTGTGAAGGCACAGAATGGAGGTGTGTGAAGTCAGAATTGAGGTGTGCTAAGTCATATAATGGAGGTGTGTGAAGTCAGAATGTAGGTGTGTGAAGTCATAGAATGGAGGTGTGTGAAGTCAGAATGGAGGTGTGTGAACTCATAGAATGGAGGTGTGTGAAGTCACAATGGAGGTGTGTGAAGTCATAGAATGGTGGTGTGTGAAGTTACAGAATGGAGGTGTGGAAGTCATAGAATGGAGGTGTGTGAAGTCAGAAATTGAGGTGTGTGAGGTCACAGAATATAGGTGTGGGAATTCAGAATGGAGGTGTGTGAAGTCATAGAATGGAGGTGTGTGAAGTCATGGAATGGAGGTGTGTGAAATCATAGAATGGAGGTGTGTGAAGTCACAGAATGGAGGTGTGTGAACACATAGAATGGAGGTGAGTGAAATCACAATGGAGGTGTGTGAAGTCATAGAATAGAGGTTTGTGAAGTCACAGAATGGAGGTGTGTGAAGTCATAGAAAGGAGCTGTGTGAATTCAGAATGGAGGTGTGTGAAGTCACAGAATGGAGGTTTGTGAAGTCACAGAATGGAGGTGTGTGAAGTCATAGAATGTTGGTGTGTGAATTCATAGAATGGAGGAGTGTGAAGTCACACAAGGCAGGTGTGTGAAGTCACAGAATAGAGTTGTGTGAAATCAAAATGGAGGTGTGTGAATTCATAGAATGGAGGTGTGTGAAGTGAAAGAATGGAGGTGTGTGAAGTCAGATTGGAGGTGTGTGAAGTAACAGAATGGAGGTGTGTCAACTCAGAAAGGAGGTGTGTGAAGTCATAGAATGGAGGTGTGTGAAGTCATAGAATAGAGGTTTGTGAAATCATAGAATGGAGGTGTGTGAAGTCACAGAAATGAGGTGTTTGAAGTCAAAATGGAAGTGTGTGAAGTCAGATTGGAGGTGTGTGAAGTCATAGAATGGTGGTGTGTGAAGTCATAGAATGGAGATGTGTGAAGTCACAGAATGGAGGTGTGTGAACTCATAGAATGGAGGATTGTGAAGTCATGGAATGGAGGTGTGTGAAGTCACAGATGGAGGTGTTTGAAGTCATAGAATGGAGGTGTGTGAAGTCACAGAATGGAGGTGTGTGAAGTCACAGAATGGAGGTGTGTGAACTCAGAATGGATGTGTGTGAATTCACCGAAGGGAGGTTTGTGAAGTCATAGAATGGATGTTTCTGAAGTAAGAATGAAGTTGTGTGAAGCCATAGAATGGAGGTGTGTGAAGTCAAAATGCAGGTGTGTGAAGTCAAACAATGGAGGTGTGTGAAGTCACAGAATGGAGGTGTGTGAAGTCACAGAATGGAGGTGTCTGAAGTCACAGAATGGAAGTGTGTGAAGTAAAAATGGAGGTGTGTGAAATCAGAGAATGGAGGTGTGTGAAGTCATGGAATGGAGGTTTGTGAAGTCAAACATTGGAAGTGTGTGAAGTTACAGAATAGAGGTGTGTGAAGTCATAGAATGGAGGTGTGTGAAGTCAGAGAATGGAGGTGTGTGAAGTCAGAATGCAGGTGTGTGAAGTCATAGAATGGAGGTGTGTGAAGTCATAGAATGGAGGTGTGTGAAGTCATAGATTGGAAGTGTGTGAAGTCATAGAATGGAGGTGTGTGAAGTCATAGATTGAAGGTGTGTGGAAGTCATAGTATGGAGGTGTGTGAAGTAACAGAAAGGAGGTGTGTGAAGTCAAAGAATGGAGTTGTGTGAGGTCACAATGGAGGTGTGTGAAGTCATAGAATGGAGGTGTGTGAAATCAAAGTATGGAGGTTTGTTAAGACATAGAATGGATTGTGTGTGCAATCATAGAATGGAGGTGTGTGAAGTCACAGAATTGAGGTGTGTAAAGTCACAGAGTGGAGGTGTGTGAAGTCACAGAATGGAGTTGTGTGTGAGGTCATAGAATGGAAGTGTGTGAAGTCACAGAATGCAGGTGTGTTATGTCAGAATGGAGGTGTGTGAAGTCACAGAATGGAGGTATGTGACTTCATAAATGTTGGTGTGTGAAGTCATAGAATGGAGGTGTGAAGTCATAGAACGGAGGTGTGTGAAGTCATAGAATGGAGGTGTGTGAAGTCACAGAAGGCAGGTGTGTGAAGTCACAGAATACAGTTGTGTGAAATCATGGAATGGAGGTGTGTGAAGTCAGAATGCAGGTGTGTGAAATCATAGAATGGAGGTGTGTGAAGTCATAGAATGGAGGTGTGTGAAGTCATAGATTGGAAGTGTGTGAAGTCATAGAATGGAGGTGTGTGAAGTCATAGATTGAAGGTGTGTGGAAGGCATAGTATGGAGGTGTGTGAAGTCACTGAAAGGAGGTGTGTGAAGTCACAGAATGGAGGTGTGTGAAGTCAAAATGGAGGTGTGTGAAGTCAAAGAATGGAGGTGTGTGAAGTCATAGAATGGAGGTGTATGAAGACATGGAATGGAGGTTTGTGTAGTCAAACATTGGAAGTGTGTGAAGTTACAGAATGGAGGTGTGTGAAGTCATAGAATGGAGGTGTGTGAAGTCATAGAATGGAGGAGTGTGAAGTCAGAATGGAGATGTGTGAAGTCACATAATGGAGGTGTGTGAAGTCATAGAATGGAGGTGTATGAAGTCATAGAATGGAGGTGTGTGAAGTCAGAATGCAGGTGTGTGAAGTCATAGAATGGAGGTGTGTGAAGTCATAGAATGGAGGTGTGTGAAGTCATAGATTGGAAGTGTGTGAAGTCATAGAATGGAGGTGTGTGAAGTAATAGAATGGAGGTTTGTGAAGTCAGAATGGAGATGTGTGAAGTCACATAATTGAGGTGTGTGAAGTCATAGAACATTGGTGTATGAAGTCCTAGATTGGAGGTGTATGAAGTCATAGAATGGAGGTGTGTGAAGTCAGAATGCAGGTGTGTGAAGTCATAGAATGGAGTGGGTGAAGTCATAGAATGGATGTGTGTGAAGTCAGAATGGAGATGTGTGAAGTCACAGAATGGAGGTGTGTGAAGTCATAGAATGGAGGTGTGTGAAGTCACAGAAGGAAGGTGTGTGAAGTCACAGTATGGAGGTGTGTAAAGTCACAGAGTGGAGGTGTGTGAAGGCACAGAATGGAGGGGTGTGAAGTCAAAGAATGGCGGTATGTGAAGTCACAGAATGGAGGGGTGTGAAGTCAGAATAGAGGTGTGCGAAGTCATAGAATGGAGGTGTGTGAAGTCAGAATGGAGGTGTGTGAACTCATAGAATGGAGGTGTGTGAAGTCACAATGGAGGTGTGTGAAGTCATAGAATGAGGGCTTTTGAAGTCACAGAATGGAGGTGTGGGAAGTCATAGAATGGAGGTGTGGGAAGTAAAAATGGAGTTTGTGAACTCATAGAATGAATGTGTGTGAACTCATAGAATGGAGGTTGTGAAGTCATGGAATGGAGGTGTGTGAAGTCAAAGAATGGAGGTGTGTGAAGTCAAACAATAGAGGTGTGTGAGGTGAAACCATGGAGGTGTGTGAAGTCACAAAATGGATGTGTGTGAACTCAAAACGGAAGTGTGTGAAGTCCCAAAATGGAGGTGTGTGAAGTCACAGAATGAAGGTGTGTGAAGTCAAAAAGGTGGTGTGTGAAGTCACAAATGGACGTGTGTAAAGTCACAGAATGGAGGTGTGTGAAGTCAAAATGGAGGTGTGTGAAGTCAAAGAATGGAGGTGTGTGAAGTCATCGAATGGAGGTATGTAAAGTCATGTCATGGAGGTGTGTGAAGTCACAGAATGGAGGTGTGTGAAGTCAGAATTGAAGTGTGCTAAGTCATATAATGGAGGTGTGTGAAGTCAGAATGTAGGTGTGTGAAGTCATAGAATGGAGGTGTGTGAAGTCAGAATGGAGGTGTGTGAACTCATAGAATGGAGGTGTGTGAAGTCACAATGGAGGTGTGTGAAGTCATAGAATGGTGGTGTGTGAAGTTACAGAATCGAGGTGTGGAAGTCATAGAATGGAGGTGTGTGAAGTCAGAAATTGAGGTGTGTGAAGTCACAGAATATAGGTGTGGGAATTCAGAATGGAGGTGTGTGAAGTCATAGAATGGAGGTGTGTGAAGTCACAGAAAGGAAGTTTGTGAAGTCAAAATTAAGGTGTGTGAAATCACAGAATGGAGGTGTGGGAAGTCACAGAATGGACGTGTGTGAAGTCAAAATTGTGATGTGTGAAGTCACAAATGGAGGTGTGTGAAGTCACAGAATTTTGGTGTGTGAAGTCAAAATGGAGGTGTATGAAGTCAAAGAAAGGAGGTGTGTGAAGTCTTAGAATGGAGGTGTATGAAGTCATGGAATGGAGGTTTGTGAAGTCATAGAATGGAGATTTGTGAAGTCATAGAATGGATGTGTGTGAAGTCACAATGGAGATGTGTGAAGTCACAGAATGGAGGTGTGTGAAGTCAAAGAATATTGGTGTGTGAAGTCATAGAATGGAGGTGTGTGAAGTCTTAGAATGGAGGTGTGTGAAGTCATAGAATGGAGGTGTGTGAAGTCTTAGAATGGAGGTGTGTGAAGTCATAGAATGGAGGTGTGTGAAGTCACAGAAGGAAGGTGTGTGAAGGCACAGAATGGAGGGGTGTGAAGTCAAAGAATGGCGGTATGTGAAGTCACAGAATGGAGGGGTGTGAAGTCAGAATAGAGGTGTGCGAAGTCATAGAATGGAGGTGTGTGAAGTCAGAATGTAGGTGTGTGAAGTCATAGAATGGAGGTGTGTGAAGTCAGAATGGAGGTGTGTGAACTCATAGAATGGAGGTGTGTGAAGTCACAATGGAGGTGTGTGAAGTCATAGAATGGTGGTGTGTGAAGTTACAGAATGGAGGTGTGGAAGTCATAGAATGGAGGTGTGTGAAGTCAGAATGGAGGTGTGTACTCATAGAATGGAGGTGTGTGAAGTCACAATGGAGGTGTGTGAAGTCATAGAATGAGGGCTTTTGAAGTCACAGAATGGAGGTGTGTGAAGTCATAGAATGGAGGTGTGGGAAGTAAAAATGGAGTTTGTGAACTCATAGAATGAATGTGTGTGAACTCATAGAATGGAGGTTGTGAAGTCATGGAATGGAGGTGTGTGAAGTCAAAGAATGGAGGTGTGTGAAGTCAAACAATAGAGGTGTGTGAGGTGAAACCATGGAGGTGTTTGAAGTCACAAAATGGATGTGTGTGAAGTCAAAACTGAAGTGTGTGAAGTCCCAAAATGGAGGTGTGTGAAGTCAAAACGGTGGTGTGTGAAGTCACAAATGATCGTGTGAAAAGTCACAGAATGGAGGTGTGTGAAGTCAAAATGGAGGTGTGTGAAGTCAAAGAATGGAGGTGTGTGAAGTCATCGAATGGAGGTATGTAAAGTCATGTCATGGAGGTGTGTGAAGGCACAGAATGGAGGTGTGTGAAGTCAGAATTGAGGTGTGCTAAGTCATATAATGGAGGTGTGTGAAGTCAGAATGTAGGTGTGTGAAGTCATAGAATGGAGGTGTGTGAAGTCAGAATGGAGGTGTGTGAACTCATAGAATGGAGGTGTGTGAAGTCACAATGGAGGTGTGTGAAGTCATAGAATGGTGGTGTGTGAAGTTACAGAATGGAGGTGTGGAAGTCATAGAATGGAGGTGTGTGAAGTCAGAAATTGAGGTGTGTGAGGTCACAGAATATAGGTGTGGGAATTCAGAATGGAGGTGTGTGAAGTCATAGAATGGAGGTGTGTGAAGTCATGGAATGGAGGTGTGTGAAATCATAGAATGGAGGTGTGTGAAGTCACAGAATGGAGGTGTGTGAACACATAGAATGGAGGTGAGTGAAATCACAATGGAGGTGTGTGAAGTCATAGAATAGAGGTTTGTGAAGTCACAGAATGGAGGTGTGTGAAGTCATAGAAAGGAGCTGTGTGAATTCAGAATGGAGGTGTGTGAAGTCACAGAATGGAGGTTTGTGAAGTCACAGAATGGAGGTGTGTGAAGTCATAGAATGTTGGTGTGTGAAGTCATACAATGGAGGTGTATGAAGTCATAGAATGGAGGTGGGTGAAGTCATAGAATGGAGGTGTGTGAATTCATAGAATGGAGGTTTGTGAAGTCAAAGATTGAGGTGTGTGAAGTCAGAATGGAGGTGTGTGAAGTCAGAATGGAGGTGTGTAAAGTTATAAAATGCAGGTGTGTGAAGTCACAATGTAGGTGAGTGAAGTCATAGAATATATGTGTGTAAAGTCAAAAAATTGAGGTGTGTGAAGTCATAGAATGGAGGTGTTTGAGTCACAGAATGGAGGTGTGTGAAGTCATAGAATGGAGGTGTGTGAAGTCATAGAATGGATTTGTGTGAAGTCACAATGGAGGTGTGTGAAGTCATAGAATGGAGGTGTGTGAAATCAAAGCATGGAGGTTTGTTAAGTCATAGAATGGATTGTGTGTGCAATCATAGAATGGAGGTGTGTGAAGTCACAGAATTGAGGTGTGTAAAGTCACAGAGTGGAGGTGTGTGAAGTCACAGAATGGAGTTGTGTGTGAAGTCATAGAATGGAGGTGTGTGAAGTCACAGAATGCAGGTGTGTGATGTCAGAATGGAGGTGTGTGAAGTCACAATGTAGGTGAGTGAAGTCATAGAATGTATGAGTGTAAAGTCAAGAAATTGAGGTGTGTGAAGTCATAGAATGGTGGTGTTTGAGTCACAGAATGGAGGTGTGTGAAGTCATAGAATGTAGGTGTGTGAAGTCATAGAATGGAGGTGTGTGAAGTCATATATTGGAGGTGTGTGAATTTACAGAATGGAGATGTGTGAACACACAATGGAAGTGAGTGAAGTCACAGAATGGAGGTGTGTGAAGTCGTAGAATGGAGGTGTGTGAAGTCAGAATGGAGGTATGTGAAGTCACAGAATGGAGGTGTGTCAACTCAGAAAGGAGGTATGTGAAGTCATAGAACAGAGGTGTGTGAAGTCAAAGAATGGAGGTGTGGGAAAGCATAGAATGGAGGTGTGTGAAGTGACAGCACTGAAGTGTGTGAAGTCAGAATGCAGGTGCATGTATTCAGAATGGAGGTGTGTGAAGTCAGAAACTGGAGGTGTGTGAAGTCACAATATAGGTGTGTGAAGTCATAGAATGGAGGTGTGTGAAGTCTTAGAATGGAGGTGTGTGAAGTCACAAAATGGAGGTGTGTGAAGTCATATAATGGAGGTGTGTGATGTCATAGAATGGAGATGTGTGAACTCAGAATGGAGGTGTGTGAAGTCACAGAATTGAGTTGTGTGAAGTCACAGAATGGAGGTGTGTGAAATCGTAGAATGGAGGTGTGTGAAGTCACAGAATCGAGGTGTGTGAAGTCACAGAATGGAGGTGTGAGAAGTCACAGAATGGAGGTGTGTGAACTCACAATGGAGGTGAGTGAAGTCACAGAATGGAGGTGTGTGAAGTCATAGAATGGAAGTGTGTGAAGTCATAGATGGAGGTGTGTGATTTCAAAATGGAGGTGTGTGAAGTCACAGAATGGAGGTATGTGACGTCATAAATGTTGGTGTGTGAAGTCATAGAATGGAGGTGTGAAGTCATAGAATGGAGGTGTGTTAAGTCATAGAATGGAGGTGTGTGAAGTCACAGAAGGCAGGTGTGTGAAGTCACAGAATAGAGTTGTGTGAAGTCACAATGTAGGTGTGTGAATTCATAGAATGGAGGTGTGTGAAGTCAAAGAATGGAGGTGTGTGAAGTCATAGAATGTAGGTGTGTGAAATCACAGAATGGAGTTGTGTGTAGTCACTGAGTGTAGGTGTGCAAAGTCACAGAGTGGAGGTGTGTGAAGTCTCAGAATGGAGGTGGTGAAGTCATAGAATGGAGGTGTTTGAAGTCATAGAATGTTGGTTTTTGAAGACACAGAATGGAGGTGTGTGAAGTCATTGAATGGAGGTGTGTGACGTCAGATTGGAGGTGTGTGAAGTAACAGAATGGAGGTGTGTCAACTCAGAAAGGAGGTGTGTGAAGTCATAGAATGGAGGTGTGTGAAGTCATAGAATGCAGTTGTGTGAAATCATAGAATGGAGGTGTGTGAAGCCAGAGAAATGAGGTGTTTGAAGTCAAAATGGAAGTGTGTGAAGTCAGACTGGAGATGTGTGAAGTCGTAGAATGGAGGTGTGTGAAGTCATAGAATGGAGGTGTGTGAAGTCACAGAATGGAGGTGTGTGAACTCATAGAATGGAGGAGTGTGAAGTCAGAATTGAGGTGTGTGAAGTCACAGATGGAGGTGTGTGAAATCATAGAATGGAGGTGTGTGAAGTCACAGAATGGAGGTGTGTGAAGTCACAGAATGGAGGTGTGTGAACTCAGAATGGAGGTGTGTGAATTCACAGAAGGTAGGTTTGCGTATTCATAGAATGGATGTTTCTGAAGTAAGAATGAAGGTGTGTGAAGTCATAGAATGGAGGTGTGTGAAGTCAAAATGCAGGTGTGTGAAGTCAAACAATGGATGTCTGTTAGGTCACAGAATGGAGGTGTGTGAAGTCACAGAATGGAAGTGTGTGAAGTCAAAATGGAGGTGTGTGAAGTCATAGAATGGAGGTGTGTGAAATCATAGAATGGAGGTGTTTGAAGTCACAGATTGAGGTGAGTGAAGTCAGAATGGAGGTGTGTGAAGTCAGAATGGAGGTGTGTAAAGTGATAGAATGTAAGTGTGTGAAGTCACAATGCACGTGTGTGAACTCAGAGAAAGAATGTGTGTGAAGTCATAGAATGGAGGTGTGTAAAGCCATAGAATGTAGGTGTGTAAAGTCAAAAAATGGAGGTGTGTGAAGTCATAGAATGGAGGTGTTTAAGTCACAAAATGGAAGTGTGTGAACTGAGAATGCAGGTGTGGGCAGTCATAAAATGGATTTGTGTGAAGTCTGAGAATGGAGATGTGTTAAGGCACAGAATGGAGTTGTGTGAAATCATAGAATGGAGGTGTGTGAAGACAGAGAATCGAGGTGTGTGAAGTCACAGAATGGAGGTGTGTGAGGTCACAGAATGGAGGTGTGTGAACACACAATGGAGGTGAGTGAAGGCACAGAATGGAGGTGTGTGAAGTCATAGAATGGAGATGTGTGAAGTCACAGAATGGAGGTGTGTGAAGTCATAGAATGAAGGTGTTTGAAGTCACAAAATGGAGGTGTGTGAAGTCATAGAATGGAGGTGTGTGAAGTCAAAGGATGGAGGTTTGTGAAGTCATAGAATGCAGGTGTGTGAAGTCAGAGAATCGAGGTGTGTGAAGTTACAGAATGGAGGTGCGAGAAGTGAGAATGGTGTTGTGTGAAGTCACAGAATTGAGGTGTGTGAAGTCAGAGAACGGAGATGTGTGAAGTCATAGAATGGAGGTGTGTGACGTCACAGAATCGAGGTGTGTGAAGTCATATAATGGAAGTGTGTGAAGTCATAGAATGGAGGTGTGTGAAGTCATAGAATGGAGGTGTGTGAAGTCACAGAAGTTAGGTGTGTGAAGTCACAGAATAGAGATGTGTGAAATCACAATGGAGGTGTGTGAATTCATAGAATGGAGATGTGTGAAGTGAAAGAATGGAGTTGTGTGAAGTCATAGAATGGAGGTGTGTGAAATCACAGAATGGATTTGTGTGTAGTCACAGAGTGGAGGTGTGTAAAGTCACAGATTGGAGGTGTGTGAAGTCAGATTGGAGGTGTGTGAAGTAACAGAATGGAGGTGTGTCAACTCAGAAAGGAGGTGTGTGAAGTCATAGAATGGAGGTGTGTGAAGTCATCGAATGGAGGTGTTTGAAGTCATAGAATGTTGGTTTTTCAAGTCACAGAATGGAGGTGTGTGAAGTCATAGAATGGAGGTGTGTGAAGTCAGATTGGAGGTGTGTGAAGTAACAGGATGGAGGTGTGTCAACTCAGAAAGGAGGTGTGTGAAGTCATAGAATGGAGGTGTGTGAAGTCATAGATTGGAGGTGTGTGAAATCATAGAATGGAGGTCTGTGAAGTCACAGAAATGAGGTGTTTGAAGTCACAATGGAAGTGTGTGAAGTCAGAATGGAAGTGTGTGATGTCATAGAATGGAGGTGTGTGAAGTCACAGAATGGAGGTGTGTGAACTCATAAAATGGAGGAGTGTGAAGTCATGGAATGGAGGCGTGTGAAGTCACAGATGGAGGTGTGTGAAGTCATAGAATGGAGGTGTGTGAAGTTACAGAATGGAGGTGTGTGAAGTCACAGAATCGAGGTGTGTGAACTCAGAATGGAGGTGTGTGAATTCACAGAAGGGAGGTTTGTGAAGTCATAGAATGGATGTTTCTGAAGTAAGAATGAAGTTGTGTGAAGCCATAAAATGGAGGTGTGTGAAGTCAAAATGCAGGTGTGTGAAGTCAAACAATGGAGGTGTGTGAAGTCACAGAATGGAGGTGTGTGAAGTCACAGAATGGAAGTGTGTGAAGTCAAAATGGAGGTGTGTGAAGTCAGCGAATGGAGGTGTGTGAAGTCAAATCATGGACGTGTGTGAAGTCAAAATTTTGGTGTGGGAAGTCACAAATGCAGGTGTGTGAAGTCACAGAATGGAGGTGTGTGAAGTCAAAATGGAGGTGTGTGAAGTCAAAGAATGGATGTGTTTGAAGTCATAGAATGGAGGTGTATGAAGTCATGGAAAGGAGGTTTGTGAAGTCAAACATTGGAAGTGTGTAAAGTTACAGAATGGAGGTGTGTGAAGTCATCGAATGGAGGTGTGTGAAGTCATAGATTGGAAGCGTGTGAAGTCATAGAATGGAGGTGTGTGAAGTCATAGATTGAAGGTGTGTGGAAGTCATAGTATGGAGGTGTGTGAAGTCACAGAAAGGAGGTGTGTGAAGTCACAGAATGGAGTTGTGTGAAGTCACAATAGAGGTGTGTGAAGTCATAGAATGGAGTTGTGTGAAATCAAAGAATGGAGGTTTGTTAAGTCATAGAATGGATTGTGTGTGAAATCATAGAATGGAGGTGTGTGAATCACAGAATTGAGGTGTGTAAAGTCACAGAGTGGAGGTGTGTGAAGTCATAGATTGGAAGTGTGTGAAGTCATAGAATGGAGGTGTGTGAAGTCATAGAATGGAGGAGTGTGAACTCAGAATGGAGATGTGTAGTCACATAATGGAGGTGTGTGAAGTCATAGAATGTTGGTGTGTGAAGTCATAGAATGGAGGTGTATGAAGTCATAGAATGGAGGTGTGTGAAGTCAGAATGCAGGTGTGTGAAGTCATAGAATGGAGGTGTGTGAAGTCATAGAATGGAGGTGTGTGAAGTCATAGATTGGAAGTGTGTGAAGTCATAGAATGGAGGTGTGTGTAGTCATAGAATGGAGGTGTGTGAAGTCACAGAATGGAGGTGTGTGAAGTCACAGAATCGAGTTGTGTGAAGTCACAATGGAGGTGTGTGAAGTCATAGAATGGAGGTGTGTGAAGTCAGAATAGAGGTGTGCGAAGTCATAGAATGGAGGTGTGTGGAGTCAGAATGGAGCTGTTTGAAGTCATAGAATTCAGGTGTGTGAAGTCAGAATGGAAGTGTATGAACTCATAGAATGGAGGTGTGTGAAGTCACAATGGAGGTGTGTGAAGTCATAGAATGGGGGTTTTTGCAGTCACAGAATGGAGGTGTGTGAAGTCATAGAATGCAGGTGTGGGAAGTAAAAATGGAGATTGTGAACTCATAGAATGAAGGTGTGTGAACTCATAGAATGGAGGTTTTGATGTCATGGAATGGAGGTGTGTGAAGTCAAAGAATGGAGGTGTGTGAAGTCAAAGAATGGAGGTGTGTGAAGTCAAACAATAGAGGTGTGTGAAGTCAAACAATGGAGGTCTGTGAAGTCACAGAATGGATGTGTGTGAAGTCAAAACGGAGGTGTGTGAAGTCACAAAATGGAGGTGTGTGAAGTCACAGAATGAAGGTGTGTGAAGTCAAAAAGGTGGTGTGTGAAGTCACAAATGGACGTGTGTAAAGTCACAGAATGGAGGGGTGTGAAGTCAAAATGGAGGTGTATGAAGTCAAAGAATGGAGGTGTGTGAAGTCATTGAATGGAGGTATGTAAAGTCATGTCATGGAGGTGTGTGAAGTCACAGAATGGAGGTGTGTGAAATCAGAATTGAGGTGTGCTAAGTCATAGAATGGAGGTGTGTGAAGTCAGAATGGAGGTGTGTGAACTCATAGAACGGAGGTGTGTGAACTCATAGAATGGAGGTATGTGAAGTCACAATGGAGGTATGTGAAGTAATAGAATGGTGGTATGTGAAGTTACAGAATGGAGGTGTGGAAGTCATAGAATGGAGGTGTGTGAAGTCAGAAATTGAGGTGTGTGAATTCACAGAATATAGGTGTGTGAATTCAGAATGGAGGTGTGTGAAGTCATATAATGGAGGTGTGTGAAGTCATGGAATGGAGGTGTGTGAAATCATAGAATGGAGGTGTGGCAAGTCACAGAATGGAGGTGTGTGAAGTCAGAATGGAGGTGTGTGAAGTGATAGAATTGAGGTGTGTAAAGTCAGAATGGAGGTGTGTGAACACATAGAAGGGAGGTGTGTGAAATCACAATGGAGGTGTGTGAAGTCATAGAATAGAGGTGTGTGAAGTCACAGAAGGAGATGTGTGAAGTCATAGAAAGGAGCTGTGTGAATTCAGAATGGAGGTGTGTGAAGTCACAGAATGGAGGTTTGTGAAGTCACAGAATGGGGGTGTGTGAGGTCATAGAATGGATGTTTGTGAAGTAAGAATGAAGGTGTGTGAAGTCATAGAATGGAGGTGTGTGAAGTCAAAATGGAGGTGTGTGAACTCATAGAATAGAGATGTGTGACATCATAGAATGGAGATGTGTGAAGTCATGGAATGGATGTGTGAAATCCAAGAATAGAGGAGTGCGAAATCAAACAATGGAGGTGTGTGACGTCACAGAATGGAGGTGTGCGAAGTCACATAATGGAAGTGTGTGAAGTCAAAATTGAGGTGTGTGAAGTCACAGAATGGAGGTGTGTGAAGTCACAGAATGGACGTGTGTGAAGTCAAAATTGTGATGTGTGAAGTCACAAATGAAGGTGTGTGAAGTCATAGAATTGTGGTGTGTGAAGTCAAAATGGAGGTGTGTGAAATCAAAGAAAGGAGGGGTGTGAAGTCATAGAATGGAGGTGTATGAAGTCATGGAATGGAGGTTTGTGAAGTCATAGAATAGAGATTTGTGAAGTCATAGAATGGATGTGTGTGAAGTCAGAATGAAGATGTGTGAAGTCACAGAATGGAGGTGTGTGAAGTCAAAGAATATTGGTGTGTGAAGTCATAGAATGGAGGTGTGTGAAGTCTAGAAAGGAGGTGTGTGAAGTCATAGAATGGAGGTGTGTGAAGTCACACAAAGGAGGTGTGTGAAGTCACAGAATGGAGGTGTGTAAACTCACAGAGTGGAGGTGTGTGAAGGCACAGAATGGAGGGGTGTGAAGTCAAAGAATGGAGGTATGTGAAGTCACAGAATGGAGGGGTGTGAAGTCAGAATAGAGGTGTGCGAAATCATAGAATGGAGGTCTGTGAAGTCAGAATGGAGCTGTGTTAACTCATAGAACGGAGGTGTGTGAAGTCACAATGGAGATGTGTGAAGTCATAGAATGGTGGATTTTGAAGTCACAGAATGGAGGTGTGTGAAGTCATAGAATGGAGGTGGGTGAAGTCAGATTGGAGGTATGTGAAGTCACAGAATGGAGGTGTGTCAACACTGAAAGCAGGTATGTGAAGTCATAGAATGGAGGTGTGTGAAATCAAAGAATGGAGGTGTGGGAAATCATAGAATGGAAGTGTGTGAAGTCACAGAATTGAGGTGTGTGAAGTCAGAATGGAGGTGTGTGAAGTCACAATGCAGGTGTGTGAACTGATAGAACATAGGTGTGTGAAGTCACAATGTAGGTGTGTGAAGTCATAGAATGGAGGTGTGTGAAGTCATAGAATGGAGGTGTGTGAAGTCACAATATGGAGGTGTGTGAAGTCATATAATGTAGGTGTGTAAAGTCACAGAATGGAGGTGTGTGACGTCAGAATGGAGGTGTGTGAAGTCACTGAATGGAGGTGTGTGAAGTCATAGAATGGAGATGTGTGAAGTCACAGAATGGAGGTGTGTGAAATCGTAGAATGGAGGTGTGTGAAGTCAGAGAATCGAAGGGTGTGAAGTCACAGAATGGAGGTGTGTGAAGTCACAGAACTGAGGTATGTGAACTCACAATGGATGTGAGTGAAGTCACAGAATGGAGGTGTGTGAAGTAATAGAATGGAAGTGTGTGAAGTCATAGAATGGAGGTGTGTGATGTCAGAATGGAGGTGTGTGAAGTCACAGAATGGAGGTATGTGGCGTCATAAATGTTGGTGTGTTAAGTCATAGAATGGAAGTGTGAAGTCATAGAATGGAGGTGTGTGAAGTCATAGAATGGAGGTGTGTGAAGTCACAGAAAGCAGGTGTGTGAAGTCACAGAATAGAGTTGTGTGAAGTCACAATTGAGGTGTGTGAATTCATAGAATGGAGGTGTGTGAAGTCAAACAACGGAGGTGTGTGAAGTCATAGAATGGAGGTGTGTGAAATCACAGAATGGAGTTGTGTGTTGTCACAGAGTGGAGGTGTGTAAAGTCACAGAGTGGAGATGTGTGAAGTCTCAGAACGGAGGTGTGTGAAGTCATTTGAGGTGTGTGACGTAACAGAATGGAGGTGTGTCAACTCAGAAAGGAGGTGTGTGAAGTCATAGAATGGAGTTGTGTGAAGTCATAGAATGGAGGTGTGTGAAATCATAGAATGGAGGTGTGTGAAGTCACAGAAATGAGGTGTTTGAAGTCAATTTAGAAGTGTGTGAAGACAGAATGGAGTTGTGTGAACTCATAGAATGGAGGTGTGTGAACTCAGAATGGAGGTGTGTGAATTCACAGAAGGGAGGTTTGTGAAGTCATAGAATGGATGTTTCTGAAGTAAGAATGAATGTGTGTGAAGTCATAGAATGGAGGTGTGTGAAGTCAAAATGCAGGTGTGTGAAGTCAAACAATGGAGGTGTGTGAAGTCACAGAATGGAGGTGTGTGAAGTCACAGAATGGAAGTGTGTGAAGTCAAAATGGAGGTGTTTGAAGTCAGAGAATGGAGGTGTGTGAAGTCAAAGAATGGACGTGTGTGAAGACAAAATTGTGGTGTCTGAAGTCACAAATGCAGGTGTGTGAAATCAGAGAATGGAGGTGTGTGAAGTCAAAATGGAGGTGTGTGAAGTCAAAGAATGGATTTGTTTGAAGTCATAGAATGGAGGTGTATGAAGTCATGGAATGGAGGTTTGTGAAGTCAAACATTGGAAGTGTGTGAAGTTACAGAATGGAGGTGTGTGAAGTCATAGAATGGAGGTGTGTGAAGTCATAGAATGGAGGTGTGTGAAGCCTAGATTGGAAGCGTGTGAAGTCATAGAATGGAGGTATGTGAAGTCATAGAATGGAGGTGTGTGAAGTCATATAATGGAAGTGTGTGAAGTCATAGAATGGAGGTGTCTGAACTCAGAATTGAGGTGTGTGAAATCATGGACTGGACGTGTGTGAAATCAAAGAATGGAGGTGTGGGAAGTGAAAAAATGGAGGTGTGTGAAGTCACAGAATGGAAGTGTGTGAAGTCAAAATTGAGGTGTGTGAAGTCACAGAATGGAGGTGTGTGAAGTCACAGAATGGAGGTGTGTGAAGTCAAAATGGAGGTGTGTGAAGTCAAAGAAAGAGGTGTGTGAAGTCATAGAATGCAGGTCTGTGAAGTCATGGAATGGAGGTTTGTGAGGTCAAATATTTGAAGTGTGTGAAGTTACAGAAAGGAGGTGTGTGAAGTCATAGAATGGAGGTGTGTGAAATCATAGAATGAGGGTGTGTGAAGTCATAGAATGGAGGTGTGTGAAGTCACAGAATGGAGGTGTGTGAAGTCATAGAATGGAGGTATGTGAAGTCATAGAATGGAAGTGTGTGAAGTCACAGATTGGAGGTGTGTGAAGTCACAGAATCCAGGTGTGAGAAGTCACAGAATGGAGGTGTGTGAACTCAGAATGGAGGTGTGTGACGTCAAAGAATGGAGGTGTGTGAAGTCATAGAATGGAGGTGTGTGAAGTAATAGAATGGAAGTGTGTGAAGTCATAGAATGGAGGTGTGTGATGTCAGAATGGAGGTGTGTGAAGTCACAGAATGGAGGTATGTGACGTCATAAATGTTGGTGTGTTAAGTCATAGAATGGAAGTGTGAAGTCATAGAATGGAGGTGTGTGAAGTCATAGAATGGAGGTGTGTGAAGTCACAGAAAGCAGGTGTGTGAAGTCAAAGAATAGAGTTGTGTGAAGTCACAATTGAGGTGTGTGAATTCATAGAATCGAGGTGTGTGAAGTCAAACAACGGAGGTGTGTGAAGTCATAGAATGGAGGTGTGTGAAATCACAGAATGGAGTTGTGTGTTGTCACAGAGTGGAGGTGTGTAAAGTCACAGAGTGGAGATGTGTGAAGTCTCAGAACGGAGGTGTGTGAAGTCATTTGAGGTGTGTGATGTAACAGAATGGAGGTGTGTCAACTCAGAAAGGAGGTGTGTGAAGTCATAGAATGGAGTTGTGTGAAGTCATAGAATGGAGGTGTGTGAAATCATAGAATGGAGGTGTGTGAAGTCACAGAAATGAGGTGTTTGAAGTCAATATAGAAGTGTGTGAAGACAGAATGGAGTTGTGTGAACTCATAGAATGGAGGTGTGTGAAGTCATAGAATGGAGGTGTGTGAACTCACAGAATGGAGGTGTGTGAATTCCTAGAATGGAGGAGTGTGAAGTCATAGAATGGAGGTGTGTGAAGTCACAGAATGGAGGTGTGTGAAGTCACAGAATGGAGGTGTGTGAACTCAGAATGGAGGTGTGTGAATTCACAGAAGGGAGGTTTGTGAAGTCATAGAATGGATGTTTCTGAAGTAAGAATGAATGTGTGTGAAGTCATAGAATGGAGGTGTGTGAAGTCAAAATGCAGGTGTGTGAAGTCAAACAATGGAGGTGTGTGAAGTCACAGAATGGAGGTGTGTGAAGTCACAGAATGGAAGTGTGTGAAGTCAAAATGGAGGTGTTTGAAGTCAGAGAATGGAGGTGTGTGAAGTCAAAGAATGGACGTGTGTGAAGTCAAAATTGTGGTGTGTGAAGTCACAAATGCAGGTGTGTGAAATCAGAGAATGGAGGTGTGTGAAGTCAAAATGGAGGTGTGTGAAGTCAAAGAATGGATTTGTTTGAAGTCATAGAATGGAGGTGTATGAAGTCATGGAATGGAGGTTTGTGAAGTCAAACATTGGAAGTGTGTGAAGTTACAGAATGGAGGTGTGTGAAGTCATAGAATGGAGGTGTGTGAAGTCATAGATTGGAAGCGTGTGAAGTCATAGAATGGAGGTATGTGAAGTCATAGAATGGAGGTGTGTGAAGTCATATAATGGAAGTGTGTGAAGTCATAGAATGGAGGTGTCTGAACTCAGAATTGAGGTGTGTGAAATCATGGACTGGACGTGTGTGAAATCAAAGAATGGAGGTGCGGGAAGTGAAAAAATGGAGGTGTGTGAAGTCACAGAATGGAAGTGTGTGAAGTCAAAATTGAGGTGTGTGAAGTCAAAGAATGGAGGTGTGTGAAGTCACAGAATGGAGGTGTGTGAAGTCAAAATGGAGGTGTGTGAAGTCAAAGAAAGAGGTGTGTGAAGTCATAGAATGCAGGTCTGTGAAGTCATGGAATGGAGGTTTGTGAGGTCAAATATTTGAAGTGTGTGAAGTTACAGAAAGGAGATGTGTGAAGTCATAGAATGGAGGTGTGTGAAGTCACAGAATGGAGGTATGTGACGTCATAAATGTTGGTGTGTTAAGTCATAGAATGGAAGTGTGAAGTCATAGAATGGAGGTGTGTGAAGTCATAGAATGGAGGTGTGTGAAGTAATAGAATGGAAGTGTGTGAAGTCATAGAATGGAGGTGTGTGATGTCAGAATGGAGGTGTGTGAACTCAGAATGGAGGTGTGTGACGTCAAAGAATGGAGGTGTGTGAAGTCATAGAATGGAGGTGTGTGAAGTAATAGAATGGAAGTGTGTGAAGTCATAGAATGGAGGTGTGTGATGTCAGAATGGAGGTGTGTGAAGTCACAGAATGGAGGTATGTGACGTCATAAATGTTGGTGTGTTAAGTCATAGAATGGAAGTGTGAAGTCATAGAATGGAGGTATGTGAAGTCATAGAATGGAGGTGTGTGAAGTCACAGAAAGCAGGTGTGTGAAGTCACAGAATAGAGTTGTGTGAAGTCACAATTGAGGTGTGTGAATTCATAGAATGGAGGTGTGTGAAGTCAAACAACGGAGGTGTGTGAAGTCATAGAATGGAGGTGTGTGAAATCACAGAATGGAGTTGTGTGTTGTCACAGAGTGGAGGTGTGTAAAGTCACAGAGTGGAGATGTGTGAAGTCTCAGAACGGAGGTGTGTGAAGTCATTTGAGGTGTGTGATGTAACAGAATGGAGGTGTGTCAACTCAGAAAGGAGGTGTGTGAAGTCATAGAATGGAGTTGTGTGAAGTCATAGAATGGAGGTGTGTGAAATCATAGAATGGAGGTGGGTGAAGTCACAGAAATGAGGTGTTTGAAGTCAATATAGAAGTGTGTGAAGACAGAATGGAGTTGTGTGAACTCATAGAATGGAGGTGTGTGAAGTCATAGAATGGAGGTGTGTGAACTCACAGAATGGAGGTGTGTGAATTCCTAGAATGGAGGAGTGTGAAGTCATAGAATGGAGGTGTGTGAAGTCACAGAATGGAGGTGTGTGAAGTCACAGAATGGAGGTGTGTGAACTCAGAATGGAGGTGTGTGAATTCACAGAAGGGAGGTTTGTGAAGTCATAGAATGGATGTTTCTGAAGTAAGAATGAATGTGTGTGAAGTCATAGAATGGAGGTGTGTGAAGTCAAAATGCAGGTGTGTGAAGTCAAACAATGGAGGTGTGTGAAGTCACAGAATGGAGGTGTGTGAAGTCACAGAATGGAAGTGTGTGAAGTCAAAATGGAGGTGTTTGAAGTCAGAGAATGGAGGTGTGTGAAGTCAAAGAATGGACGTGTGTGAAGTCAAAATTGTGGTGTGTGAAGTCACAAATGCAGGTGTGTGAAATCAGAGAATGGAGGTGTGTGAAGTCAAAATGGAGGTGTGTGAAGTCAAAGAATGGATTTGTTTGAAGTCATAGAATGGAGGTGTATGAAGTCATGGAATGGAGGTTTGTGAAGTCAAACATTGGAAGTGTGTGAAGTTACAGAATGGAGGTGTGTGAAGTCATAGAATGGAGGTGTGTGAAGTCATAGAATGGAGGTGTGTGAAGTCATAGATTGGAAGCGTGTGAAGTCATAGAATGGAGGTATGTGAAGTCATAGAATGGAGGTGTGTGAAGTCATATAATGGAAGTGTGTGAAGTCATAGAATGGAGGTGTCTGAACTCAGAATTGAGGTGTGTGAAATCATGGACTGGACGTGTGTGAAATCAAAGAATGGAGGTGTGGGAAGTGAAAAAATGGAGGTGTGTGAAGTCACAGAATGGAAGTGTGTGAAGTCAAAATTGAGGTGTGTGAAGTCACAGAATGGAGGTGTGTGAAGTCACAGAATGGAGGTGTGTGAAGTCAAAATGGAGGTGTGTGAAGTCAAAGAAAGAGGTGTGTGAAGTCATAGAATGCAGGTCTGTGAAGTCATGGAATGGAGGTTTGTGAGGTCAAATATTTGAAGTGTGTGAAGTTACAGAAAGGAGGTGTGTGAAGTCATAGAATGGAGGTGTGTGAAGTCATAGAATGGAGGTGTGTGAAGTCACAGAAGGCAGGTGTGTGAAGTCACAGAATAGAGATGTGTGAAATCACAATGGAGGTGTGTGAATTCATAGAATGGAGATGTGTGAAGTGAAAGAATGGAGTTGTGTGAAGTCATAGAATGGAGGTGTGTGAAATCACAGAATGGATTTGTGTGTAGTCACAGAGTGGAGGTGAGTAAAGTCACAGATTGGAGGTGTGTGAAGTCAGATTGGAGGTGTGTGAAGTAACAGAATGGAGGTGTGTCAACTCAGAAAGGAGGTGTGTGAAGTCATAGAATGGAGGGGTGTGAAGTCATCGAATGGAGGTGTTTGAAGTCATAGAATGTTGGTTTTTGAAGTCACAGAATGGAGGTGTGTGAAGTCATAGAATGGAGGTTTGTGAAGTCAGATTGGAGGTGTGTGAAGTAACAGGATGGAGGTGTGTCAACTCAGAAAGGAGGTGTATGAAGTCATAGAATGGAGGTGTGTGAAGTCATAGATTGGAGGTGTGTGAAATCATAGAATGGAGGTCTGTGAAGTCACAGAAATGAGGTGTTTGAAGTCAAAATGGAAGTGTGTGAAGTCAGAATGGAGGTGTGTGATGTCATAGAATGGAGGTGTGTGAAGTCACAGAATGGAGGTGTGTGAACTCATACAATGGAGGAGTGTGAACTCATAAAATGGAGGAGTGTGAAGTCATGGAATGGAGGCGTGTGAAGTCACAGATGGAGGTGTGTGAAGTCATAGAATGGAGGTGTGTGAAGTCACAGAATGGAGGTGTGTGAACTCAGAATGGAGGTGTGTGAATTCACAGAAGGGAGGTTTGTGAAGTAATAGAATGGATGTTTCTGAAGTAAGAATGAAGGTGTGTGAAGCCATAAAATGGAGGTGTGTGAACTCAGAAAGGAGGTGTGTGAAGTCACAGAATGGACGTGTGTGAAGTCATAGAATGGATGTGTGTGAAGTCATAGAATGGAGGTGTGTGAAATCAAAGAATGGAGGTTTGTGAAGTCATAAAATGGATTGTGTGAGAAATCATAGAATGGATGTGTGTGAAGTCACAGAATGGAGGTGTGTAAAGTCACAGAGTGGAGGTGTGAGAAGTCACAGAATGGAGTTTCTTGTGAAGTCACAGAATGGAGGTGTGTGAAGTCACAGAATGCAGGTGTGTGAAGTCAGAATAGAGGTGTGCGAAGTCATAGAATGGAGGTGTTTGAAGTCAGAATGGAGCTGTGTGAAGTCATAGAATTAAAGTGTGTGAAGTCAGAATGGAGGTGTGTAAACTCATAGAATGGAGGTGTATGAAGTCACAATGGAGGTGTGGGAAGTCACAGAATGGATGTGTAAGAACTCAGAAAGGAGGTGTGTTTAGTCTTAGAATGGAGGTCTGTGAAGTCATAGAATGGATGTATGTGAAGTCATAGAATAGAGGTGTGTGAAGTCACAATATGGAGGTGTGTGAAGTCATATAATGGAGGTGTGTGAATTCACAGAATTGAGGTGTGTGAAGTCAGAATGGACCTGTGTGAAGTCAAAGAATGGAGGTGTGTGAGTTCAGAATGGCGGTGTGTGAAGTAATAGATGGAGGTGTGTGAAGTCACAGAATGGAAGTGTGTGAAATCATAGAATGGAGGTGTGTGAAGTCATAGAATGGAGGTGTGTGAAGTCACAGAATGGTGGTGTGTGAAGTCACAGAATCGAGCTGTGTGAAGTTTCAGAATGGAGGTGTGTGAAATAATAGAATGGAGGTGTGTGAAGTCACAGAATGGAGGTGTGTGAAGTCAGAATGGAGGTGTGTGAAGTCATAGAATGGAGGTGTGTGAGGTCAGAATAGAGGTGTGAAGTCATAGAATGGAGGTGGGTGAAGTCATAGAAATTAGGTGTGGGAAGTCATAGAAATGAGAAATGTGAAGTCATAGAGTGGAGATGAGTGAAGTCACAGATTCGAGGTCTGTGAAGTCATAGAATGGAAGTGTGTGAAATCAGAATGTAGGTGTACGAAGTCGTAGAAGAGAGGTGTGTGAAGTCAGAATGGAGGTGTGTGATGTCATAGAATGTAGATGTGTGAAGTCATAGAATGGAGTATTGTGAAGTCACCGAAGGGAGGTTTGTGAAGTCATAGAATGGAGGTATGAGAAATCAAATTAGAGGGGTGTGAAGTCGGAGAATGGAGGTGTGTGAAGTCATAGAATGGATGTGGGTGAAGTCATAGAATGGAGGTGTGTGAATTCAGATTGGAGGTGTGTGAAGTCATAGAATGGAGGTGTGTCAACTCAGAAAGGAGGTGTGTGAAGTCATAGAATGGAGGTGAGTGAAGTCATAGAATGGAGGTGTGTGAACTCATAGAATGGAGGTGTGTGACGTCACAACGGTAGTTTGTGAAGTCATAGAATGGAGGTGTGTGAAGTCACAGAATTGAGGTGTGTGAAGTCAGAATGGAGGTGTGAAGTCATAGAATGGAGGTGGGTGAACTCATAGAAATTAGGTGTGTGAAGTCATAGAATGGAGGTGTGTGAACTCATAGAATGGAGGTGTGTGACATCACAATGGAAGTTTGTGAAGTCATAGAATGGAGGTGTGTGAAGTCACAGAATGGAGGTGTGTGAAGTCATAAAATGGAGGTGTGTGAAGTCAGAATGGAGGTGTGTGAAGTCACAGAATGGAGGTGTGTGAATTCAGAATGGAGGTGTGTGAAGTCATAGATGGAGGTGTGTAATGTCATAGTATGGAGATATGTGAAATCATAGAATGGAGTTTTGTGAAGTCACAAAATGGAGTTGTTTGAGTCAGAATTGAGGTGTGTGAAGTCATAGAATGGAGGTGGGTGAAGTCATAGAATGGAGGTGTATGAAGTCATAGAATGGAGGTGTGTGAAGTCACAGAATGGAGGTGTGTGAACTCAGAATGGAGATGTGTGAAGTCACAGAATGGAGGTTTGTGAAGTCATAGATGGAGGTGTGTGATGTCAGAATGGAGGTGTGTGAACTCATAGAATGGAGGTGTGTGACGTCACAATGGAAGTGTGTGAAGTCACAGAATGGAGGTGTGTGAATTCATACAATGGAGGTGTGTGAAGTCAGAATGGAATTTTGTGAAGTCACAGAATTGAGCTGTGAAATTCAGAATGGAGGTGTGTGAAGTCATAGAATGGAGGTGTGAGAAGTCAGAATGGAGGTGTGTGAACTCATAGAATGGAGGTGTGTGTAGTCACAATGGAGGTGTGCGAAGTTATAGAATAGAGGTTTGTGAAGTCAGAATGTAGGTGTGTGAAGTCATAGAATGTTGGTGTATGAAGTCATAGAAGGGAGCTGTATGAAGTCATAGAATGGAGGTGTGTGAAGTCAGAGTGCAGGTGTGTGAAGTCATAGAATGGAAGTGTGTGAAGTCATAGAATGGAGGTCTCTGATGATATAGAATAGAGGTGTGTGAAGTCACAGAATGGACGTGTGTGAAGTCACAATAGAGGTTTGTGAAGTCATAGAATGGAGGTGTGTGAAGTCATAGAATGGAGGTGTGTGAAATCTCAGAATGGAGGGGTATGAATTCGCAGAATGGAGGTGTGTAAAGACACAGAGTGGAGATGTGTGCATTCACAGAGTGGAGTTGGGTGAAGTCATAGAAAGGAGGTTTGTGAAGTCACAGAATGGAGGTGTGTGAAGTCAGAATGGAGGTGTACAAAGTCATAGAATTGAGGTGTGTGAAGTCAGAATGGAGCTGTGTGAAGTCATAGAATGGAGGTGTGTGAAGTCAGAATGGAGGTGTGTGAACTCATAGAATGGAGGTGTGTGAAGTCACAGAATGGAGGTGTGTGAAATCATAGAATGGAGGTGTGTGAAGTCATAGAATGGAGGTGTGTGAAGTCATAGAATGGAGGTTTGTGAAGTCATAGAATGGAGGTATGTGAAGTCAAATTGGAGGGGTGTGAAGTCAGAGAATGGAGGTGTGTGAAGTCATAGAATGGACGTGGGTGAAGTCATAGAATGGAGGTGTATGAAGTCATAGAATGAAGGTGTGTGAAGTCAGAGAGTTGAGGTGTTTGAGGTCATATATTGGAGGTGTGTGAAGTCAAACAATGGCGGTGTGTGAACTCAGAAAGAGGTGTGTGAACTCGCAGAATGGAAGTGTGTGAAGTAATAGAAAGGAAGTGTGTGAACGCATAGAATGGAGGTGTGTGAAGTCACAGAATGGAGGTGTGTGAACTCAAAATGGAGGTCTGTGAAGTCAAAATGGAGGTGTGTGAAGTCAAAAATACCGGTGTGTGAACTCATGGAATGGAGGTGTGTGAAGTCATGGAATGGAGGTTTGTGAAGTCAAACATTGGAAGTGTGTGAAGTTACAGAAAGGAGATGTGTGAAGTCATAGAATGGAGGTCTGTGAAGTCATAGAATGGAGGAGTGTGAAGTCAGAATGGAGATTTGTGAAGTCATAGAATGGAGGTGTGTGAAGTCCTAGAATGTTGGTGTATGAAGTCATAGAATGGAGGTGTATGAAGTCATAGAATGGAGGTGTGTGAAGTCAGAATGCAGGTGGGTGAAGTCATAGAATGGAGGTGTGTGAAGTCATAGAATAGAGGTGTGTGAAGTCATAGAATGGAAGTGTGTGAAGTCATAGAATGGAGGTGTGTGATTTCATAGAATGTAGGTGTGTGAAGTCATAAATGGAGGTGTGTGAAGTCACGGAAGGGAGGTGTGTGAAGTCACAGAATGGAGGTGTGTGAAGTTACAATGGAGGTGTGTGAAGTCATAGAATGGAGGTGTGTGAAGTCAAAGAATGTAGGTGTGTGAAGTCATAGAATGGAGGTGTGTGAAATCACAGAATGGAGGTGTGTGAATTCAGAGAATGGAGGTGTGTAAAGTCACAAATTGGAGATGTGTGAAGTCACAGAGTGGAGGTGTGTCAACTCAGAAAGGAGGTGTGTGAAGTCATAGAATGGAGGTGAGTGAAGTCATAGAATGGAGGTGTGTGAACTCATAGAATGGAGGTGTGTGACGTCACAACGGTAGTTTGTGAAGTCATAGAATGGAGGTGTGTGAAGTCACAGAATTGAGGTGTGTGAAGTCAGAATGGAGGTGTGAAGTCATAGAATGGAGGTGGGTGAAGTCATAGAAATTAGGTGTGTGAAGTCATAGAATGGAGGTGTGTGAACTCATAGAATGGAGGTGTGTGACGTCACTATGGAAGTTTGTGAAGTCATAGAATGGAGGTCTGTGAAGTCACAGAATGGAGGTGTGTGAAGTCATAAAATGGAGGTGTGTGAATTCAGAATGGAAGTGTGTGAAGTCATAGATGGAGGTGTGTAAAGTCATAGTATGGAGATATGTGAAATCATAAAATGGAGTTTTGTGAAGTCACAAAATGGACTTGTGTGAGTCAGAATTGAGGTGTGTGAAGTCATAGAATGTAGATGTGTGAAGTCATAAAATGGAGTATTGTGAAGTCACCGAAGGGACCTTTGTGAAGTCATAGAATGGAGGTATGAGAAATCAAATTAGAGGGGTGTGAAGTCTGAGAATTGAGGTGTGTGAAGTCATAGAATGGAGGTGGGTGAAGTCATAGAATGGAGGTGTATGAAGTCATAGAATGGAGGTGTGTGAAGTCACTCAATGGACGGGTTTAAAGTCATAGAATGGAGGTGTGTGAAGTCAGAGAATTGAGCTGTTTGAAGTCATATATTGGAGGTGTGTGAAGTCAAAATGGATGTGTGAAGTCATAGAATGTAGGTGTGTGAAGTCATAAAATGGAGGTGTGTGAAGTCACAGAATGGAGGTGTGTGAACTCAGAATGGAGATGTGTGAAGTCACAGAATGGAGGTTTGTGAAGTCATAGAATGGAAGTGTGTGAAGTCATAGAATGGACGTGTGTGAAGTCAGAATGGAGGTGTGTTAAGTCACCGAATGGAGATTTGTGAACTCAGTCTGGAGGTGTGTGAAGTCACAGAATGGAGGTTTGTGAAGTCATTGAATGGAGGTGTGTGAAGTCACTGAATGGAAGTGTGTGAAGTCAGAATTGAGGTGTGAAGTCATAGAATGAACGTGGGTGAAATCATAGAAAGGAGGTGTGGTAAGTCATAGAATGGAGGAGTGTGAAGTCATAGAGTGGAGGTGAGTGAAGTCACAGATTCGAGGTCTGTGAAGTCATAGATTGGAGGTGTGTGATGTCAGAATGGAGGTGTGCGAAGTCATAGAATAGAGGTTTGTGAAGTCAGAATGGAGGTGTGTGAAGTCATAGAATGGAGGTGTGTGAACTCATAGAATGGAGGTGTGTGACATCACAATGGAAGTGTGTGAAGTCACAGAATGGAGGTGTGTGAATTCATACAATGGAGGTGTGTGAAGTCAAAATGGAATTTTGTGAAGTCACAGAATTGAGCTGTGTGAATTCAGAATGGAGGTGTGTGAAGTCATAGAATGGAGGTGTGTGAAGTCAGAATGGAGGTGTGTGAACTCATAGAATGGAGGTGTGTGTAGTCACAATGGAGGTGTGTGAAGTCATAGAATGGAGGTGTGTGAAGTCACAGAATGGAGGTGTGTGAAGTCATAGAATGGAGGTGTGTGAAGTCATAGAATGGGTGTTTGTGAAGTAAGAATGAAGGTGTGTGAAGTCATAGAATGGAGGTGTGTGAAGTCACAGAATGGAGGTGTGGGAAGTCACAGATTGCAGGAGTGTGAAGTCACAGAATGGAGGTGTGTGAACCCAGAATGGAGGTGTGTAAAGTCACAAAATGGAGGTGTGTGAAGTCATAGAATGGAAGTGTGTCAAGTCATAGAATGGAGGTGTGTGTGAAGTCACAGAATGGACGGTATGAAGTCATAGAATGGAGGTGTGTGAAGTCACAGAATTGAGGTGTTTGAAGACATATATTGGAGGTGTGTGAAATCAAAATGGATGTGTGAAGTCATAGAATGGAGGTGTGTGAAATCATAGAATGAGGGTGTGTGAAGTCATAGAATGGAGGTGTGTGAAGTCACAGAATGGAGGTGTGTGAAGTCATAGAATGGAGGTGTGTGAAGTCATAGAATGGAAGTGTGTGAAGTCACAGATTGGAGGTGTGTGAAGTCACAGAATCCAGGTGTGAGAAGTCACAGAATGGAGGTGTGTGAACTCAGAATGGAGGTGTGTGACGTCACAGAATGGAGGTGTGTGAAGTCATAGAATGGAGGTGTGTGAGGTCAGAGAATGGAGGTGTGTGAAATCATAGAATGGAGGTGTGTGAAGTCACAGAATGGAGGTGTGTGAAGTCAGAGTGGAGGTGTGTGAAGTCATAGAGTGGAGGTGTGTGAAGTCAGAATGGAGATGTGAAGTCATAGAATGGAGGTGGGTAAAGTCATAGAACTTAGGTGTGGGAAGTCATAGAATGGAGAATTGTGAAGTCATAGAGTGGAGGTGAGTGAAGTCACAGATTCGTGGTCTGTGAAGTCATAGAATGGAGGTGTGTGAAGTCATAGAATGGAGTATTGTGAAGTCACCGAAGGGAGGTTTGTGAAGTCATAGAATGGAGGTAGGAGAAATCAAATTAGAGGGGTGTGAAGTCGTAGAATGGAGGTGTGTGAAGTCATAGAATGGAGGTGGGTGAAGTCATAGAATGGAGGTGTGTGAATTCAGATTGGAGGTGTGTGAAGTCATAGAATGGAGGTGTGTCAACTCAGAAAGGAGGTGTGTGAAGTCATAGAATGGAAGTGAGTGAAGTCATAGAATGGAGGTGTGTGAAATCATACAATGGAGGTGTGTGAAGTCACAGAATTTAGGTGTGTGAAGTCAGAATGGAGGTGTGTGAGGACAGAATGGAGGTGTGTGAAGTCATAGAATGCAGGTGTGTGAAGTCACAATGTAGGTGTGTGAAGTCATAGAATGGAGTTGTGTGAAGTCATAGAATGGAGGTGTGTGAAGTCACAGAATGGAGGTGTGTGAAATCATAGAATGGAGGTGTGTGAAGTCACAGAATGTAGGTGTGTGAAGTCAGAATGGAGGTGTGTGAAGTCATAGAATGGAGGTGTGTGAAGTCAGAATGGAGGTGTGAAGTCATAGAATGGAGGTGGGTGAAGTCATAGAAATTAGGTGTGGGAAGTCATAGAATGGAGAAGTGTGAAGTCATAGAGTGGAGGTGAGTGAAGTCACAGATTCGAGGTCTGTGAAGTCATAGAATGGAGGTGTGTGAAGTCAGAATGTAGGTGTTCGAAGTCATAGAATAGAGGTGTGTGAAGTCATAATGGAGGTGTGTGAAGTCATAGAATGGAGGTGTGTGAACTCATAGAATGGAGGTGTGTGACCTCACAATGGAAGTTTGTGAAGTAATAGAATGGAGGTGTGTGAACTCAGAATGGAGGTGTGTGAAGTCATAGATGGAGGTGTGTGAAGTCATAGTATGGAGATATGTGAAATCATAGAATGGAGTTTTGTGAAGTCACAGAACGGAGTTGTGTGAGTCAGAATTGAGGTGTGTGAAGTCATAGAATGTAGATGTGTGAAGTCATAGAATGGAGTATTGTGAAGTCAACGAAGGGAGGTTTGTGAAGTCATAGAATGGAGGTATGAGAAATCAAATTAGAGGGGTGTGAAGTCGGTGAATGGAGGTGTGTGAAGTCATAGAATGGAGGTGGGTGAAGTCATAGAATGGAGGTGTGTGAAGTCACTGAATGGACGAGTTTAAAGTCATTGAATGGAGGTGTGTGAAGTGAGAGAATTGAGCTGTTTGAAGTCATATATTGGAGGTGTGTGAAGTCAAAATGGATGTGTGAAGTCATAGAATGTAAGTGTGTGAAGTCATAGAATGGAGGTGTGTGAAGTCACAGAATGGAGGTGTGTGAACTCAGAATGGAGGTGTGTGAAGTCACAGAATGGAGGTTTGTGAAGTCATAGAATGGAAGTATGTGAAGTCATAGAATGGACGTGTGTGAAGTCAGAATGGAGGTGTGTTAAGTCACCGAATGGAGTTTTGTGAACTCAGTATGGAGATGTGTGAAGTCACAGAATGGAGGTTGGTGATGTCATAGATGGAGGTGTGTGAGGTCATAGAATGGATGTTTCTGAAGTAAGAATGAAGGTTTGTGAAGTCATAGAATGAAGGTGGGTGAAGTCATAGAAAGGAGGTGTGGGAAGTCATAGAATGGAGGAGTGTGAAGTCATAGACTGGAGGTGAGTGAAGTCACAGATTCGAGGTCTGTGAAGTCATAGATTGGAGGTGTGTGATGTCAGAATGCAGGTGTGTGAAGTCATAGAATGGAGGTGTGTGAAGTCAAAGAATGCAGGTGTGTGAAGTCATAGAATGGAGGTGTGTGAAATAACAGAATGGAGGTGTGTGAATTGGCAGAATGGAGGTGTGTAAAGTCACAGAGTGGAGATGTGTGAAGTCACAGAGTGGAGGTGTGTGAAGTCATAGAAGGGAGGTTTGTGAAGTCATAGAATGGAGGTGTGTGAAGTCAGAATAGAGGTGTGTGAAGTCATAGAATGGAGGTGTGTCAACTCATAAAGTAGGTCTGTGAAGTCATAGAATGGAGGTGTGTGAAGTCATAGAATGGAGTTGTGTGAAATCATAGAATGGAGGTGTGTGATGTCACAGAATTTAGGTGTGTGAAGTCAGTAAGGAGGTGTGTGAGGTCAGAATGGAGATGTGTGAAGTCATAGAATGGAGGTGTGTGAAGTCACAATGCGGGTGTGTGAACTCATAGAATGGAGGTGTGTGAAGTCACAATGTAGGTGTGTGAAGTCATAGAATGGAGGTGTGTGAAGTCACAATAGAGGTGTGCAAAGTCATAGAATGGAGGTGTGTGAAGTCAGAATGGAGCTTTGTGAAGTCATAGAATGGAGGTGTGTGAAGTCAGAATGGAGGTGTGTGAACTCATAGAATGGAGGTGTGTGAAATCACAGAATGGAAGTGTGTGAAGTCAAAGAATGGAGGTGTGTGAAATCTCAGAATGGAGGGGTATGAATTCGCAGAATGGAGGAGTGTAAAGACACAGAGTGGAGATGTGTGCATTCACAGAGTGGAGTTGGGTGAAGTCATAGAAAGGAGGTTTGTGAAGTCACAGAATGGAGGTGTGTGGTGTGCAAAGTCATAGAATGGAGGTGTGTGAAGTCAGAATGGAGCTGTGTGAAGTCATAGAATGGAGGTGTGTGAAGTCAGAATGGAGGTGTGTGAACTCATAGAATGGAGGTGTGTGAAGTCACAGAATGGAGGTGTGTGAAGTCATAGAATGGAGGTGTGTGAAATCATAGAATGGAGGTGTGTGAAGTCATAGAATGGAGGTGTGTAAAGTCATAGAATGGAGGTTTGTGAAGTCATAGAATGGAGGTGTGTGAAGTCATAGTATGGAGATGTGTGAAATCATAGAATGGAGTTTGGTGAAGTCACAGAATGGAGCTGTGTGAGTCAGAATTGAGGTGTGTGAAGTCATAGAATGCAGATGTGTGAAGTCATAGAATGGAGATTTGTGCAGTCACCGAAGGGAGGTTTGTGAAGTCATAGAATGGAGGTATGTGAAGTCAAATTGGAGGGGTGTGAAGTCAGAGAATGGAGGTGTGTGAAGTCATAGAATGGAGGTGGGTGAAGTCATAGAATGGAGGTGTGTGAAGTCACTGAATGGACGAGTTTAAAGTCATTGAATGGAGGTGTGTGAAGTCAGAGAATTGAGCTGTTTGAAGTCATATATTGGAGGTGTGTGAAGTCAAAAAGGATGTGTGAAGTCATAGAATGTAGGTGTGTGAAGTCATAGAATGGAGATGTGTGAAGTCACAGAATGGAGGTGTGTGAACTCAGAATGGAGGTGTGTGAAGTCACAGAATGGAGGTTTGTGAAGTCATAGAATGGAAGTATGTGAAGTCATAGAATGGACGTGTGTGAAGTCAGAATGGAGGTGTGTTAAGTCACCGAACGGAGTTTTGTGAACTCAGTATGGAGATGTGTGAAGTCACAGAATGGAGGTTGGTGATGTCATAGAGGGAGGTGTGTGAGGTCATAGAATGGATGTTTCTGAAGTAAGAATGAAGGTGTGTGAAGTCATAGAATGTAGGTGGGTGAAGTCATAGAAAGGAGGTGGGGGAAGTCATAGAATGGAGGAGTGTGAAGTCATAGAGTGGAGGTGAGTGAAGTCACAGTTTCGAGGTCTATGAAGTCATAGATTGGAGGTGTGTGATGTCAGAATGCAGGTGTGTGAAGTCATAGAATGGAGGTGTGTGAAGTCAAAGAATGGAGGTGTGTGAAGTCGTAGAATGGAGGTGTGTGAAATCACAGAATGGAGGCGTGTGAATTCGCAGAATGGAGGTGTGTAAAGTCTCAGAGTGGAGATGTGTGAAGTCACAGGGTGGAGGTGTGTGAAGTCATAGAAGGGAGGTTTGTGAAGTCATAGAATGGAGGTGTGTGAAGTCATAGAATGGAGTATTGTGAAGTCACCGAAGGGAGGTTTGTGAAGTCATAGAATGGAGGTATGAGAAATCAAATTAGAGGGGTGTGAAGTCGTAGAAAGGAGGTGTGTGAAGTCATAGAATGGAGGTGGGTGAAGTCATAGAATGGTGGTGTGTGAATTCAGATTGGAGGTGTGTGAAGTCATAGAATGGAGGTGTGTCAACTCAGAAAGGAGGTGTGTGAAGTCATAGAATAGAGGTGAGTGAAGTCATAGAATGGAAGTGTGTGAAATCATAGAATGGAAGTGTGTGAAGTCACAGAATTTAGGTGTGTGAAGTCATAATGGAGGTGTGTGAGGTCAGAATGGAGGTGTGTGAAGTCATAGAATGGAGGTGGGTGAAGTCACAATGCAGGTGTGTGAACTCATAGAATGGAGGTGTGTGAAGTCACAGTGGAGGTGTGTGAAGTCATAGAATGGAGGTGTGTGAAGTCATAGAATGGAGGTGTGTGAAGTCACAGAATGGAGGTGTGTGAAGTCATAGAATGGAGGTGTATGAAGTCACAGAATGGAGGTGTGTGAAATCATAGAATGGAGGTATGTGAAGTCACAGAATGTAGGTGTGTGAAGACAGAATGGAGGTGTGTGAAGTCATAGAATGGAGGTGTGTGAAGTCAGAATGGAGGTGTGAAGTCATAGAATGGAGGTGGGTGAAGTCATAGAAATTAGGTGTGGGAAGTCATAGAATGGAGAAGTGTGAATTCATAGAGTGCAGGTGAGTGAAGTCACAGATAAGGTCTGTGAAGTCATAGAATGGAGGTGTGTGAAGACAGAATGTAGGTGTTCGAAGTCATAGAATAGAGGTGTGTGAAGTCAGAATGGAGGTGTGTGAAGTCATAGAATGGAGGTGTGTGAACTCATAGAATGGAGGTGTGTGACGTCACAATGGACGTTTGTGAAGTCATAGAATGGAGGTGTGTGAAATCACAGAATGGAGGTGTGTGAAGTCATACAATGGAGGTGTGTGAAGTCAGAATGGAGGTGTGTGAAGTCACAGAATGGAGGTGTGTGAACTCAGAATGGAGGTGTGTGAAGTCATAGATAGAGGTGTGTGAAGTCATAGTATGGAGATATGTGAAATCATAGAATGGAGATTTGTGAAGTCACAGAATGGAATTGTGTGAGTCAGAATGGAGGTGTGTGAAGTCATAGAATGTAGATGTGTGAAGTCATAGAATGGAGTATTGTGAAGTCACAGAATGGAGGTGTGTGAAGTCACAGAATGGAGGTGTGTGAACTCAGAATGGAGGTGTGTGAATTCACAGAAGGTAGGTTTGCTTATTCATAGAATGGATGTTTCTGAAGTAAGAATGAAGGTGTGTGAAGTCATAGAATGGAGGTGTGTGAAGTCAAAATGCAGGTGTGTGAAGTCAAACAATGGATGTGTGTTAAGTCACAGAATGGAGGTGTGTGAAGTCACAGAATGGAAGTGTGTGAAGTCAAAATGGAGGTGTGTGAAGTCATAGAATGGAGGTGTGTGAAATCATAGAATGGAGGTGTGTGAAGTCACAGATTGAGGTGAGTGAAGTCAGAATGGAGGTGTGTGAAGTCAGAATGGAGGTGTGTAAAGTCATAGAATGGAAGTGTGTGAAGTCACAATGCAGGTGTGTGAACTCAGAGAATGAATGTGTGTGAAGTCATAGAATGGAGGTGTGTAAAGCCATAGAATGTAGGTGTGTAAAGTCAAAAAATGGAGGTGTGTGAAGTCATAGAATGGAGGTGTTTGAGTCACAAAATGGAGGTGTGTGAACTGAGAATGCAGGTGTGGGCAGTCATAAAATGGATTTGTGTGAAGTCAGAGAATGGAGATGTGTTAAGGCACAGAATGGAGTTGTGTGAAATCATAGAATGGAGGTGTGTGAAGACAGAGAATCGAGGTGTGTGAAGTCACAGAATGGAGGTGTGTGAGGTCACAGAATGGAGGTGTGTGAACACACAATGGAGGTGAGTGAAGGCACAGAATGGAGGTGTGTGAAGTCATAGAATGGAGATGTGTGAAGTCACAGAATGGAGGTGTGTGAAGTCATAGAATGGAGGTGTTTGAAGTCACAAAATGGAGGTGTGTGAAGTCATAGAATGGAGGTGTGTGAAGTCAAAGGATGGAGGTTTGTGAAGTCATAGAATGCAGGTGTGTGAAGTCATGAAATGGAGATGTGTGAAGTCACAGAATGGAGCTGTGTGAAATCATAGAATGGAGGTGTGTGAAGTCAGAGAATCGAGGTGTGTGAAGTCACAGAATGGAGGTGCGAGAAGTCAGAATGGTGTTGTGTGAAGTCACAGAATTGAGGTGTGTGAAGTCATAGAACGGAGATGTGTGAAGTCATAGAATGGAGGTGTGTGACGTCACAGAATCGAGGTGTGTGAAGTCATATAATGGAAGTGTGTGAAGTCATAGAATGGAGGTGTGTGAAGTCATAGAATGGAGGTGTGTGAAGTCACAGAAGGTAGGTGTGTGAAGTCACAGAATAGAGATGTGTGAAATCACAATGGAGGTGTGTGAATTCATAGAATCGAGATGTGTGAAGTGAAAGAATGGAGTTGTGTGAAGTCATAGAATGGAGGTGTGTGAAATCACAGAATGGATTTGTGTGTAGTCACAGAGTGGAGGTGTGTAAAGTCACAGATTGGAGGTGTGTGAAGTCAGATTGGAGGTGTGTGAAGTAACAGAATGGAGGTGTGTCAACTCAGAAAGGAGATGTGTGAAGTCATAGAATGGAGGTGTGTGAAGTCATCGAATGGAGGTGTTTGAAGTCATGGAATGTTGGTTTTTGAAGTCACAGAATGGAGGTGTGTGAAGTCATAGAATGGAGGTGTGTGAAGTCAGATTGGAGGTGTGTGAAGTAACAGGATGGAGGTGTGTCAACTCAGAAAGGAGGTGTGTGAAGTCATAGAATGGAGGTGTTTGAAGTCACAAAATGGAGGTGTGTGAAGTCATAGAATGGAGGTGTGTGAAGTCAAAGGATGGAGGTTTGTGAAGTCATATAATGCAGGTGTGTGAAGTCATGAAATGGAGATGTGTGAAGTCACAGAATGGAGCTGTGTGAAATCATAGAATGGAGGTGTGTGAAGTCAGAGAATCGAGGTGTGTGAAGTCACAGAATGGAGGTGCGAGAAGTCAGAATGGTGTTGTGTGAAGTCACAGAATTGAGGTGTGTGAAGTCATAGAACGGAGATGTGTGAAGTCATAGAATGGAGGTGTGTAACGTCACAGAATCGAGGTGTGTGAAGTTATATAATGGAAGTGTGTGAAGTCATAGAATGGAGGTGTGTGAAGTCATAGAATGGAGGTGTGTGAAGTCACAGAAGGTAGGTGTGTGAAGTCACAGAATAGAGATGTGTGAAATCACAATGGAGGTGTGTGAATTCATAGAATCGAGATGTGTGAAGAGAAAGAATGGAGTTGTGTGAAGTCATAGAATGGAGGTGTGTGAAATCACAGAATGGATTTGTGTGTAGTCACAGAGTGGAGGTGTGTAAAGTCACAGATTGGAGGTGTGTGAAGTCAGATTGGAGGTGTGTGAAGTAACAGAATGGAGGTGTGTCAACTCAGAAAGGAGATGTGTGAAGTCATAGAATGGAGGTGTGTGAAGTCATCGAATGGAGGTGTTTGAAGTCATGGAATGTTGGTTTTTGAAGTCACAGAATGGAGGTGTGTGAAGTCATAGAATGGAGGTGTGTGAAGTCAGATTGGAGGTGTGTGAAGTAACAGGATGGAGGTGTGTCAACTCAGAAAGGAGGTGTGTGAAGTCATAGAATGGAGGTGTGTGAAGTCATAGATTGGAGGTGTGTGAAATCATAGAATGGAGGTCTGAGAAGTCACAGAAATGAGGTGTTTGAAGTCAAAATGGAAGTGTGTGAAGTCAGAATGGAAGTGTGTGATGTCATAGAATGGAGGTGTGTGAAGTCAAACAATAGAGGTGTGTGAGGTGAAACCATGGAGGTGTGTGAAGTCACAAAATGGATGTGTGTGAAGTCAAAACTGAAGTGTGTGAAGTCCCAAAATGGAGGTGTGTGAAGTCACAGAATGAAGGTGTGTGAAGTCAAAACGGTGGTGTGTGAAGTCACAAATGAACGTGTGTAAAGTCACAGAATGGAGGTGTGTGAAGTCAAAATGGAGGTGTGTGAAGTCAAAGAATGGAGGTGTGTGAAGTCATCGAATGGAGGTATGTAAAGTCATGTCATGGAGGTGTGTGAAGGCACAGAATGGAGGTGTGTGAAGTCAGAATTGAGGTGTGCTAAGTCATATAATGGAGGTGTGTGAAGTCAGAATGTAGGTGTGTGAAGTCATAGAATGGAGGTGTGTGAAGTCAGAATGGAGGTGTGTGAACTCATAGAATGGAGGTGTGTGAAGTCACAATGGAGGTGTGTGAAGTCATAGAATGGTGGTGTGTGAAGTTACAGAATGGAGGTGTGGAAGTCATAGAATGGAGGTGTGTGAAGTCAGAAATTGAGGTGTGTGAGGTCACAGAATATAGGTGTGGGAATTCAGAATGGAGGTGTTTGAAGTCATAGAATGGAGGTGTGTGAAGTCATGGAATGGAGGTGTGTGAAATCATAGAATGGAGGTGTGTGAAGTCACAGAATGGAGGTGTGTGAACACATAGAATGGAGGTGAGTGAAATCACAATGGAGGTGTGTGAAGTCATAGAATAGAGGTTTGTGAAGTCACAGAATGGAGGTGTGTGAAGTCATAGAAAGGAGCTGTGTGAATTCAGAATGGAGGTGTGTGAAGTCACAGAATGGAGGTTTGTGAAGTCACAGAATGGAGGTGTGTGAAGTCATAGAATGTTGGTGTGTGAAGTCATACAATGGAGGTGTATGAAGTCATAGAATGGAGGTGGGTGAAGTCATAGAATGGAGGTGTGTGAATTCATAGAATGGAGGTTTGTGAAGTCACAGATTGAGGTGTGTGAAGTCAGAATGGAGGTGTGTGAAGTCAGAATGGAGGTGTGTAAAGTCATAGAATGGAGGTGTGTGAAGTCACAATGTAGGTGAGTGAAGTCATAGAATGTATGTGTGTAAAGTCAAGAAATTGAGGTGTGTGAAGTCATAGAATGGTGGTGTTTGAGTCACAGAATGGAGGTGTGTGAAGTCATAGAATGGAGGTGTGTGAAGTCAGATTGGAGGTGTGTGAAGTAACAGGATGGAGGTGTGTCAACTCAGAAAGGAGGTGTGTGAAGTCATAGAATGGAGGTGTGTGAAGTCATAGATTGGAGGTGTGTGAAATCATAGAATGGAGGTCTGAGAAGTCACAGAAATGAGGTGTTTGAAGTCAAAATGGAAGTGTGTGAAGTCAGAATGGAAGTGTGTGATGTCATAGAATGGAGGTGTGTGAAGTCAAACAATAGAGGTGTGTGAGGTGAAACCATGGAGGTGTGTGAAGTCACAAAATGGATGTGTGTGAAGTCAAAACTGAAGTGTGTGAAGTCCCAAAATGGAGGTGTGTGAAGTCACAGAATGAAGGTGTGTGAAGTCAAAACGGTGGTGTGTGAAGTCACAAATGAACGTGTGTAAAGTCACAGAATGGAGGTGTGTGAAGTCAAAATGGAGGTGTGTGAAGTCAAAGAATGGAGGTGTGTGAAGTCATCGAATGGAGGTATGTAAAGTCATGTCATGGAGGTGTGTGAAGGCACAGAATGGAGGTGTGTGAAGTCAGAATTGAGGTGTGCTAAGTCATATAATGGAGGTGTGTGAAGTCAGAATGTAGGTGTGTGAAGTCATAGAATGGAGGTGTGTGAAGTCAGAATGGAGGTGTGTGAACTCATAGAATGGAGGTGTGTGAAGTCACAATGGAGGTGTGTGAAGTCATAGAATGGTGGTGTGTGAAGTTACAGAATGGAGGTGTGGAAGTCATAGAATGGAGGTGTGTGAAGTCAGAAATTGAGGTGTGTGAGGTCACAGAATATAGGTGTGGGAATTCAGAATGGAGGTGTTTGAAGTCATAGAATGGAGGTGTGTGAAGTCATGGAATGGAGGTGTGTGAAATCATAGAATGGAGGTGTGTGAAGTCACAGAATGGAGGTGTGTGAACACATAGAATGGAGGTGAGTGAAATCACAATGGAGGTGTGTGAAGTCATAGAATAGAGGTTTGTGAAGTCACAGAATGGAGGTGTGTGAAGTCATAGAAAGGAGCTGTGTGAATTCAGAATGGAGGTGTGTGAAGTCACAGAATGGAGGTTTGTGAAGTCACAGAATGGAGGTGTGTGAAGTCATAGAATGTTGGTGTGTGAAGTCATACAATGGAGGTGTATGAAGTCATAGAATGGAGGTGGGTGAAGTCATAGAATGGAGGTGTGTGAATTCATAGAATGGAGGTTTGTGAAGTCACAGATTGAGGTGTGTGAAGTCAGAATGGAGGTGTGTGAAGTCAGAATGGAGGTGTGTAAAGTCATAGAATGGAGGTGTGTGAAGTCACAATGTAGGTGAGTGAAGTCATAGAATGTATGTGTGTAAAGTCAAGAAATTGAGGTGTGTGAAGTCATAGAATGGTGGTGTTTGAGTCACAGAATGGAGGTGTGTGAAGTCATAGAATGGAGGTGTGTGAAGTCAGATTGGAGGTGTGTGAAGTAACAGGATGGAGGTGTGTCAACTCAGAAAGGAGGTGTGTGAAGTCATAGAATGGAGGTGTGTGAAGTCATAGATTGGAGGTGTGTGAAATCATAGAATGGAGGTCTGAGAAGTCACAGAAATGAGGTGTTTGAAGTCAAAATGGAAGTGTGTGAAGTCAGAATGGAAGTGTGTGATGTCATAGAATGGAGGTGTGTGAAGTCAAACAATAGAGGTGTGTGAGGTGAAACCATGGAGGTGTGTGAAGTCACAAAATGGATGTGTGTGAAGTCAAAACTGAAGTGTGTGAAGTCCCAAAATGGAGGTGTGTGAAGTCACAGAATGAAGGTGTGTGAAGTCAAAACGGTGGTGTGTGAAGTCACAAATGAACGTGTGTAAAGTCACAGAATGGAGGTGTGTGAAGTCAAAATGGAGGTGTGTGAAGTCAAAGAATGGAGGTGTGTGAAGTCATCGAATGGAGGTATGTAAAGTCATGTCATGGAGGTGTGTGAAGGCACAGAATGGAGGTGTGTGAAGTCAGAATTGAGGTGTGCTAAGTCATATAATGGAGGTGTGTGAAGTCAGAATGTAGGTGTGTGAAGTCATAGAATGGAGGTGTGTGAAGTCAGAATGGAGGTGTGTGAACTCATAGAATGGAGGTGTGTGAAGTCACAATGGAGGTGTGTGAAGTCATAGAATGGTGGTGTGTGAAGTTACAGAATGGAGGTGTGGAAGTCATAGAATGGAGGTGTGTGAAGTCAGAAATTGAGGTGTGTGAGGTCACAGAATATAGGTGTGGGAATTCAGAATGGAGGTGTTTGAAGTCATAGAATGGAGGTGTGTGAAGTCATGGAATGGAGGTGTGTGAAATCATAGAATGGAGGTGTGTGAAGTCACAGAATGGAGGTGTGTGAACACATAGAATGGAGGTGAGTGAAATCACAATGGAGGTGTGTGAAGTCATAGAATAGAGGTTTGTGAAGTCACAGAATGGAGGTGTGTGAAGTCATAGAAAGGAGCTGTGTGAATTCAGAATGGAGGTGTGTGAAGTCACAGAATGGAGGTTTGTGAAGTCACAGAATGGAGGTGTGTGAAGTCATAGAATGTTGGTGTGTGAAGTCATACAATGGAGGTGTATGAAGTCATAGAATGGAGGTGGGTGAAGTCATAGAATGGAGGTGTGTGAATTCATAGAATGGAGGTTTGTGAAGTCACAGATTGAGGTGTGTGAAGTCAGAATGGAGGTGTGTGAAGTCAGAATGGAGGTGTGTAAAGTCATAGAATGGAGGTGTGTGAAGTCACAATGTAGGTGAGTGAAGTCATAGAATGTATGTGTGTAAAGTCAAGAAATTGAGGTGTGTGAAGTCATAGAATGGTGGTGTTTGAGTCACAGAATGGAGGTGTGTGAAGTCATAGAATGGAGGTGTGTGAAGTCATAGAATGGAGGTGTGTGAAGTCATATATTGGAGGTGTGTGAATTTACAGAATGGAGATGTGTGAACACACAATGGAAGTGAGTGAAGTCACAGAATGGAGGTGTGTGAAGTCGTAGAATGGAGGTGTGTGAAGTCAGAATGGAGGTATGTGAAGTCACAGAATATAGGTGTGTCAACTCAGAAAGGAGGTATGTGAAGTCATAGAACGGAGGTGTGTGAAGTCAAAGAATGGAGGTGTGGGAAAGCATAGAATGGAGGTGTGTGAAGTGACAGCACTGAAGTGTGTGAAGTCAGAATGCAGGTGCATGTATTCAGAATGGAGGTGTGTGAAGTCAGAGACTGGAGGTGTGTGAAGTCACAATATAGGTGTGTGAAGTCATAGAATGGAGGTGTGTGAAGTCTTAGAATGGAGGTGTGTGAAGTCACAAAATGGAGGTGTGTGAAGTCACAGAATTGAGTTGTGTGAAGTCACAGAATGGAGGTGTGTGAAATCGTAGAATGGAGGTGTGTGAAGTCACAGAATCGAGGTGTGTGAAGTCACAGAATGGAGGTGTGAGAAGTCACAGAATGGATGTGTGTGATCTCACAATGGAGGTGAGTGAAGTCACAGAATGGAGGTGTGTGAAGTCATAGAATGGAAGTGTGTGAAGTCATAGATGGAGGTGTGTGATTTCAGAATGGAGGTGTGTGAAGTCACAGAATGGAGGTATGTGACGTCATAAATGTTGGTGTGTGAAGTCATAGAATGGAGCTGTGAAGTCATAGAATGGAGGTGTGTGAAGTCATAGTATGGAGGTGTGTGAAGTCACAGAAGGCAGGTGTGTGAAGTCACAGAATAGAGTTGTGTGAAGTCACAATGTAGGTGTGTGAATTCATAGAATGGAGGTGTGTGAAGTCAAAGAATGGAGGTGTGTGAAGTCATAGAAGGTAGGTGTGTGAAATCACAGAATGGAGTTGTGTGTAGTCACTGAGTGTAGGTGTGCAAAGTCACCGAGTGGAGGTGTGTGAAGTCTCAGAATGGAGGTGGTGAAGTCATAGAATGGAGGTGTTTGAAGTCATAGAATGTTGGTTTTTGAAGACACAGAATGGAGGTGTGTGAAGTCATTGAATGGAGGTGTGTGACGTCAGATTGGAGGTGTGTGAAGTAACAGAATGGAGGTGTGTCAACTCAGAAAGGAGGTGTGTGAAGTCATAGAATGGAGGTGTGTGAAGTCATAGAATGCAGTTGTGTGAAATCATAGAATGGAGGTGTGTGAAGCCACAGAAATGAGGTGTTTGAAGTCAAAATGGAAGTGTGTGAAGTCAGACTGGAGATGTATGAAGTCGTAGAATGGAGGTGTGTGAAGTCATAGAATGGAGGTGTGTGAAGTCACAGAATGGAGGTGTGTGAACTCATAGAATGGAGGAGTGTGAAGTCAGAATGGAGGTGTGTGAAGTCACAGATGGAGGTGTGTGAAATCATAGAATGGAGGTGTGTGAAGTCACAGAATGGAGGTGTGTGAAGTCACAGAATGGAGGTGTGTGAACTCAGAATGGAGGTGTGTGAATTCACAGAAGGTAGGTTTGCTTATTCATAGAATGGATGTTTCTGAAGTAAGAATGAAGGTGTGTGAAGTCATAGAATGGAGGTGTGTGAAGTCAAAATGCAGGTGTGTGAAGTCAAACAATGGATGTGTGTTAAGTCACAGAATGGAGGTGTGTGAAGTCACAGAATGGAAGTGTGTGAAGTCAAAATGGAGGTGTGTGAAGTCATAGAATGGAGGTGTGTGAAATCATAGAATGGAGGTGTGTGAAGTCACAGATTGAGGTGAGTGAAGTCAGAATGGAGGTGTGTGAAGTCAGAATGGAGGTGTGTAAAGTCATAGAATGGAAGTGTGTGAAGTCACAATGCAGGTGTGTGAACTCAGAGAATGAATGTGTGTGAAGTCATAGAATGGAGGTGTGTAAAGCCATAGAATGTAGGTGTGTAAAGTCAAAAAATGGAGGTGTGTGAAGTCATAGAATGGAGGTGTTTGAGTCACAAAATGGAGGTGTGTGAACTGAGAATGCAGGTGTGGGCAGTCATAAAATGGATTTGTGTGAAGTCAGAGAATGGAGATGTGTTAAGGCACAGAATGGAGTTGTGTGAAATCATAGAATGGAGGTGTGTGAAGACAGAGAATCGAGGTGTGTGAAGTCACAGAATGGAGGTGTGTGAGGTCACAGAATGGAGGTGTGTGAACACACAATGGAGGTGAGTGAAGGCACAGAATGGAGGTGTGTGAAGTCATAGAATGGAGATGTGTGAAGTCACAGAATGGAGGTGTGTGAAGTCATAGAATGGAGGTGTGTGAAGTCACAGAAGGCAGGTGTGTGAAGTCACAGAATAGAGTTGTGTGAAGTCACAATGTAGGTGTGTGAATTCATAGAATGGAGGTGTGTGAAGTCAGAGAATGGAGGTGTGTGAAGTCATAGAATGTAGGTGTGTGAAATCACAGAATGGAGTTGTGTGTAGTCACTGAGTGTAGGTGTGCAAAGTCACAGAGTGGAGGTGTGTGAAGTCTCAGAATGGAGGTGGTGAAGTCATAGAATGGAGGTGTTTGAAGTCATAGAATGTTGGTTTTTGAAGACACAGAATAGAGGTGTGTGAAGTCATTGAATGGAGGTGTGTGACGTCAGATTGGAGGTGTGTGAAGTAACAGAATGGAGGTGTGTCAACTCAGAAAGGAGGTCTGTGAAGTCATAGAATGGAGGTGTGTGAAGTCATAGAATGCAGTTGTGTGAAATCATAGAATGGAGGTGTGTGAAGCCACAGAAATGAGGTGTTTGAAGTCAAAATGGAAGTGTGTGAAGTCAGACTGGAGATGTATGAAGTCGTAGAATGGAGGTGTGTGAAGTCATAGAATGGAGGTGTGTGAAGTCACAGAATGGAGGTGTGTGAACTCATAGAATGGAGGAGTGTGAAGTCAGAATGGAGGTGTGTGAAGTCACAGATGGAGGTGTGTGAAATCATAGAATGGAGGTGTGTGAAGTCACAGAATGGAGGTGTGTGAAGTCACAGAATGGAGGTGTGTGAACTCAGAATGGAGGTGTGTGAATTCACAGAAGGTAGGTTTTCTTATTCATAGAATGGATGTTTCTGAAGTAAGAATGAAGGTGTGTGAAGTCATAGAATGGAGGTGTGTGAAGTCAAAATGCAGGTGTGTGAAGTCAAACAATGGATGTGTGTTAAGTCACAGAATGGAGGTGTGTGAAGTCACAGAATGGAAGTGTGTGAAGTCAAAATGGAGGTGTGTGAAGTCATAGAATGGAGGTGTGTGAAATCATAGAATGGAGGTGTGTGAAGTCACAGATTGAGGTGAGTGAAGTCAGAATGGAGGTGTGTGAAGTCAGAATGGAGGTGTGTAAAGTCATAGAATGGAAGTGTGTGAAGTCACAATGCAGGTGTGTGAACTCAGAGAATGAATGTGTGTGAAGTCATAGAATGGAGGTGTGTAAAGCCATAGCATGTAGGTGTGTAAAGTCAAAAAATGGAGGTGTGTGAAGTCATAGAATGGAGGTGTTTGAGTCACAAAATGGAGGTGTGTGAACTGAGAATGCAGGTGTGGGCACTCATAAAATGGATTTGTGTGAAGTCAGAGAATGGAGATGTGTTAAGGCACAGAATGGAGTTGTGTGAAATCATAGAATGGAGGTGTGTGAAGACAGAGAATCGAGGTGTGTGAAGTCACAGAATGGAGGTGTGTGAGGTCACAGAATGGAGGTGTGTGAACACACAATGGAGGTGAGTGAAGGCACAGAATGGAGGTGTGTGAAGTCATAGAATGGAGATGTGTGAAGTCACAGAATGGAGGTGTGTGAAGTCATAGAATGGAGGTGTTTGAAGTCACAAAATGGAGGTGTGTGAAGTCATAGAATGGAGGTGTGTGAAGTCAAAGGATGGAGGTTTGTGAAGTCATAGAATGCAGGTGTGTGAAGTCATGAAATGGAGATGTGTGAAGTCACAGAATGGAGCTGTGTGAAATCATAGAATGGAGGTGTGTGAAGTCAGAGAATCGAGGTGTGTGAAGTCACAGAATGGAGGTGCGAGAAGTCAGAATGGTGTTGTGTGAAGTCACAGAATTGAGGTGTGTGAAGTCATAGAACGGAGATGTGTGAAGTCATAGAATGGAGGTGTGTGACGTCACAGAATCGAGGTGTGTGAAGTCATATAATGGAAGTGTGTGAAGTCATAGAATGGAGGTGTGTGAAGTCATAGAATGGAGGTGTGTGAAGTCACAGAAGGTAGGTGTGTGAAGTCACAGAATAGAGATGTGTGAAATCACAATGGAGGTGTGTGAATTCATAGAATCGAGATGTGTGAAGTGAAAGAATGGAGTTGTGTGAAGTCATAGAATGGAGGTGTGTGAAATCACAGAATGGATTTGTGTGTAGTCACAGAGTGGAGGTGTGTAAAGTCACAGATTGGAGGTGTGTGAAGTCAGATTGGAGGTGTGTGAAGTAACAGAATGGAGGTGTGTCAACTCAGAAAGGAGATGTGTGAAGTCATAGAATGGAGGTGTGTGAAGTCATCGAATGGAGGTGTTTGAAGTCATGGAATGTTGGTTTTTGAAGTCACAGAATGGAGGTGTGTGAAGTCATAGAATGGAGGTGTGTGAAGTCAGATTGGAGGTGTGTGAAGTAACAGGATGGAGGTGTGTCAACTCAGAAAGGAGGTGTGTGAAGTCATAGAATGGAGGTGTGTGAAGTCATAGATTGGAGGTGTGTGAAATCATAGAATGGAGGTCTGAGAAGTCACAGAAATGAGGTGTTTGAAGTCAAAATGGAAGTGTGTGAAGTCAGAATGGAAGTGTGTGATGTCATAGAATGGAGGTGTGTGAAGTCAAACAATAGAGGTGTGTGAGGTGAAACCATGGAGGTGTGTGAAGTCACAAAATGGATGTGTGTGAAGTCAAAACTGAAGTGTGTGAAGTCCCAAAATGGAGGTGTGTGAAGTCACAGAATGAAGGTGTGTGAAGTCAAAACGGTGGTGTGTGAAGTCACAAATGAACGTGTGTAAAGTCACAGAATGGAGGTGTGTGAAGTCAAAATGGAGGTGTGTGAAGTCAAAGAATGGAGGTGTGTGAAGTCATCGAATGGAGGTATGTAAAGTCATGTCATGGAGGTGTGTGAAGGCACAGAATGGAGGTGTGTGAAGTCAGAATTGAGGTGTGCTAAGTCATATAATGGAGGTGTGTGAAGTCAGAATGTAGGTGTGTGAAGTCATAGAATGGAGGTGTGTGAAGTCAGAATGGAGGTGTGTGAACTCATAGAATGGAGGTGTGTGAAGTCACAATGGAGGTGTGTGAAGTCATAGAATGGTGGTGTGTGAAGTTACAGAATGGAGGTGTGGAAGTCATAGAATGGAGGTGTGTGAAGTCAGAAATTGAGGTGTGTGAGGTCACAGAATATAGGTGTGGGAATTCAGAATGGAGGTGTTTGAAGTCATAGAATGGAGGTGTGTGAAGTCATGGAATGGAGGTGTGTGAAATCATAGAATGGAGGTGTGTGAAGTCACAGAATGGAGGTGTGTGAACACATAGAATGGAGGTGAGTGAAATCACAATGGAGGTGTGTGAAGTCATAGAATAGAGGTTTGTGAAGTCACAGAATGGAGGTGTGTGCAGTCATAGAAAGGAGCTGTGTGAATTCAGAATGGAGGTGTGTGAAGTCACAGAATGGAGGTTTGTGAAGTCACAGAATGGAGGTGTGTGAAGTCATAGAATGTTGGTGTGTGAAGTCATACAATGGAGGTGTATGAAGTCATAGAATGGAGGTGGGTGAAGTCATAGAATGGAGGTGTGTGAATTCATAGAATGGAGGTTTGTGAAGTCACAGATTGAGGTGTGTGAAGTCAGAATGGAGGTGTGTGAAGTCAGAATGGAGGTGTGTAAAGTCATAGAATGGAGGTGTGTGAAGTCACAATGTAGGTGAGTGAAGTCATAGAATGTATGTGTGTAAAGTCAAGAAATTGAGGTGTGTGAAGTCATAGAATGGTGGTGTTTGAGTCACAGAATGGAGGTGTGTGAAGTCATAGAATGGAGGTGTGTGAAGTCATAGAATGGAGGTGTGTGAAGTCATATATTGGAGGTGTGTGAATTTACAGAATGGAGATGTGTGAACACACAATGGAAGTGAGTGAAGTCACAGAATGGAGGTGTGTGAAGTCGTAGAATGGAGGTGTGTGAAGTCAGAATGGAGGTATGTGAAGTCACAGAATGGAGGTGTGTCAACTCAGAAAGGAGGTATGTGAAGTCATAGAACGGAGGTGTGTGAAGTCAAAGAATGGAGGTGTGGGAAAGCATAGAATGGAGGTGTGTGAAGTGACAGCACTGAAGTGTGTGAAGTCAGAATGCAGGTGCATGTATTCAGAATGGAGGTGTGTGAAGTCAGAGACTGGAGGTGTGTGAAGTCACAATATAGGTGTGTGAAGTCATAGAATGGAGGTGTGTGAAGTCTTAGAATGGAGGTGTGTGAAGTCACAAAATGGAGGTGTGTGAAGTCATATAATGGAGGTGTGTGATGTCATAGAATGGAGATGTGTGAACTCAGAATGGAGGTGTGTGAAGTCACAGAATTGAGTTGTGTGAAGTCACAGAATGGAGGTGTGTGAAATCGTAGAATGGAGGTGTGTGAAGTCACAGAATCGAGGTGTGTGAAGTCACAGAATGGAGGTGTGAGAAGTCACAGAATGGAGGTGTGTGATCTCACAATGGAGGTGAGTGAAGTCACAGAATGGAGGTGTGTGAAGTCATAGAATGGAAGTGTGTGAAGTCATAGATGGAGGTGTGTGATTTCAGAATGGAGGTGTGTGAAGTCACAGAATGGAGGTATGTGACGTCATAAATGTTGGTGTGTGAAGTCATAGAATGGAGGTGTGAAGTCATAGAATGGAGGTGTGTGAAGTCATAGTATGGAGGTGTGTGAAGTCACAGAAGGCAGGTGTGTGAAGTCACAGAATAGAGTTGTGTGAAGTCACAATGTAGGTGTGTGAATTCATAGAATGGAGGTGTGTGAAGTCAAAGAATGGAGGTGTGTGAAGTCATAGAATGTAGGTGTGTGAAATCACAGAATGGAGTTGTGTGTAGTCACTGAGTGTAGGTGTGCAAAGTCACCGAGTGGAGGTGTGTGAAGTCTCAGAATGGAGGTGGTGAAGTCATAGAATGGAGGTGTTTGAAGTCATAGAATGTTGGTTTTTGAAGACACAGAATGGAGGTGTGTGAAGTCATTGAATGGAGGTGTGTGACGTCAGATTGGAGGTGTGTGAAGTAACAGAATGGAGGTGTGTCAACTCAGAAAGGAGGTGTGTGAAGTCATAGAATGGAGGTGTGTGAAGTCATAGAATGCAGTTGTGTGAAATCATAGAATGGAGGTGTGTGAAGCCACAGAAATGAGGTGTTTGAAGTCAAAATGGAAGTGTGTGAAGTCAGACTGGAGATGTATGAAGTCGTAGAATGGAGGTGTGTGAAGTCATAGAATGGAGGTGTGTGAAGTCACAGAATGGAGGTGTGTGAACTCATAGAATGGAGGAGTGTGAAGTCAGAATGGAGGTGTGTGAAGTCACAGATGGAGGTGTGTGAAATCATAGAATGGAGGTGTGTGAAGTCACAGAATGGAGGTGTGTGAAGTCACAGAATGGAGGTGTGTGAACTCAGAATGGAGGTGTGTGAATTCACAGAAGGTAGGTTTGCTTATTCATAGAATGGATGTTTCTGAAGTAAGAATGAAGGTGTGTGAAGTCATAGAATGGAGGTGTATGAAGTCAAAATGCAGGTGTGTGAAGTCAAACAATGGATGTGTGTTAAGTCACAGAATGGAGGTGTGTGAAGTCACAGAATGGAAGTGTGTGAAGTCAAAATGGAGGTGTGTGAAGTCATAGAATGGAGGTGTGTGAAATCATAGAATGGAGGTGTGTGAAGTCACAGATTGAGGTGAGTGAAGTCAGAATGGAGGTGTGTGAAGTCAGAATGGAGGTGTGTAAAGTCATAGAATGGAAGTGTGTGAAGTCACAATGCAGGTGTGTGAACTCAGAGAATGAATGTGTGTGAAGTCATAGAATGCAGGTGTGTGAAGTCATGAAATGGAGATGTGTGAAGTCACAGAATGGAGCTGTGTGAAATCATAGAATGGAGGTGTGTGAAGTCAGAGAATCGAGGTGTGTGAAGTCACAGAATGGAGGTGCGAGAAGTCAGAATGGTGTTGTGTGAAGTCACAGAATTGAGGTGTGTGAAGTCATAGAACGGAGATGTGTGAAGTCATAGAATGGAGGTGTGTGACGTCACAGAATCGAGGTGTGTGAAGTCATATAATGGAAGTGTGTGAAGTCATAGAATGGAGGTGTGTGAAGTCATAGAATGGAGGTGTGTGAAGTCACAGAAGGTAGGTGTGTGAAGTCACAGAATAGAGATGTGTGAAATCACAATGGAGGTGTGTGAATTCATAGAATCGAGATGTGTGAAGTGAAAGAATGGAGTTGTGTGAAGTCATAGAATGGAGGTGTGTGAAATCACAGAATGGATTTGTGTGTAGTCACAGAGTGGAGGTGTGTAAAGTCACAGATTGGAGGTGTGTGAAGTCAGATTGGAGGTGTGTGAAGTAACAGAATGGAGGTGTGTCAACTCAGAAAGGAGATGTGTGAAGTCATAGAATGGAGGTGTGTGAAGTCATCGAATGGAGGTGTTTGAAGTCATGGAATGTTGGTTTTTGAAGTCACAGAATGGAGGTGTGTGAAGTCATAGAATGGAGGTGTGTGAAGTCAGATTGGAGGTGTGTGAAGTAACAGGATGGAGGTGTGTCAACTCAGAAAGGAGGTGTGTGAAGTCATAGAATGGAGGTGTTTGAAGTCACAAAATGGAGGTGTGTGAAGTCATAGAATGGAGGTGTGTGAAGTCAAAGGATGGAGGTTTGTGAAGTCATATAATGCAGGTGTGTGAAGTCATGAAATGGAGATGTGTGAAGTCACAGAATGGAGCTGTGTGAAATCATAGAATGGAGGTGTGTGAAGTCAGAGAATCGAGGTGTGTGAAGTCACAGAATGGAGGTGCGAGAAGTCAGAATGGTGTTGTGTGAAGTCACAGAATTGAGGTGTGTGAAGTCATAGAACGGAGATGTGTGAAGTCATAGAATGGAGGTGTGTAACGTCACAGAATCGAGGTGTGTGAAGTCATATAATGGAAGTGTGTGAAGTCATAGAATGGAGGTGTGTGAAGTCATAGAATGGAGGTGTGTGAAGTCACAGAAGGTAGGTGTGTGAAGTCACAGAATAGAGATGTGTGAAATCACAATGGAGGTGTGTGAATTCATAGAATCGAGATGTGTGAAGAGAAAGAATGGAGTTGTGTGAAGTCATAGAATGGAGGTGTGTGAAATCACAGAATGGATTTGTGTGTAGTCACAGAGTGGAGGTGTGTAAAGTCACAGATTGGAGGTGTGTGAAGTCAGATTGGAGGTGTGTGAAGTAACAGAATGGAGGTGTGTCAACTCAGAAAGGAGATGTGTGAAGTCATAGAATGGAGGTGTGTGAAGTCATCGAATGGAGGTGTTTGAAGTCATGGAATGTTGGTTTTGAAGTCACAGAATGGAGGTGTGTGAAGTCATAGAATGGAGGTGTGTGAAGTCAGATTGGAGGTGTGTGAAGTAACAGGATGGAGGTGTGTCAACTCAGAAAGGAGGTGTGTGAAGTCATAGAATGGAGGTGTGTGAAGTCATAGATTGGAGGTGTGTGAAATCATAGAATGGAGGTCTGAGAAGTCACAGAAATGAGGTGTTTGAAGTCAAAATGGAAGTGTGTGAAGTCAGAATGGAAGTGTGTGATGTCATAGAATGGAGGTGTGTGAAGTCAAACAATAGAGGTGTGTGAGGTGAAACCATGGAGGTGTGTGAAGTCACAAAATGGATGTGTGTAAAGTCAAAACTGAAGTGTGTGAAGTCCCAAAATGGAGGTGTGTGAAGTCACAGAATGAAGGTGTGTGAAGTCAAAACGGTGGTGTGTGAAGTCACAAATGAACGTGTGTAAAGTCACAGAATGGAGGTGTGTGAAGTCAAAATGGAGGTGTTTGAAGTCAAAGAATGGAGGTGTGTGAAGTCATCGAATGGAGGTATGTAAAGTCATGTCATGGAGGTGTGTGAAGGCACAGAATGGAGGTGTGTGAAGTCAGAATTGAGGTGTGCTAAGTCATATAATGGAGGTGTGTGAAGTCAGAATGTAGGTGTGTGAAGTCATAGAATGGAGGTGTGTGAAGTCAGAATGGAGGTGTGTGAACTCATAGAATGGAGGTGTGTGAAGTCACAATGGAGGTGTGTGAAGTCATAGAATGGTGGTGTGTGAAGTTACAGAATGGAGGTGTGGAAGTCATAGAATGGAGGTGTGTGAAGTCAGAAATTGAGGTGTGTGAGGTCACAGAATATAGGTGTGGGAATTCAGAATGGAGGTGTTTGAAGTCATAGAATGGAGGTGTGTGAAGTCATGGAATGGAGGTGTGTGAAATCATAGAATGGAGGTGTGTGAAGTCACAGAATGGAGGTGTGTGAACACATAGAATGGAGGTGAGTGAAATCACAATGGAGGTGTGTGAAGTCATAGAATAGAGGTTTGTGAAGTCACAGAATGGAGGTGTGTGAAGTCATAGAAAGGAGCTGTGTGAATTCAGAATGGAGGTGTGTGAAGTCACAGAATGGAGGTTTGTGAAGTCACAGAATGGAGGTGTGTGAAGTCATAGAATGTTGGTGTGTGAAGTCATACAATGGAGGTGTATGAAGTCATAGAATGGAGGTGGGTGAAGTCATAGAATGGAGGTGTGTGAATTCATAGAATGGAGGTTTGTGAAGTCACAGATTGAGGTGTGTGAAGTCAGAATGGAGGTGTGTGAAGTCAGAATGGAGGTGTGTAAAGTCATAGAATGGAGGTGTGTGAAGTCACAATGTAGGTGAGTGAAGTCATAGAATGTATGTGTGTAAAGTCAAGAAATTGAGGTGTGTGAAGTCATAGAATGGTGGTGTTTGAGTCACAGAATGGAGGTGTGTGAAGTCATAGAATGGAGGTGTGTGAAGTCATAGAATGGAGGTGTGTGAAGTCATATATTGGAGGTGTGTGAATTTACAGAATGGAGATGTGTGAACACACAATGGAAGTGAGTGAAGTCACAGAATGGAGGTGTGTGAAGTCGTAGAATGGAGGTGTGTGAAGTCAGAATGGAGGTATGTGAAGTCACAGAATATAGGTGTGTCAACTCAGAAAGGAGGTATGTGAAGTCATAGAACGGAGGTGTGTGAAGTCAAAGAATGGAGGTGTGGGAAAGCATAGAATGGAGGTGTGTGAAGTGACAGCACTGAAGTGTGTGAAGTCAGAATGCAGGTGCATGTATTCAGAATGGAGGTGTGTGAAGTCAGAGACTGGAGGTGTGTGAAGTCACAATATAGGTGTGTGAAGTCATAGAATGGAGGTGTGTGAAGTCTTAGAATGGAGGTGTGTGAAGTCACAAAATGGAGGTGTGTGAAGTCACAGAATTGAGTTGTGTGAAGTCACAGAATGGAGGTGCGTGAAATCGTAGAATGGAGGTGTGTGAAGTCACAGAATCGAGGTGTGTGAAGTCACAGAATGGAGGTGTGAGAAGTCACAGAATGGAGGTGTGTGATCTCACAATGGAGGTGAGTGAAGTCACAGAATGGAGGTGTGTGAAGTCATAGAATGGAAGTGTGTGAAGTCATAGATGGAGGTGTGTGATTTCAGAATGGAGGTGTGTGAAGTCACAGAATGGAGGTATGTGACGTCATAAATGTTGGTGTGTGAAGTCATAGAATGGAGGTGTGAAGTCATAGAATGGAGGTGTGTGAAGTCATAGTATGGAGGTGTGTGAAGTCACAGAAGGCAGGTGTGTGAAGTCACAGAATAGAGTTGTGTGAAGTCACAATGTAGGTGTGTGAATTCATAGAATGGAGGTGTGTGAAGTCAAAGAATGGAGGTGTGTGAAGTCATAGAATGTAGGTGTGTGAAATCACAGAATGGAGTTGTGTGTAGTCACTGAGTGTAGGTGTGCAAAGTCACCGAGTGGAGGTGTGTGAAGTCTCAGAATGGAGGTGGTGAAGTCATAGAATGGAGGTGTTTGAAGTCATAGAATGTTGGTTTTTGAAGACACAGAATGGAGGTGTGTGAAGTCATTGAATGGAGGTGTGTGACGTCAGATTGGAGGTGTGTGAAGTAACAGAATGGAGGTGTGTCAACTCAGAAAGGAGGTGTGTGAAGTCATAGAATGGAGGTGTGTGAAGTCATAGAATGCAGTTGTGTGAAATCATAGAATGGAGGTGTGTGAAGCCACAGAAATGAGGTGTTTGAAGTCAAAATGGAAGTGTGTGAAGTCAGACTGGAGATGTATGAAGTCGTAGAATGGAGGTGTGTGAAGTCATAGAATGGAGGTGTGTGAAGTCACAGAATGGAGGTGTGTGAACTCATAGAATGGAGGAGTGTGAAGTCAGAATGGAGGTGTGTGAAGTCACAGATGGAGGTGTGTGAAATCATAGAATGGAGGTGTGTGAAGTCACAGAATGGAGGTGTGTGAAGTCACAGAATGGAGGTGTGTGAACTCAGAATGGAGGTGTGTGAATTCACAGAAGGTAGGTTTGCTTATTCATAGAATGGATGTTTCTGAAGTAAGAATGAAGGTGTGTGAAGTCATAGAATGGAGGTGTGTGAAGTCAAAATGCAGGTGTGTGAAGTCAAACAATGGATGTGTGTTAAGTCACAGAATGGAGGTGTGTGAAGTCACAGAATGGAAGTGTGTGAAGTCAAAATGGAGGTGTGTGAAGTCATAGAATGGAGGTGTGTGAAATCATAGAATGGAGGTGTGTGAAGTCACAGATTGAGGTGAGTGAAGTCAGAATGGAGGTGTGTGAAGTCAGAATGGAGGTGTGTAAAGTCATAGAATGGAAGTGTGTGAAGTCACAATGCAGGTGTGTGAACTCAGAGAATGAATGTGTGTGAAGTCATAGAATGGAGGTGTGTAAAGCCATAGAATGTAGGTGTGTAAAGTCAAAAAATGGAGGTGTGTGAAGTCATAGAATGGAGGTGTTTGAGTCACAAAATGGAGGTGTGTGAACTGAGAATGCAGGTGTGGGCAGTCATAAAATGGATTTGTGTGAAGTCAGAGAATGGAGATGTGTTAAGGCACAGAATGGAGTTGTGTGAAATCATAGAATGGAGGTGTGTGAAGACAGAGAATCGAGGTGTGTGAAGTCACAGAATGGAGGTGTGTGAGGTCACAGAATGGAGGTGTGTGAACACACAATGGAGGTGAGTGAAGGCACAGAATGGAGGTGTGTGAAGTCATAGAATGGAGATGTGTGAAGTCACAGAATGGAGGTGTGTGAAGTCATAGAATGGAGGTGTGTGAAGTCACAGAAGGCAGGTGTGTGAAGTCACAGAATAGAGTTGTGTGAAGTCACAATGTAGGTGTGTGAATTCATAGAATGGAGGTGTGTGAAGTCAGAGAATGGAGGTGTGTGAAGTCATAGAATGTAGGTGTGTGAAATCACAGAATGGAGTTGTGTGTAGTCACTGAGTGTAGGTGTGCAAAGTCACAGAGTGGAGGTGTGTGAAGTCTCAGAATGGAGGTGGTGAAGTCATAGAATGGAGGTGTTTGAAGTCATAGAATGTTGGTTTTTGAAGACACAGAATAGAGGTGTGTGAAGTCATTGAATGGAGGTGTGTGACGTCAGATTGGAGGTGTGTGAAGTAACAGAATGGAGGTGTGTCAACTCAGAAAGGAGGTCTGTGAAGTCATAGAATGGAGGTGTGTGAAGTCATAGAATGCAGTTGTGTGAAATCATAGAATGGAGGTGTGTGAAGCCACAGAAATGAGGTGTTTGAAGTCAAAATGGAAGTGTGTGAAGTCAGACTGGAGATGTATGAAGTCGTAGAATGGAGGTGTGTGAAGTCATAGAATGGAGGTGTGTGAAGTCACAGAATGGAGGTGTGTGAACTCATAGAATGGAGGAGTGTGAAGTCAGAATGGAGGTGTGTGAAGTCACAGATGGAGGTGTGTGAAATCATAGAATGGAGGTGTGTGAAGTCACAGAATGGAGGTGTGTGAAGTCACAGAATGGAGGTGTGTGAACTCAGAATGGAGGTGTGTGAATTCACAGAAGGTAGGTTTTCTTATTCATAGAATGGATGTTTCTGAAGTAAGAATGAAGGTGTGTGAAGTCATAGAATGGAGGTGTGTGAAGTCAAAATGCAGGTGTGTGAAGTCAAACAATGGATGTGTGTTAAGTCACAGAATGGAGGTGTGTGAAGTCACAGAATGGAAGTGTGTGAAGTCAAAATGGAGGTGTGTGAAGTCATAGAATGGAGGTGTGTGAAGTCACAAAATGGAGGTGTGTGAAGTCACAGAATTGAGTTGTGTGAAGTCACAGAATGGAGGTGCGTGAAATCGTAGAATGGAGGTGTGTGAAGTCACAGAATCGAGGTGTGTGAAGTCACAGAATGGAGGTGTGAGAAGTCACAGAATGGAGGTGTGTGATCTCACAATGGAGGTGAGTGAAGTCACAGAATGGAGGTGTGTGAAGTCATAGAATGGAAGTGTGTGAAGTCATAGATGGAGGTGTGTGATTTCAGAATGGAGGTGTGTGAAGTCACAGAATGGAGGTATGTGACGTCATAAATGTTGGTGTGTGAAGTCATAGAATGGAGGTGTGAAGTCATAGAATGGAGGTGTGTGAAGTCATAGTATGGAGGTGTGTGAAGTCACAGAAGGCAGGTGTGTGAAGTCACAGAATAGAGTTGTGTGAAGTCACAATGTAGGTGTGTGAATTCATAGAATGGAGGTGTGTGAAGTCAAAGAATGGAGGTGTGTGAAGTCATAGAATGTAGGTGTGTGAAATCACAGAATGGAGTTGTGTGTAGTCACTGAGTGTAGGTGTGCAAAGTCACCGAGTGGAGGTGTGTGAAGTCTCAGAATGGAGGTGGTGAAGTCATAGAATGGAGGTGTTTGAAGTCATAGAATGTTGGTTTTTGAAGACACAGAATGGAGGTGTGTGAAGTCATTGAATGGAGGTGTGTGACGTCAGATTGGAGGTGTGTGAAGTAACAGAATGGAGGTGTGTCAACTCAGAAAGGAGGTGTGTGAAGTCATAGAATGGAGGTGTGTGAAGTCATAGAATGCAGTTGTGTGAAATCATAGAATGGAGGTGTGTGAAGCCACAGAAATGAGGTGTTTGAAGTCAAAATGGAAGTGTGTGAAGTCAGACTGGAGATGTATGAAGTCGTAGAATGGAGGTGTGTGAAGTCATAGAATGGAGGTGTGTGAAGTCACAGAATGGAGGTGTGTGAACTCATAGAATGGAGGAGTGTGAAGTCAGAATGGAGGTGTGTGAAGTCACAGATGGAGGTGTGTGAAATCATAGAATGGAGGTGTGTGAAGTCACAGAATGGAGGTGTGTGAAGTCACAGAATGGAGGTGTGTGAACTCAGAATGGAGGTGTGTGAATTCACAGAAGGTAGGTTTGCTTATTCATAGAATGGATGTTTCTGAAGTAAGAATGAAGGTGTGTGAAGTCATAGAATGGAGGTGTGTGAAGTCAAAATGCAGGTGTGTGAAGTCAAACAATGGATGTGTGTTAAGTCACAGAATGGAGGTGTGTGAAGTCACAGAATGGAAGTGTGTGAAGTCAAAATGGAGGTGTGTGAAGTCATAGAATGGAGGTGTGTGAAATCATAGAATGGAGGTGTGTGAAGTCACAGATTGAGGTGAGTGAAGTCAGAATGGAGGTGTGTGAAGTCAGAATGGAGGTGTGTAAAGTCATAGAATGGAAGTGTGTGAAGTCACAATGCAGGTGTGTGAACTCAGAGAATGAATGTGTGTGAAGTCATAGAATGGAGGTGTGTAAAGCCATAGAATGTAGGTGTGTAAAGTCAAAAAATGGAGGTGTGTGAAGTCATAGAATGGAGGTGTTTGAGTCACAAAATGGAGGTGTGTGAACTGAGAATGCAGGTGTGGGCAGTCATAAAATGGATTTGTGTGAAGTCAGAGAATGGAGATGTGTTAAGGCACAGAATGGAGTTGTGTGAAATCATAGAATGGAGGTGTGTGAAGACAGAGAATCGAGGTGTGTGAAGTCACAGAATGGAGGTGTGTGAGGTCACAGAATGGAGGTGTGTGAACACACAATGGAGGTGAGTGAAGGCACAGAATGGAGGTGTGTGAAGTCATAGAATGGAGATGTGTGAAGTCACAGAATGGAGGTGTGTGAAGTCATAGAATGGAGGTGTGTGAAGTCACAGAAGGCAGGTGTGTGAAGTCACAGAATAGAGTTGTGTGAAGTCACAATGTAGGTGTGTGAATTCATAGAATGGAGGTGTGTGAAGTCAGAGAATGGAGGTGTGTGAAGTCATAGAATGTAGGTGTGTGAAATCACAGAATGGAGTTGTGTGTAGTCACTGAGTGTAGGTGTGCAAAGTCACAGAGTGGAGGTGTGTGAAGTCTCAGAATGGAGGTGGTGAAGTCATAGAATGGAGGTGTTTGAAGTCATAGAATGTTGGTTTTTGAAGACACAGAATAGAGGTGTGTGAAGTCATTGAATGGAGGTGTGTGACGTCAGATTGGAGGTGTGTGAAGTAACAGAATGGAGGTGTGTCAACTCAGAAAGGAGGTCTGTGAAGTCATAGAATGGAGGTGTGTGAAGTCATAGAATGCAGTTGTGTGAAATCATAGAATGGAGGTGTGTGAAGCCACAGAAATGAGGTGTTTGAATTCAAAATGGAAGTGTGTGAAGTCAGACTGGAGATGTATGAAGTCGTAGAATGGAGGTGTGTGAAGTCATAGAATGGAGGTGTGTGAAGTCACAGAATGGAGGTGTGTGAACTCATAGAATGGAGGAGTGTGAAGTCAGAATGGAGGTGTGTGAAGTCACAGATGGAGGTGTGTGAAATCATAGAATGGAGGTGTGTGAAGTCACAGAATGGAGGTGTGTGAAGTCACAGAATGGAGGTGTGTGAACTCAGAATGGAGGTGTGTGAATTCACAGAAGGTAGGTTTTCTTATTCATAGAATGGATGTTTCTGAAGTAAGAATGAAGGTGTGTGAAGTCATAGAATGGAGGTGTGTGAAGTCAAAATGCAGGTGTGTGAAGTGAAACAATGGATGTGTGTTAAGTCACAGAATGGAGGTGTGTGAAGTCACAGAATGGAAGTGTGTGAAGTCAAAATGGAGGTGTGTGAAGTCATAGAATGGAGGTGTGTGAAATCATAGAATGGAGGTGTGTGAAGTCACAGATTGAGGTGAGTGAAGTCAGAATGGAGGTGTGTGAAGTCAGAATGGAGGTGTGTAAAGTCATAGAATGGAAGTGTGTGAAGTCACAATGCAGGTGTGTGAACTCAGAGAATGAATGTGTGTGAAGTCATAGAATGGAGGTGTGTAAAGCCATAGCATGTAGGTGTGTAAAGTCAAAAAATGGAGGTGTGTGAAGTCATAGAATGGAGGTGTTTGAGTCACAAAATGGAGGTGTGTGAACTGAGAATGCAGGTGTGGGCACTCATAAAATGGATTTGTGTGAAGTCAGAGAATGGAGATGTGTTAAGGCACAGAATGGAGTTGTGTGAAATCATAGAATGGAGGTGTGTGAAGACAGAGAATCGAGGTGTGTGAAGTCACAGAATGGAGGTGTGTGAGGTCACAGAATGGAGGTGTGTGAACACACAATGGAGGTGAGTGAAGGCACAGAATGGAGGTGTGTGAAGTCATAGAATGGAGATGTGTGAAGTCACAGAATGGAGGTGTGTGAAGTCATAGAATGGAGGTGTTTGAAGTCACAAAATGGAGGTGTGTGAAGTCATAGAATGGAGGTGTGTGAAGTCAAAGGATGGAGGTTTGTGAAGTCATAGAATGCAGGTGTGTGAAGTCATGAAATGGAGATGTGTGAAGTCACAGAATGGAGCTGTGTGAAATCATAGAATGGAGGTGTGTGAAGTCAGAGAATCGAGGTGTGTGAAGTCACAGAATGGAGGTGCGAGAAGTCAGAATGGTGTTGTGTGAAGTCACAGAATTGAGGTGTGTGAAGTCATAGAACGGAGATGTGTGAAGTCATAGAATGGAGGTGTGTGACGTCACAGAATCGAGGTGTGTGAAGTCATATAATGGAAGTGTGTGAAGTCATAGAATGGAGGTGTGTGAAGTCATAGAATGGAGGTGTGTGAAGTCACAGAAGGTAGGTGTGTGAAGTCACAGAATAGAGATGTGTGAAATCACAATGGAGGTGTGTGAATTCATAGAATCGAGATGTGTGAAGTGAAAGAATGGAGTTGTGTGAAGTCATAGAATGGAGGTGTGTGAAATCACAGAATGGATTTGTGTGTAGTCACAGAGTGGAGGTGTGTAAAGTCACAGATTGGAGGTGTGTGAAGTCAGATTGGAGGTGTGTGAAGTAACAGAATGGAGGTGTGTCAACTCAGAAAGGAGATGTGTGAAGTCATAGAATGGAGGTGTGTGAAGTCATCGAATGGAGGTGTTTGAAGTCATGGAATGTTGGTTTTTGAAGTCACAGAATGGAGGTGTGTGAAGTCATAGAATGGAGGTGTGTGAAGTCAGATTGGAGGTGTGTGAAGTAACAGGATGGAGGTGTGTCAACTCAGAAAGGAGGTGTGTGAAGTCATAGAATGGAGGTGTGTGAAGTCATAGATTGGAGGTGTGTGAAATCATAGAATGGAGGTCTGAGAAGTCACAGAAATGAGGTGTTTGAAGTCAAAATGGAAGTGTGTGAAGTCAGAATGGAAGTGTGTGATGTCATAGAATGGAGGTGTGTGAAGTCAAACAATAGAGGTGTGTGAGGTGAAACCATGGAGGTGTGTGAAGTCACAAAATGGATGTGTGTGAAGTCAAAACTGAAGTGTGTGAAGTCCCAAAATGGAGGTGTGTGAAGTCACAGAATGAAGGTGTGTGAAGTCAAAACGGTGGTGTGTGAAGTCACAAATGAACGTGTGTAAAGTCACAGAATGGAGGTGTGTGAAGTCAAAATGGAGGTGTGTGAAGTCAAAGAATGGAGGTGTGTGAAGTCATCGAATGGAGGTATGTAAAGTCATGTCATGGAGGTGTGTGAAGGCACAGAATGGAGGTGTGTGAAGTCAGAATTGAGGTGTGCTAAGTCAAATAATGGAGGTGTGTGAAGTCAGAATGTAGGTGTGTGAAGTCATAGAATGGAGGTGTGTGAAGTCAGAATGGAGGTGTGTGAACTCATAGAATGGAGGTGTGTGAAGTCACAATGGAGGTGTGTGAAGTCATAGAATGGTGGTGTGTGAAGTTACAGAATGGAGGTGTGGAAGTCATAGAATGGAGGTGTGTGAAGTCAGAAATTGAGGTGTGTGAGGTCACAGAATATAGGTGTGGGAATTCAGAATGGAGGTGTTTGAAGTCATAGAATGGAGGTGTGTGAAGTCATGGAATGGAGGTGTGTGAAATCATAGAATGGAGGTGTGTGAAGTCACAGAATGGAGGTGTGTGAACACATAGAATGGAGGTGAGTGAAATCACAATGGAGGTGTGTGAAGTCATAGAATAGAGGTTTGTGAAGTCACAGAATGGAGGTGTGTGAAGTCATAGAAAGGAGCTGTGTGAACTCAGAATGGAGGTGTGTGAAGTCACAGAATTGAGTTGTGTGAAGTCACAGAATGGAGGTGTGTGAAATCGTAGAATGGAGGTGTGTGAAGTCACAGAATCGAGGTGTGTAAAGTCACAGAATGGAGGTGTGAGAAGTCACAGAATGGAGGTGTGTGATCTCACAATGGAGGTGAGTGAAGTCACAGAATGGAGGTGTGTGAAGTCATAGAATGGAAGTGTGTGAAGTCATAGATGGAGGTGTGTGATTTCAGAATGGAGGTGTGTGAAGTCACAGAATGGAGGTATGTGACGTCATAAATGTTGGTGTGTGAAGTCATAGAATGGAGGTGTGAAGTCATAGAATGGAGGTGTGTGAAGTCATAGTATGGAGGTGTGTGAAGTCACAGAAGGCAGGTGTGTGAAGTCACAGAATAGAGTTGTGTGAAGTCACAATGTAGGTGTGTGAATTCATAGAATGGAGGTGTGTGAAGTCAAAGAATGGAGGTGTGTGAAGTCATAGAATGTAGGTGTGTGAAATCACAGAATGGAGTTGTGTGTAGTCACTGAGTGTAGGTGTGCAAAGTCACCGAGTGGAGGTGTGTGAAGTCTCAGAATGGAGGTGGTGAAGTCATAGAATGGAGGTGTTTGAAGTCATAGAATGTTGGTTTTTGAAGACACAGAATGGAGGTGTGTGAAGTCATTGAATGGAGGTGTGTGACGTCAGATTGGAGGTGTGTGAAGTAACAGAATGGAGGTGTGTCAACTCAGAAAGGAGGTGTGTGAAGTCATAGAATGGAGGTGTGTGAAGTCATAGAATGCAGTTGTGTGAAATCATAGAATGGAGGTGTGTGAAGCCACAGAAATGAGGTGTTTGAAGTCAAAATGGAAGTGTGTGAAGTCAGACTGGAGATGTATGAAGTCGTAGAATGGAGGTGTGTGAAGTCATAGAATGGAGGTGTGTGAAGTCACAGAATGGAGGTGTGTGAACTCATAGAATGGAGGAGTGTGAAGTCAGAATGGAGGTGTGTGAAGTCACAGATGGAGGTGTGTGAAATCATAGAATGGAGGTGTGTGAAGTCACAGAATGGAGGTGTGTGAAGTCACAGAATGGAGGTGTGTGAACTCAGAATGGAGGTGTGTGAATTCACAGAAGGTAGGTTTGCTTATTCATAGAATGGATGTTTCTGAAGTAAGAATGAAGGTGTGTGAAGTCATAGAATGGAGGTGTGTGAAGTCAAAATGCAGGTGTGTGAAGTCAAACAATGGATGTGTGTTAAGTCACAGAATGGAGGTGTGTGAAGTCACAGAATGGAAGTGTGTGAAGTCAAAATGGAGGTGTGTGAAGTCATAGAATGGAGGTGTGTGAAATCATAGAATGGAGGTGTGTGAAGTCACAGATTGAGGTGAGTGAAGTCAGAATGGAGGTGTGTGAAGTCAGAATGGAGGTGTGTAAAGTCATAGAATGGAACTGTGTGAAGTCACAATGCAGGTGTGTGAACTCAGAGAATAATGTGTGTGAAGTCATAGAATGGAGGTGTGTAAAGCCATAGAATGTAGGTGTGTAAAGTCAAAAAATGGAGGTGTGTGAAGTCATAGAATGGAGGTGTTTGAGTCACAAAATGGAGGTGTGTGAACTGAGAATGCAGGTGTGGGCAGTCATAAAATGGATTTGTGTGAAGTCAGAGAATGGAGATGTGTTAAGGCACAGAATGGAGTTGTGTGAAATCATAGAATGGAGGTGTGTGAAGACAGAGAATCGAGGTGTGTGAAGTCACAGAATGGAGGTGTGTGAGGTCACAGAATGGAGGTGTGTGAACACACAATGGAGGTGAGTGAAGGCACAGAATTGAGGTGTGTGAAGTCATAGAATGGAGATGTGTGAAGTCACAGAATGGAGGTGTGTGAAGTCATAGAATGGAGGTGTTTGAAGTCACAAAATGGAGGTGTGTGAAGTCATAGAATGGAGGTGTGTGAAGTCAAAGGATGGAGGTTTGTGAAGTCATAGAATGCAGGTGTGTGAAGTCATGAAATGGAGATGTGTGAAGTCACAGAATGGAGCTGTGTGAAATCATAGAATGGAGGTGTGTGAAGTCAGAGAATCGAGGTGTGTGAATTCACAGAATGGAGGTGCGAGAAGTCAGAAAGGTGTTGTGTGAAGTCACAGAATTGAGGTGTGTGAAGTCATAGAACGGAGATGTGTGAAGTCATAGAATGGACGTGTGTGACGTCACAGAATCGAGGTGTGTGAAGTCATATAATGGAAGTGTGTGAAGTCATAGAATGGAGGTGTGTGAAGTCATAGAATGGAGGTGTGTGAAGTCACAGAAGGTAGGTGTGTGAAGTCACAGAATAGAGATGTGTGAAATCACAATGGAGGTGTGTGAATTCATAGAATCGAGATGTGTGAAGTGAAAGAATGGAGTTGTGTGAAGTCATAGAATGGAGGTGTGTGAAATCACAGAATGGATTTGTGTGTAGTCACAGAGTGGAGGTGTGTAAAGTCACAGATTGGAGGTGTGTGAAGTCAGATTGGAGGTGTGTGAAGTAACAGAATGGAGGTGTGTCAACTCAGAAAGGAGATGTGTGAAGTCATAGAATGGAGGTGTGTGAAGTCATCGAATGGAGGTGTTTGAAGTCATGGAATGTTGGTTTTTGAAGTCACAGAATGGAGGTGTGTGAAGTCATAGAATGGAGGTGTGTGAAGTCAGATTGGAGGTGTGTGAAGTAACAGGATGGAGGTGTGTCAACTCAGAAAGGAGGTGTGTGAAGTCATAGAATGGAGGTGTGTGAAGTCATAGATTGGAGGTGTGTGAAATCATAGAATGGAGGTCTGAGAAGTCACAGAAATGAGGTGTTTGAAGTCAAAATGGAAGTGTGTGAAGTCAGAATGGAAGTGTGTGATGTCATAGAATGGAGGTGTGTGAAGTCAAACAATAGAGGTGTGTGAGGTGAAACCATGGAGGTGTGTGAAGTCACAAAATGGATGTGTGTGAAGTCAAAACTGAAGTGTGTGAAGTCCCAAAATGGAGGTGTGTGAAGTCACAGAATGAAGGTGTGTGAAGTCAAAACGGTGGTGTGTGAAGTCACAAATGAACGTGTGTAAAGTCACAGAACGGAGGTGTGTGAAGTCAAAATGGAGGTGTGTGGAGTCAAAGAATGGAGGTGTGTGAAGTCATCGAATGGAGGTATGTAAAGTCATGTCATGGAGGTGTGTGAAGGCACAGAATGGAGGTGTGTGAAGTCAGAATTGAGGTGTGCTAAGTCATATAATGGAGGTGTGTGAAGTCAGAATGTAGGTGTGTGAAGTCATAGAATGGAGGTGTGTGAAGTCAGAATGGAGGTGTGTGAACTCATAAAATGGAGGTGTGTGAAGTCACAATGGAGGTGTGTGAAGTCATAGAATGGTGGTGTGTGAAGTTACAGAATGGAGGTGTGGAAGTCATAGAATGGAGGTGTGTGAAGTCAGAAATTGAGGTGTGTGAGGTCACAGAATATAGGTGTGGGAATTCAGAATGGAGGTGTTTGAAGTCATAGAATGGAGGTGTGTGAAGTCATGGAATGGAGGTGTGTGAAATCATAGAATGGAGGTGTGTGAAGTCACAGAATGGAGGTGTGTGAACACATAGAATGGAGGTGAGTGAAATCACAATGGAGGTGTGTGAAGTCATAGAATAGAGGTTTGTGAAGTCACAGAATGGAGGTGTGTGAAGTCATAGAAAGGAGCTGTGTGAATTCAGAATGGAGGTGTGTGAAGTCACAGAATGGAGGTTTGTGAAGTCACAGAATGGAGGTGTGTGAAGTCATAGAATGTTGGTGTGTGAAGTCATAAAATGGAGGTGTATGAAGTCATAGAATGGAGGTGGGTGAAGTCATAGAATGGAGGTGTGTGAATTCATAGAATGGAGGTTTGTGAAGTCACAGATTGAGGTGTGTGAAGTCAGAATGGAGGTGTGTGAAGTCAGAATGGAGGTGTGTAAAGTCATAGAATGGAGGTGTGTGAAGGCACAATGTAGGTGAGTGAAGTCATAGAATATATGTGTGTAAAGTCAAAAAATTGAGGTGTGTGAAGTCATAGAATGGAGGTGTTTGAGTCACAGAATGGAGGTGTGTGAAGTCATAGAATGGAGGTGTGTGAAGTCATAGAAGGTAGGTGTGTGAAGTCACAGAATAGAGATGTGTGAAATCACAATGGAGGTGTGTGAATTCATAGAATCGAGATGTGTGAAGTGAAAGAATGGAGTTGTGTGAAGTCATAGAATGGAGGTGTGTGAAATCACAGAATGGATTTGTGTGTAGTCACAGAGTGGAGGTGTGTAAAGTCACAGATTGGAGGTGTGTGAAGTCAGATTGGAGGTGTGTGAAGTAACAGAATGGAGGTGTGTCAACTCAGAAAGGAGATGTGTGAAGTCATAGAATGGAGGTGTGTGAAGTCATCGAATGGAGGTGTTTGAAGTCATGGAATGTTGGTTTTTGAAGTCACAGAATGGAGGTGTGTGAAGTCATAGAATGGAGGTGTGTGAAGTCAGATTGGAGGTGTGTGAAGTAACAGGATGGAGGTGTGTCAACTCAGAAAGGAGGTGTGTGAAGTCATAGAATGGAGGTGTGTGAAGTCATAGATTGGAGGTGTGTGAAATAATAGAATGGAGGTCTGAGAAGTCACAGAAATGAGGTGTTTGAAGTCAAAATGGAAGTGTGTGAAGTCAGAATGGAAGTGTGTGATGTCATAGAATGGAGGTGTGTGAAGTCAAACAATAGAGGTGTGTGAGGTGAAACCATGGAGGTGTGTGAAGTCACAAAATGGATGTGTGTGAAGTCAAAACTGAAGTGTGTGAAGTCCCAAAATGGAGGTGTGTGAAGTCACAGAATGAAGGTGTGTGAAGTCAAAACGGTGGTGTGTGAAGTCACAAATGAACGTGTGTAAAGTCACAGAATGGAGGTGTGTGAAGTCAAAATGGAGGTGTGTGGAGTCAAAGAATGGAGGTGTGTGAAGTCATCGAATGGAGGTATGTAAAGTCATGTCATGGAGGTGTGTGAAGGCACAGAATGGAGGTGTGTGAAGTCAGAATTGAGGTGTGCTAAGTCATATAATGGAGGTGTGTGAAGTCAGAATGTAGGTGTGTGAAGTCATAGAATGGAGGTGTGTGAAGTCAGAATGGAGGTGTGTGAACTCATAAAATGGAGGTGTGTGAAGTCACAATGGAGGTGTGTGAAGTCATAGAATGGTGGTGTGTGAAGTTACAGAATGGATGTGTGGAAGTCATAGAATGGAGGTGTGTGAAGTCAGAAATTGAGGTGTGTGAGGTCACAGAATATAGGTGTGGGAATTCAGAATGGAGGTGTTTGAAGTCATAGAATGGAGGTGTGTGAAGTCATGGAATGGAGGTGTGTGAAATCATAGAATGGAGGTGTGTGAAGTCACAGAATGGAGGTGTGTGAACACATAGAATGGAGGTGAGTGAAATCACAATGGAGGTGTGTGAAGTCATAGAATAGAGGTTTGTGAAGTCACAGAATGGAGGTGTGTGAAGTCATAGAAAGGAGCTGTGTGAATTCAGAATGGAGGTGTGTGAAGTCACAGAATGGAGGTTTGTGAAGTCACAGAATGGAGGTGTGTGAAGTCATAGAATGTTGGTGTGTGAAGTCATAAAATGGAGGTGTATGAAGTCATAGAATGGAGGTGGGTGAAGTCATAGAATGGAGGTGTGTGAATTCATAGAATGGAGGTTTGTGAAGTCACAGATTGAGGTGTGTGAAGTCAGAATGGAGGTGTGTGAAGTCAGAATGGAGGTGTGTAAAGTCATAGAATGGAGGTGTGTGAAGGCACAATGTAGGTGAGTGAAGTCATAGAATATATGTGTGTAAAGTCAAAAAATTGAGGTGTGTGAAGTCATAGAATGGAGGTGTTTGAGTCACAGAATGGAGGTGTGTGAAGTCATAGAATGGAGGTGTGTGAAGTCATAGAATGGAGGTGTGTGAAGTCACAATGGAGGTGTGTGAAATCAAAGCATGGAGGTTTGTTAAGTCATAGAATGGATTGTGTGTGCAATCATAGAATGGAGGTGTGTGAACTCACAGAATTGAGGTGTGTAAAGTCACAGAGTGGAGGTGTGTGAAGTCACAGAATTGAGTTGTGTGTGAAGTCATAGAATGGAGGTGTGTGAAGTCACAGAATGCAGGTGTGTAATGTCAGAATGGAGGTGTGTGAAGTCACAATGTAGGTGAGTGAAGTCATAGAATGTATGTGTGTAAAGTCAAGAAATTGAGGTGTGTGAAGTCATAGAATGGTGGTGTTTGAGTCACAGAATGGAGGTGTGTGAAGTCATAGATTGGAGGTGTGTGAAGTCATAGAATGGAGGTGTGTGAAGTCATATATTGGAGGTGTGTGAATTTACAGAATGGAGATGTGTGAACACACAATGGAAGTGAGTGAAGTCACAGAATGGAGGTGTGTGAAGTCGTAGAATGGAGGTGTGTGAAGTCAGAATGGAGGTATGTGAATTCACAGAATGGAGGTGTGTCAACTCAGAAAGGAGGTATGTGAAGTCATAGAACGGAGGTGTGTGAAGTCAAAGAATGGAGGTGTGGGAAAGCATAGAATGGAGGTGTGTGAAGTGACAGCACTGAAGTGTGTGAAGTCAGAATGCAGGTGCATGTATTCAGAATGGAGGTGTGTGAAGTCAGAGACTGGAGGTGTGTGAAGTCACAATATAGGTGTGTGAAGTCATAGAATGGAGGTGTGTGAAGTCTTAGAATGGAGGTGTGTGAAGTCACAAAATGGAGGTGTGTGAAGTCATATAATGGAGGTGTGTGATGTCATAGAATGGAGATGTGTGAACTCAGAATGGAGGTGTGTGAAGTCACAGAATTGAGTTGTGTGAAGTCACAGAATGGAGGTGTGTGAAATCGTAGAATGGAGGTGTGTGAAGTCACAGAATCGAGGTGTGTAAAGTCACAGAATGGAGGTGTGAGAAGTCACAGAATGGAGGTGTGTGATCTCACAATGGAGGTGAGTGAAGTCACAGAATGGAGGTGTGTGAAGTCATAGAATGGAAGTGTGTGAAGTCATAGATGGAGGTGTGTGATTTCAGAATGGAGGTGTGTGAAGTCACAGAATGGAGGTATGTGACGTCATAAATGTTGGTGTGTGAAGTCATAGAATGGAGGTGTGAAGTCATAGAATGGAGGTGTGTGAAGTCATAGAATGGAGGTGTGTGAAGTCACAGAAGGCAGGTGTGTGAAGTCACAGAATAGAGTTGTGTGAAGTCACAATGTAGGTGTGTGAATTCATAGAATGGAGGTGTGTGAAGTCAAAGAATGGAGGTGTGTGAAGTCATACAATGTAGGTGTGTGAAATCACAGAATGGAGTTGTGTGTAGTCACTGAGTGTAGGTGTGCAAAGTCACAGAGTGGAGGTGTGTGAAGTCTCAGAATGGAGGTGGTGAAGTCATAGAATGGAGGTGTTTGAAGTCATAGAATGTTAGTTTTTGAAGACACAGAATGGAGGTGTGTGAAGTCATTGAATGGAGGTGTGTGACGTCAGATTGGAAGTGTGTGAAGTAACAGAATGGAGGTGTGTCAACTCAGAAAGGAGGTGTGTGAAGTCATAGAATGGAGGTGTGTGAAGTCATAGAATGCAGTTGTGTGAAATCATAGAATGGAGGTGTGTGAAGCCACAGAAATGAGGTGTTTGAAGTCAAAATGGAAGTGTGTGAAGTCAGACTGGAGATGTGTGAAGTCGTAGAATGGAGGTGTGTGAAATCATAGAATGGAGGTGTGTGAAGTCACAGAATGGAGGTGTGTGAACTCATAGAATGGAGGAGTGTGAAGTCAGAATGGAGGTGTGTGAAGTCACAGATGGAGGTGTGTGAAATCATAGAATGGAGGTGTGTGAAGTCACAGAATGGAGGTGTGTGAAGTCACAGAATGGAGGTGTGTGAACTCAGAATGGAGGTGTGTGAATTCACAGAAGGTAGGTTTGCTTATTCATAGAATGGATGTTTCTGAAGTAAGAATGAAGGTGTGTGAAGTCATAGAATGGAGGTGTGTGAAGTCAAAATGCAGGTGTGTGAAGTCAAACAATGGATGTGTGTTAAGTCACAGAATGGAGGTGTGTGAAGTCACAGAATGGAAGTGTGTGAAGTCAAAATGGAGGTGTGTGAAGTCATAGAATGGAGGTGTGTGAAATCATAGAATGGAGGTGTGTGAAGTCACAGAATGGAGGTGTGTGAACACATAGAATGGAGGTGAGTGAAATCACAATGGAGGTGTGTGAAGTCATAGAATAGAGGTTTGTGAAGTCACAGAATGGAGGTGTGTGAAGTCATAGAAAGGAGCTGTGTGAATTCAGAATGGAGGTGTGTGAAGTCACAGAATGGAGGTTTGTGAAGTCACAGAATGGAGGTGTGTGAAGTCATAGAATGTTGGTGTGTGAAGTCATACAATGGAGGTGTATGAAGTCATAGAATGGAGGTGGGTGAAGTCATAGAATGGAGGTGTGTGAATTCATAGAATGGAGGTTTGTGAAGTCACAGATTGAGGTGTGTGAAGTCAGAATGGAGGTGTGTGAAGTCAGAATGGAGGTGTGTAAAGTCATAGAATGGAGGTGTGTGAAGGCACAATGTAGGTGAGTGAAGTCATAGAATATATGTGTGTAAAGTCAAAAAATTGAGGTGTGTGAAGTCATAGAATGGAGGTGTTTGAGTCACAGAATGGAGGTGTGTGAAGTCATAGAATGGAGGTGTGTGAAGTCATAGAAGGTAGGTGTGTGAAGTCACAGAATAGAGATGTGTGAAATCACAATGGAGGTGTGTGAATTCATAGAATCGAGATGTGTGAAGTGAAAGAATGGAGTTGTGTGAAGTCATAGAATGGAGGTGTGTGAAATCACAGAATGGATTTGTGTGTAGTCACAGAGTGGAGGTGTGTAAAGTCACAGATTGGAGGTGTGTGAAGTCAGATTGGAGGTGTGTGAAGTAACAGAATGGAGGTGTGTCAACTCAGAAAGGAGATGTGTGAAGTCATAGAATGGAGGTGTGTGAAGTCATCGAATGGAGGTGTTTGAAGTCATGGAATGTTGGTTTTTGAAGTCACAGAATGGAGGTGTGTGAAGTCATAGAATGGAGGTGTGTGAAGTCAGATTGGAGGTGTGTGAAGTAACAGGATGGAGGTGTGTCAACTCAGAAAGGAGGTGTGTGAAGTCATAGAATGGAGGTGTGTGAAGTCATAGATTGGAGGTGTGTGAAATCATAGAATGGAGGTCTGAGAAGTCACAGAAATGAGGTGTTTGAAGTCAAAATGGAAGTGTGTGAAGTCAGAATGGAAGTGTGTGATGTCATAGAATGGAGGTGTGTGAAGTCAAACAATAGAGGTGTGTGAGGTGAAACCATGGAGGTGTGTGAAGTCACAAAATGGATGTGTGTGAAGTCAAAACTGAAGTGTGTGAAGTCCCAAAATGGAGGTGTGTGAAGTCACAGAATGAAGGTGTGTGAAGTCAAAACGGTGGTGTGTGAAGTCACAAATGAACGTGTGTAAAGTCACAGAATGGAGGTGTGTGAAGTCAAAATGGAGGTGTGTGGAGTCAAAGAATGGAGGTGTGTGAAGTCATCGAATGGAGGTATGTAAAGTCATGTCATGGAGGTGTGTGAAGGCACAGAATGGAGGTGTGTGAAGTCAGAATTGAGGTGTGCTAAGTCATATAATGGAGGTGTGTGAAGTCAGAATGTAGGTGTGTGAAGTCATAGAATGGAGGTGTGTGAAGTCAGAATGGAGGTGTGTGAACTCATAAAATGGAGGTGTGTGAAGTCACAATGGAGGTGTGTGAAGTCATAGAATGGTGGTGTGTGAAGTTACAGAATGGATGTGTGGAAGTCATAGAATGGAGGTGTGTGAAGTCAGAAATTGAGGTGTGTGAGGTCACAGAATATAGGTGTGGGAATTCAGAATGGAGGTGTTTGAAGTCATAGAATGGAGGTGTGTGAAGTCATGGAATGGAGGTGTGTGAAATCATAGAATGGAGGTGTGTGAAGTCACAGAATGGAGGTGTGTGAACACATAGAATGGAGGTGAGTGAAATCACAATGGAGGTGTGTGAAGTCATAGAATAGAGGTTTGTGAAGTCACAGAATGGAGGTGTGTGAAGTCATAGAAAGGAGCTGTGTGAATTCAGAATGGAGGTGTGTGAAGTCACAGAATGGAGGTTTGTGAAGTCACAGAATGGAGGTGTGTGAAGTCATAGAATGTTGGTGTGTGAAGTCATACAATGGAGGTGTATGAAGTCATAGAATGGAGGTGGGTGAAGTCATAGAATGGAGGTGTGTGAATTCATAGAATGGAGGTTTGTGAAGTCACAGATTGAGGTGTGTGAAGTCAGAATGGAGGTGTGTGAAGTCAGAATGGAGGTGTGTAAAGTCATAGAATGGAGGTGTGTGAAGGCACAATGTAGGTGAGTGAAGTCATAGAATATATGTGTGTAAAGTCAAAAAATTGAGGTGTGTGAAGTCATAGAATGGAGGTGTTTGAGTCACAGAATGGAGGTGTGTGAAGTCATAGAATGGAGGTGTGTGAAGTCATAGAATGGAGGTGTGTGAAGTCACAATGGAGGTGTGTGAAATCAAAGCATGGAGGTTTGTTAAGTCATAGAATGGATTGTGTGTGCAATCATAGAATGGAGGTGTGTGAACTCACAGAATTGAGGTGTGTAAAGTCACAGAGTGGAGGTGTGTGAAGTCACAGAATTGAGTTGTGTGTGAAGTCATAGAATGGAGGTGTGTGAAGTCACAGAATGCAGGTGTGTAATGTCAGAATGGAGGTGTGTGAAGTCACAATGTAGGTGAGTGAAGTCATAGAATGTATGTGTGTAAAGTCAAGAAATTGAGGTGTGTGAAGTCATAGAATGGTGGTGTTTGAGTCACAGAATGGAGGTGTGTGAAGTCATAGATTGGAGGTGTGTGAAGTCATAGAATGGAGGTGTGTGAAGTCATATATTGGAGGTGTGTGAATTTACAGAATGGAGATGTGTGAACACACAATGGAAGTGAGTGAAGTCACAGAATGGAGGTGTGTGAAGTCGTAGAATGGAGGTGTGTGAAGTCAGAATGGAGGTATGTGAATTCACAGAATGGAGGTGTGTCAACTCAGAAAGGAGGTATGTGAAGTCATAGAACGGAGGTGTGTGAAGTCAAAGAATGGAGGTGTGGGAAAGCATAGAATGGAGGTGTGTGAAGTGACAGCACTGAAGTGTGTGAAGTCAGAATGCAGGTGCATGTATTCAGAATGGAGGTGTGTGAAGTCAGAGACTGGAGGTGTGTGAAGTCACAATATAGGTGTGTGAAGTCATAGAATGGAGGTGTGTGAAGTCTTAGAATGGAGGTGTGTGAAGTCACAAAATGGAGGTGTGTGAAGTCATATAATGGAGGTGTGTGATGTCATAGAATGGAGATGTGTGAACTCAGAATGGAGGTGTGTGAAGTCACAGAATTGAGTTGTGTGAAGTCACAGAATGGAGGTGTGTGAAATCGTAGAATGGAGGTGTGTGAAGTCACAGAATCGAGGTGTGTAAAGTCACAGAATGGAGGTGTGAGAAGTCACAGAATGGAGGTGTGTGATCTCACAATGGAGGTGAGTGAAGTCACAGAATGGAGGTGTGTGAAGTCATAGAATGGAAGTGTGTGAAGTCATAGATGGAGGTGTGTGATTTCAGAATGGAGGTGTGTGAAGTCACAGAATGGAGGTATGTGACGTCATAAATGTTGGTGTGTGAAGTCATAGAATGGAGGTGTGAAGTCATAGAATGGAGGTGTGTGAAGTCATAGAATGGAGGTGTGTGAAGTCACAGAAGGCAGGTGTGTGAAGTCACAGAATAGAGTTGTGTGAAGTCACAATGTAGGTGTGTGAATTCATAGAATGGAGGTGTGTGAAGTCAAAGAATGGAGGTGTGTGAAGTCATACAATGTAGGTGTGTGAAATCACAGAATGGAGTTGTGTGTAGTCACTGAGTGTAGGTGTGCAAAGTCACAGAGTGGAGGTGTGTGAAGTCTCAGAATGGAGGTGGTGAAGTCATAGAATGGAGGTGTTTGAAGTCATAGAATGTTGGTTTTTGAAGACACAGAATGGAGGTGTGTGAAGTCATTGAATGGAGGTGTGTGACGTCAGATTGGAAGTGTGTGAAGTAACAGAATGGAGGTGTGTCAACTCAGAAAGGAGGTGTGTGAAGTCATAGAATGGAGGTGTGTGAAGTCATAGAATGCAGTTGTGTGAAATCATAGAATGGAGGTGTGTGAAGCCACAGAAATGAGGTGTTTGAAGTCAAAATGGAAGTGTGTGAAGTCAGACTGGAGATGTGTGAAGTCGTAGAATGGAGGTGTGTGAAATCATAGAATGGAGGTGTGTGAAGTCACAGAATGGAGGTGTGTGAACTCATAGAATGGAGGAGTGTGAAGTCAGAATGGAGGTGTGTGAAGTCACAGATGGAGGTGTGTGAAATCATAGAATGGAGGTGTGTGAAGTCACAGAATGGAGGTGTGTGAAGTCACAGAATGGAGGTGTGTGAACTCAGAATGGAGGTGTGTGAATTCACAGAAGGTAGGTTTGCTTATTCATAGAATGGATGTTTCTGAAGTAAGAATGAAGGTGTGTGAAGTCATAGAATGGAGGTGTGTGAAGTCAAAATGCAGGTGTGTGAAGTCAAACAATGGATGTGTGTTAAGTCACAGAATGGAGGTGTGTGAAGTCACAGAATGGAAGTGTGTGAAGTCAAAATGGAGGTGTGTGAAGTCATAGAATGGAGGTGTGTGAAATCATAGAATGGAGGTGTGTGAAGTCACAGATTGAGGTGAGTGAAGTCAGAATGGAGGTGTGTGAAGTCAGAATGGAGGTGTGTAAAGTCATAGAATGGAAGTGTGTGAAGTCACAATGCAGGTGTGTGAACTCAGAGAATGAATGTGTGTGAAGTCATAGAATGGAGGTGTGTAAAGCCATAGAATGTAGGTGTGTAAAGTCAAAAAATGGAGGTGTGTGAAGTCATAGAATGGAGGTGTTTGAGTCACAAAATGGAGGTGTGTGAACTGAGAATGCAGGTGTGGGCAGTCATAAAATGGATTTGTGTGAAGTCAGAGAATGGAGATGTGTTAAGGCACAGAATGGAGTTGTGTGAAATCATAGAATGGAGGTGTGTGAAGACAGAGAATCGAGGTGTGTGAAGTCACAAAATGGAGGTGTGTGAGGTCACAGAATGGAGGTGTGTGAACACACAATGGAGGTGAGTGAAGGCACAGAATGGAGGTGTGTGAAGTCATAGAATGGAGATGTGTGAAGTCACAGAATGGAGGTGTGTGAAGTCATATATTGGAGGTGTTTGAAGTCACAAAATGGAGGTGTGTGAAGTCATAGAATGGAGGTGTGTGAAGTCAAAGGATGGAGGTTTGTGAAGTCATAGAATGCAGGTGTGTGAAGTCATGAAATGGAGATGTGTGAAGTCACAGAATGGAGCTGTGTGAAATCATAGAATGGAGGTGTGTGAAGTCAGAGAATCGAGGTGTGTGAAGTCACAGAATGGAGGTGCGAGAAGTCAGAATGGTGTTGTGTGAAGTCACAGAATTGAGGTGTGTGAAGTCATAGAACGGAGATGTGTGAAGTCATAGAATGGAGGTGTGTGACGTCACAGAATCGAGGTGTGTGAAGTCATATAATGGAAGTGTGTGAAGTCATAGAATGGAGGTGTGTGAAGTCATAGAATGGAGGTGTGTGAAGTCACAGAAGGTAGGTGTGTGAAGTCACAGAATAGAGATGTGTGAAATCACAATGGAGGTGTGTGAATTCATAGAATCGAGATGTGTGAAGTGAAAGAATGGAGTTGTGTGAAGTCATAGAATGGAGGTGTGTGAAATCACAGAATGGATTTGTGTGTAGTCACAGAGTGGAGGTGTGTAAAGTCACAGATTGGAGGTGTGTGAAGTCAGATTGGAGGTGTGTGAAGTAACAGAATGGAGGTGTGTCAACTCAGAAAGGAGATGTGTGAAGTAATAGAATGGAGGTGTGTGAAGTCATCGAATGGAGGTGTTTGAAGTCATGTAATGTTGGTTTTTGAAGTCACAGAATGGAGGTGTGTGAAGTCATAGAATGGAGGTGTGTGAAGTCAGATTGGAGGTGTGTGAAGTAACAGGATGGAGGTGTGTCAACTCAGAAAGGAGGTGTGTGAAGTCATAGAATGGAGGTGTGTGAACTCATAGATTGGAGGTGTGTGAAATCATAGAATGGAGGTCTGAGAAGTCACAGAAATGAGGTGTTTGAAGTCAAAATGGAAGTGTGTGAAGTCAGAATGGAAGTGTGTGATGTCATAGAATGGAGGTGTGTGAAGTCACAGAATGGAGGTGTGTGAACTCATACAATGGAGGAGTGTGAAGTCATGGAATGGAGGCGTGTGAAGTCACAGATGGAGGTGTGTGAAGTCATAGAATGGAGGTGTGTGAAGTTACAGAATGGAGGTGTGTGAAGTCACAGAATCGAGGTGTGTGAACTCAGAATGGAGGTGTGTGAATTCACAGAAGGGAGGTTTGTGAAGTCATAGAATGGATGTTTCTGAAGTAAGAATGAAGTTGTGTGAAGCCATAAAATGGAGGTGTGTGAAGTCAAAATGCAGGTGTGTGAAGTCAAACAATGGAGGTGTGTGAAGTCACAGAATGGAGGTGTGTGAAGTCACAGAATGGAAGTGTGTGAAGTCAAAATGGAGGTGTGTGAAGTCAGCGAATGGAGGTGTGTGAAGTCAAATCATGGACGTGTGTGAAGTCAAAATTTTGGTGTGTGAAGTCACAAATGCAGGTGTGTGAAGTCACAGAATGGAGGTGTGTGAAGTCAAAATGGAGGTGTTTGAAGTCAAAGAATGGATGTGTTTGAAGTCATAGAATGGAGGTGTATGAAGTCATGGAAAGGAGGTTTGTGAAGTCAAACATTGGAAGTGTGTAAAGTTACAGAATGGAGGTGTGTGAAGTCATCGAATGGAGGTGTGTGAAGTCAGAGAATGGAGGTGTGTGAAGTCAGAAAGCAGGTGTGTGAAGTCGTAGAATGGAGGTGTTGAAGTCATAGAATGGAGGTGTGTGAAGTCATAGATTGGAAGCGTGTGAAGTCATAGAATGGAGGTGTGTGAAGTCATAGATTGAAGGTGTGTGGAAGTCATAGTATGGAGGTGTGTGAAGTCACAGAAAGGAGGTGTGTGAAGTCACAGAATGGAGTTGTGTGAAGTCACAATAGAGGTGTGTGAAGTCATAGAATGGAGGTGTGTGAAGTCATAGAATGGAGGAGTGTGAACTCAGAATGGAGATGTGTAGTCACATAATGGAGCTGTGTGAAGTCATAGAATGTTGGTGTGTGAAGTCATAGAATGGAGGTGTATGAAGTCATAGAATGGAGGTGTGTGAAGTCAGAATGCAGGTGTGTGAAGTCATAGAATGGAGGTGTGTGAAGTCATAGAATGGAGGTTTGTGAAGTCATAGATTGGAAGTGTGTGAAGTTATAGAATGGAGGTGTGTGTAGTCATAGAATGGAGGTGTGTGAAGTCACAGAATGGAGGTGTGTGAAGTCACAGAATCGAGTTGTGTGAAGTCACAATGGAGGTGTGTGAAGTCATAGAATGGAGGTGTGTGAAGTCAGAATAGAGGTGTGCGAAGTCATAGAATGGAGGTGTGTGGAGTCAGAATGGAGCTGTTTGAAGTCTTAGAATTCAGGTGTGTGAAGTCAGAATGGAGGTGTATGAACTCATAGAATGGAGGAGTGTGAAGTCACAATGGAGGTGTGTGAAGTCATAGAATGGGGGTTTTTGCAGTCACAGAATGGAGGTTTGTGAAGTCATAGAATGCAGGTGTGGGAAGTAAAAATGGAGTTTGTGAACTCATAGAATGAAGGTGTGTGAACTCATAGAATGGAGGTTTTGATGTCATGGAATGGAGGTGTGTGAAGTCAAAGAATGGAGGTGTGTGAAGTCAAAGAATGGAGGTGTGTGAAGTCAAACAATAGAGGTGTGTGAAGTCAAACAATGGAGGTCTGTGAAGTCACAGAATGGATGTGTGTGAAGTCAAAACGGAGGTGTGTGAAGTCACAAAATGGAGGTGTGTGAAGTCACAGAATGAAGGTGTGTGAAGTCAAAAAGGTGGTGTGTGAAGTCACAAATGGACGTGTGTAAAGTCACAGAATGGAGGGGTGTGAAGTCAAAATGGAGGTGTATGAAGTCAAAGAATGGAGGTGTGTGAAGTCATTGAATGGAGGTATGTAAAGTCATGTCATGGAGGTGTGTGAAGTCACAGAATGGAGGTGTGTGAAATCAGAATTGAGGTGTGCTAAGTCATAGAATGGAGGTGTGTGAAGTCAGAATGGAGGTGTGTGAACTCATAGAACGGAGGTGTGTGAACTCATAGAATGGAGGTATGTGAAGTCACAATGGAGTTATGTGAAGTAATAGAATGGTGGTATGTGAAGTTACAGAATGGAGGTGTGGAAGTCATAGAATGGAGGTGTGTGAAGTCAGAAATTGAGGTGTGTGAATTCACAGAATATAGGTGTGTGAATTCAGAATGGAGGTGTGTGAAGTCATATAATGGAGGTGTGTGAAGTCATGGAATGGAGGTGTGTGAAATCATAGAATGGACGTGTGGCAAGTCACAGAATGGAGGTGTGTGAAGTCAGAATGGAGGTGTGTGAAGTGATAGAATTGAGGTGTGTAAAGTCAGAATGGAGGTGTGTGAACACATAGAAGGGATGTGTGTGAAATCACAATGGAGGTGTGTGAAGTCATAGAATAGAGGTGTGTGAAGTCACAGAAGGAGATGTGTGAAGTCATAGAAAGGAGCTGTGTGAATTCAGAATGGAGGTGTGTGAAGTCACAGAATGGAGGTTTGTGAAGTCACAGAATGGGGGTGTGTGATGTCATAGAATGGATGTTTGTGAAGTAAGAATGAAGGTGTGTGAAGTCATAGAATGGAGGTGTGTGAAGTCAAAATGGAGGTGTGTGAACTCATAGAATAGAGATGTGTGACATCATAGAATGGAGATGTGTGAAGTCATGGATTGGAGGTGTGAAATCCAAGAATAGAGGAGTGCGAAATCAAACAATGGAGGTGTGTGAAGTCACAGAATGGAGGTGTGCGAAGTCACATAATGGAAGTGTGTGAAGTCAAAATTGAGGTGTGTGAAGTCACAGAATGGAGGTGTGTGAAGTCACAGAATGGAGGTGTGAAGTCAAAATTGTGATGTGTGAAGTCACAAATGAAGGTGTGTGAAGTCATAGAATTGTGGTGTGTGAAGTCAAAATGGAGGTGTGTGAAATCAAAGAAAGGAGGTTTGTGAAGTCATAGAATAGAGATTTGTGAAGTCATAGAATGGATGTGTGTGAAGTCAGAATGAAGATGTGTGAAGTCACAGAATGGAGATGTGTGAAGTCAAAGAATATTGGTGTGTGAAGTCATAGAATGGAGGTGTGTGAAGTCTAGAAAGGAGGTGTGTGAAGTCATAGAATGGAGGTGTGTGAAGTCACAGAAAGGAGGTGTGTGAAGTCACAGAATGGAGGTGTGTAAACTCACAGAGTGGAGGTGTGTGAAGGCACAGAATGGAGGGGTGTGAAGTCAAAGAATGGAGGTATGTGAAGTCACAGAATGGAGGGGTGTGAAGTCAGAATAGAGGTGTGCGAAATCATAGAATGGAGGTCTGTGAAGTCAGAATGGAGCTGTGTTAACTCATAGAACGGAGGTGTGTGAAGTCACAATGGAGATGTGTGAAGTCATAGAATGGTGGATTTTGAAGTCACAGAATGGAGGTGTGTGAAGTCATAGAATGGACGTGGGTGAAGTCAGATTGGAGGTATGTGAAGTCACAGAATGGAGGTGTGTCAACACAGAAAGCAGGTATGTGAAGTCATAGAATGGAGGTGTGTGAAATCAAAGAATGGAGGTGTGGGAAATCATAGAATGGAAGTGTGTGAAGTCACAGAATTGAGGTGTGTGAAGTCGGAATGGAGGTGTGTGAAGTCACAATGCAGGTGTGTGAACTGATAGAACATAGGTGTGTTAAGTCACAATGTAGGTGTGTGAAGTCATAGAATGGAGGTGTGTGAAGTCATAGAATGGAGGTGTGTGAAGTCACAATATGGAGGTGTGTGAAGTCATATAATGTAGGTGTGTGAAGTCACAGAATGGAGGTGTGTGAAGTCATAGAATGGAGATGTGTGAAGTCACAGAATGGAGGTGTGTGAAATCGTAGAATGGAGGTGTGTGAAGTCAGAGAATCGAAGGGTGTGAAGTCACAGAATGGAGGTGTGTGAAGTCACAGAATTGAGGTGTGTGAACTCACAATGGAGGTGAGTGAAGTCACAGAATGGAGGTGTGTGAAGAAATAGAATGGAAGTGTGTGAAGTCATAGAATGGAGGTGTGTGATGTCAGAATGGAGGTGTGTGAAGTCACAGAATGGAGGTATGTGACGTCATAAATGTTGGTGTGTGAAGTCATAGAATGGAAGTGTGAAGTCATAGAATGGAGGTGTGTGAAGTCATAGAATGGATGTTTCTGAAGTAAGAATGAATGTGTGTGAAGTCATAGAATGGAGGTGTGTGAAGTCAAAATGCAGGTGTGTGAAGTCAAACAATGGAGGTGTGTGAAGTCACAGAATGGAGGTGTGTGAAGTCACAGAATGGAAGTGTGTGAAGTCAAAATGGAGGTGTTTGAAGTCAGAGAATGGAGGTGTGTGAAGTCAAAGAATGGAAGTGTGTGAAGTCAAAATTGTGGTGTGTGAAGTCACAAATGCAGGTGTGTGAAATCAGAGAATGGAGGTGTGTGAAGTCAAAATGGAGGTGTGTGAAGTCAAAGAATGGTTTTGTTTGAAGTCATAGAATGGAGGTGTATGAAGTCATTTAATGGAGGTTTGTGAAGTCAAATATTGGAAGTGTGTGAAGTTACAGAATGGAGGTGTGTGAAGTCATAGAATGGAGGTGTGTGAAGTCATAGAATGGAGGTGTGTGAAGTCATAGATTGGAAGCGTGTGAAGTCATAGAATGGAGGTATGTGAAGTCATAGAATGGAGGTGTGTGAAGTCATATAATGGAAGTGTGTGAAGTCATAGAATGGAGGTGTATGAACTCAGAATTGAGGTGTGTGAAATCATGGACTGGACGTGTGTGAAATCAAAGAATGGAGGTGTGGGAAGTGAAAAAATGGAGGTGTGTGAAGTCACAGAATGGAAGTGTGTGAAGTCAAAATTGAGGTGTGTGAAGTCACAGAATGGAGGTGTGTGAAGTCACAGAATGGAGGTGTGTGAAGTCAAAATGGAGGTGTGTGAAGTCAAAGAAAGAGGTGTGTGAAGTCATAGAATGCAGGTCTGTGAAGTCATAGAATGGAGGTGTGTGAAGTCATAGAATGGAGGTGAGTGAAGTCACAGAATGGAGGTGTGTGAAGTCATAGAATGGAAGTGTGTGAAGTCATAGATGGAGGTGTGTGATTTCAGAATGGAGGTGTGTGAAGTCACAGAATGGAGGTATGTGACGTCATAAATGTTGGTGTGTGAAGTCATAGAATGGAGGTGTGAAGTCATAGAATGGAGGTGTGTGAAGTCATAGAATGGAGGTGTGTGAAGTCACAGAAGGCAGGTGTGTGAAGTCACAGAATAGAGTTGTGTGAAGTCACAATGTAGGTGTGTGAATTCATAGAATGGAGGTGTGTGAAGTCAAAGAATGGAGGTGTGTGAAGTCATACAATGTAGGTGTGTGAAATCACAGAATGGAGTTGTGTGTAGTCACTGAGTGTAGGTGTGCAAAGTCACAGAGTGGAGGTGTGTGAAGTCTCAGAATGGAGGTGGTGAAGTCATAGAATGGAGGTGTTTGAAGTCATAGAATGTTGGTTTTTGAAGACACAGAATGGAGGTGTGTGAAGTCATTGAATGGAGGTGTGTGACGTCAGATTGGAAGTGTGTGAAGTAACAGAATGGAGGTGTGTCAACTCAGAAAGGAGGTGTGTGAAGTCATAGAATGGAGGTGTGTGAAGTCATAGAATGCAGTTGTGTGAAATCATAGAATGGAGGTGTGTGAAGCCACAGAAATGAGGTGTTTGAAGTCAAAATGGAAGTGTGTGAAGTCAGACTGGAGATGTGTGAAGTCGTAGAATGGAGGTGTGTGAAATCATAGAATGGAGGTGTGTGAAGTCACAGAATGGAGGTGTGTGAACTCATAGAATGGAGGAGTGTGAAGTCAGAATGGAGGTGTGTGAAGTCACAGATGGAGGTGTGTGAAATCATAGAATGGAGGTGTGTGAAGTCACAGAATGGAGGTGTGTGAAGTCACAGAATGGAGGTGTGTGAACTCAGAATGGAGGTGTGTGAATTCACAGAAGGTAGGTTTGCTTATTCATAGAATGGATGTTTCTGAAGTAAGAATGAAGGTGTGTGAAGTCATAGAATGGAGGTGTGTGAAGTCAAAATGCAGGTGTGTGAAGTCAAACAATGGATGTGTGTTAAGTCACAGAATGGAGGTGTGTGAAGTCACAGAATGGAAGTGTGTGAAGTCAAAATGGAGGTGTGTGAAGTCATAGAATGGAGGTGTGTGAAATCATAGAATGGAGGTGTGTGAAGTCACAGATTGAGGTGAGTGAAGTCAGAATGGAGGTGTGTGAAGTCAGAATGGAGGTGTGTAAAGTCATAGAATGGAAGTGTGTGAAGTCACAATGCAGGTGTGTGAACTCAGAGAATGAATGTGTGTGAAGTCATAGAATGGAGGTGTGTAAAGCCATAGAATGTAGGTGTGTAAAGTCAAAAAATGGAGGTGTGTGAAGTCATAGAATGGAGGTGTTTGAGTCACAAAATGGAGGTGTGTGAACTGAGAATGCAGGTGTGGGCAGTCATAAAATGGATTTGTGTGAAGTCAGAGAATGGAGATGTGTTAAGGCACAGAATGGAGTTGTGTGAAATCATAGAATGGAGGTGTGTGAAGACAGAGAATCGAGGTGTGTGAAGTCACAAAATGGAGGTGTGTGAGGTCACAGAATGGAGGTGTGTGAACACACAATGGAGGTGAGTGAAGGCACAGAATGGAGGTGTGTGAAGTCATAGAATGGAGATGTGTGAAGTCACAGAATGGAGGTGTGTGAAGTCATAGATTGGAGGTGTTTGAAGTCACAAAATGGAGGTGTGTGAAGTCATAGAATGGAGGTGTGTGAAGTCAAAGGATGGAGGTTTGTGAAGTCATAGAATGCAGGTGTGTGAAGTCATGAAATGGAGATGTGTGAAGTCACAGAATGGAGCTGTGTGAAATCATAGAATGGAGGTGTGTGAAGTCAGAGAATCGAGGTGTGTGAAGTCACAGAATGGAGGTGCGAGAAGTCAGAATGGTGTTGTGTGAAGTCACAGAATTGAGGTGTGTGAAGTCATAGAACGGAGATGTGTGAAGTCATAGAATGGAGGTGTGTGACGTCACAGAATCGAGGTGTGTGAAGTCATATAATGGAAGTGTGTGAAGTCATAGAATGGAGGTGTGTGAAGTCATAGAATGGAGGTGTGTGAAGTCACAGAAGGTAGGTGTGTGAAGTCACAGAATAGAGATGTGTGAAATCACAATGGAGGTGTGTGAATTCATAGAATCGAGATGTGTGAAGTGAAAGAATGGAGTTGTGTGAAGTCATAGAATGGAGGTGTGTGAAATCACAGAATGGATTTGTGTGTAGTCACAGAGTGGAGGTGTGTAAAGTCACAGATTGGAGGTGTGTGAAGTCAGATTGGAGGTGTGTGAAGTAACAGAATGGAGGTGTGTCAACTCAGAAAGGAGATGTGTGAAGTAATAGAATGGAGGTGTGTGAAGTCATCGAATGGAGGTGTTTGAAGTCATGTAATGTTGGTTTTTGAAGTCACAGAATGGAGGTGTGTGAAGTCATAGAATGGAGGTGTGTGAAGTCAGATTGGAGGTGTGTGAAGTAACAGGATGGAGGTGTGTCAACTCAGAAAGGAGGTGTGTGAAGTCATAGAATGGAGGTGTGTGAACTCATAGATTGGAGGTGTGTGAAATCATAGAATGGAGGTCTGAGAAGTCACAGAAATGAGGTGTTTGAAGTCAAAATGGAAGTGTGTGAAGTCAGAATGGAAGTGTGTGATGTCATAGAATGGAGGTGTGTGAAGTCACAGAATGGAGGTGTGTGAACTCATACAATGGAGGAGTGTGAAGTCATGGAATGGAGGCGTGTGAAGTCACAGATGGAGGTGTGTGAAGTCATAGAATGGAGGTGTGTGAAGTTACAGAATGGAGGTGTGTGAAGTCACAGAATCGAGGTGTGTGAACTCAGAATGGAGGTGTGTGAATTCACAGAAGGGAGGTTTGTGAAGTCATAGAATGGATGTTTCTGAAGTAAGAATGAAGTTGTGTGAAGCCATAAAATGGAGGTGTGTGAAGTCAAAATGCAGGTGTGTGAAGTCAAACAATGGAGGTGTGTGAAGTCACAGAATGGAGGTGTGTGAAGTCACAGAATGGAAGTGTGTGAAGTCAAAATGGAGGTGTGTGAAGTCAGCGAATGGAGGTGTGTGAAGTCAAATCATGGACGTGTGTGAAGTCAAAATTTTGGTGTGTGAAGTCACAAATGCAGGTGTGTGAAGTCACAGAATGGAGGTGTGTGAAGTCAAAATGGAGGTGTTTGAAGTCAAAGAATGGATGTGTTTGAAGTCATAGAATGGAGGTGTATGAAGTCATGGAAAGGAGGTTTGTGAAGTCAAACATTGGAAGTGTGTAAAGTTACAGAATGGAGGTGTGTGAAGTCATCGAATGGAGGTGTGTGAAGTCAGAGAATGGAGGTGTGTGAAGTCAGAAAGCAGGTGTGTGAAGTCATAGAATGGAGGTGTTGAAGTCATAGAATGGAGGTGTGTGAAGTCATAGATTGGAAGCGTGTGAAGTCATAGAATGGAGGTGTGTGAAGTCATAGATTGAAGGTGTGTGGAAGTCATAGTATGGAGGTGTGTGAAGTCACATAAAGGAGGTGTGTGAAGTCACAGAATGGAGTTGTGTGAAGTCACAATAGAGGTGTGTGAAGTCATAGAATGGAGGTGTGTGAAGTCATAGAATGGAGGAGTGTGAACTCAGAATGGAGAAGTGTAGTCACATAATGGAGCTGTGTGAAGTCATAGAATGTTGGTGTGTGAAGTCATAGAATGGAGGTGTATGAAGTCATAGAATGGAGGTGTGTGAAGTCAGAATGCAGGTGTGTGAAGTCATAGAATGGAGGTGTGTGAAGTCATAGAATGGAGGTTTGTGAAGTCATAGATTGGAAGTGTGTGAAGTTATAGAATGGAGGTGTGTGTAGTCATAGAATGGAGGTGTGTGAAGTCACAGAATGGAGGTGTGTGAAGTCACAGAATCGAGTTGTGTGAAGTCACAATGGAGGTGTGTGAAGTCATAGAATGGAGGTGTGTGAAGTCAGAATAGAGGTGTGCGAAGTCATAGAATGGAGGTGTGTGGAGTCAGAATGGAGCTGTTTGAAGTCTTAGAATTCAGGTGTGTGAAGTCAGAATGGAGGTGTATGAACTCATAGAATGGAGGAGTGTGAAGTCACAATGGAGGTGTGTGAAGTCATAGAATGGGGGTTTTTGCAGTCACAGAATGGAGGTTTGTGAAGTCATAGAATGCAGGTGTGGGAAGTAAAAATGGAGTTTGTGAACTCATAGAATGAAGGTGTGTGAACTCATAGAATGGAGGTTTTGATGTCATGGAATGGAGGTGTGTGAAGTCAAAGAATGGAGGTGTGTGAAGTCAAAGAATGGAGGTGTGTGAAGTCAAACAATAGAGGTGTGTGAAGTCAAACAATGGAGGTCTGTGAAGTCACAGAATGGATGTGTGTGAAGTCAAAACGGAGGTGTGTGAAGTCACAAAATGGAGGTGTGTGAAGTCACAGAATGAAGGTGTGTGAAGTCAAAAAGGTGGTGTGTGAAGTCACAAATGGACGTGTGTAAAGTCACAGAATGGAGGGGTGTGAAGTCAAAATGGAGGTGTATGAAGTCAAAGAATGGAGGTGTGTGAAGTCATTGAATGGAGGTATGTAAAGTCATGTCATGGAGGTGTGTGAAGTCACAGAATGGAGGTGTGTGAAATCAGAATTGAGGTGTGCTAAGTCATAGAATGGAGGTGTGTGAAGTCAGAATGGAGGTGTGTGAACTCATAGAACGGAGGTGTGTGAACTCATAGAATGGAGGTATGTGAAGTCACAATGGAGTTATGTGAAGTAATAGAATGGTGGTATGTGAAGTTACAGAATGGAGGTGTGGAAGTCATAGAATGGAGGTGTGTGAAGTCAGAAATTGAGGTGTGTGAATTCACAGAATATAGGTGTGTGAATTCAGAATGGAGGTGTGTGAAGTCATATAATGGAGGTGTGTGAAGTCATGGAATGGAGGTGTGTGAAATCATAGAATGGACGTGTGGCAAGTCACAGAATGGAGGTGTGTGAAGTCAGAATGGAGGTGTGTGAAGTGATAGAATTGAGGTGTGTAAAGTCAGAATGGAGGTGTGTGAACACATAGAAGGGATGTGTGTGAAATCACAATGGAGGTGTGTGAAGTCATAGAATAGAGGTGTGTGAAGTCACAGAAGGAGATGTGTGAAGTCATAGAAAGGAGCTGTGTGAATTCAGAATGGAGGTGTGTGAAGTCACAGAATGGAGGTTTGTGAAGTCACAGAATGGGGGTGTGTGATGTCATAGAATGGATGTTTGTGAAGTAAGAATGAAGGTGTGTGAAGTCATAGAATGGAGGTGTGTGAAGTCAAAATGGAGGTGTGTGAACTCATAGAATAGAGATGTGTGACATCATAGAATGGAGATGTGTGAAGTCATGGATTGGAGGTGTGAAATCCAAGAATAGAGGAGTGCGAAATCAAACAATGGAGGTGTGTGAAGTCACAGAATGGAGGTGTGCGAAGTCACATAATGGAAGTGTGTGAAGTCAAAATTGAGGTGTGTGAAGTCACAGAATGGAGGTGTGTGAAGTCACAGAATGGAGGTGTGAAGTCAAAATTGTGATGTGTGAAGTCACAAATGAAGGTGTGTGAAGTCATAGAATTGTGGTGTGTGAAGTCAAAATGGAGGTGTGTGAAATCAAAGAAAGGAGGTTTGTGAAGTCATAGAATAGAGATTTGTGAAGTCATAGAATGGATGTGTGTGAAGTCAGAATGAAGATGTGTGAAGTCACAGAATGGAGATGTGTGAAGTCAAAGAATATTGGTGTGTGAAGTCATAGAATGGAGGTGTGTGAAGTCTAGAAAGGAGGTGTGTGAAGTCATAGAATGGAGGTGTGTGAAGTCACAGAAAGGAGGTGTGTGAAGTCACAGAATGGAGGTGTGTAAACTCACAGAGTGGAGGTGTGTGAAGGCACAGAATGGAGGGGTGTGAAGTCAAAGAATGGAGGTATGTGAAGTCACAGAATGGAGGGGTGTGAAGTCAGAATAGAGGTGTGCGAAATCATAGAATGGAGGTCTGTGAAGTCAGAATGGAGCTGTGTTAACTCATAGAACGGAGGTGTGTGAAGTCACAATGGAGATGTGTGAAGTCATAGAATGGTGGATTTTGAAGTCACAGAATGGAGGTGTGTGAAGTCATAGAATGGACGTGGGTGAAGTCAGATTGGAGGTATGTGAAGTCACAGAATGGAGGTGTGTCAACACAGAAAGCAGGTATGTGAAGTCATAGAATGGAGGTGTGTGAAATCAAAGAATGGAGGTGTGGGAAATCATAGAATGGAAGTGTGTGAAGTCACAGAATTGAGGTGTGTGAAGTCGGAATGGAGGTGTGTGAAGTCACAATGCAGGTGTGTGAACTGATAGAACATAGGTGTGTTAAGTCACAATGTAGGTGTGTGAAGTCATAGAATGGAGGTGTGTGAAGTCATAGAATGGAGGTGTGTGAAGTCACAATATGGAGGTGTGTGAAGTCATATAATGTAGGTGTGTGAAGTCACAGAATGGAGGTGTGTGAAGTCATAGAATGGAGATGTGTGAAGTCACAGAATGGAGGTGTGTGAAATCGTAGAATGGAGGTGTGTGAAGTCAGAGAATCGAAGGGTGTGAAGTCACAGAATGGAGGTGTGTGAAGTCACAGAATTGAGGTGTGTGAACTCACAATGGAGGTGAGTGAAGTCACAGAATGGAGGTGTGTGAAGAAATAGAATGGAAGTGTGTGAAGTCATAGAATGGAGGTGTGTGATGTCAGAATGGAGGTGTGTGAAGTCACAGAATGGAGGTATGTGACGTCATAAATGTTGGTGTGTGAAGTCATAGAATGGAAGTGTGAAGTCATAGAATGGAGGTGTGTGAAGTCATAGAATGGATGTTTCTGAAGTAAGAATGAATGTGTGTGAAGTCATAGAATGGAGGTGTGTGAAGTCAAAATGCAGGTGTGTGAAGTCAAACAATGGAGGTGTGTGAAGTCACAGAATGGAGGTGTGTGAAGTCACAGAATGGAAGTGTGTGAAGTCAAAATGGAGGTGTTTGAAGTCAGAGAATGGAGGTGTGTGAAGTCAAAGAATGGAAGTGTGTGAAGTCAAAATTGTGGTGTGTGAAGTCACAAATGCAGGTGTGTGAAATCAGAGAATGGAGGTGTGTGAAGTCAAAATGGAGGTGTGTGAAGTCAAAGAATGGTTTTGTTTGAAGTCATAGAATGGAGGTGTATGAAGTCATTTAATGGAGGTTTGTGAAGTCAAACATTGGAAGTGTGTGAAGTTACAGAATGGAGGTGTGTGAAGTCATAGAATGGAGGTGTGTGAAGTCATAGAATGGAGGTGTGTGAAGTCATAGATTGGAAGCGTGTGAAGTCATAGAATGGAGGTATGTGAAGTCATAGAATGGAGGTGTGTGAAGTCATATAATGGAAGTGTGTGAAGTCATAGAATGGAGGTGTATGAACTCAGAATTGAGGTGTGTGAAATCATGGACTGGACGTGTGTGAAATCAAAGAATGGAGGTGTGGGAAGTGAAAAAATGGAGGTGTGTGAAGTCACAGAATGGAAGTGTGTGAAGTCAAAATTGAGGTGTGTGAAGTCACAGAATGGAGGTGTGTGAAGTCACAGAATGGAGGTGTGTGAAGTCAAAATGGAGGTGTGTGAAGTCAAAGAAAGAGGTGTGTGAAGTCATAGAATGCAGGTCTGTGAAGTCATGGAATGGAGGTTTGTGAGGTCAAATATTTGAAGTGTGTGAAGTTACAGAAAGGAGGTGTGTGAAGTCATAGAATGGAGGTGTGTGAAGTCATAGAATGGAGGTGTGTGAAGTCACAGAAGGCAGGTGTGTGAAGTCACAGAATAGAGTTGTGTGAAATCACAATGGAGGTGTGTGAATTCATAGAATGGAGATGTGTGAAGTGAAAGAATGGAGTTGTGTGAAGTCATAGAATGGAGGTGTGTGAAGTCACAGAATGGAATTGTGTGTAGTCACAGAGTGGAGGTGTGTAAAGTCACAGATTGGAGGTGTGTGAAGTCAGATTGGAGGTGTGTGAAGTAACAGAATGGAGGTGTGTCAACTCAGAAAGGAGGTGTGTGAAGTCATAGAATGGAGGTGTGTGAAGTCATAGATTGGAGGTGTGTGAAATCATAGAATGGAGGTCTGTGAAGTCACAGAAATGAGGTGTTTGAAGTCAAAATGGAAGTGTGTGAAGTCAGAATGGAGGTGTGTGATGTCATAGAATGGAGGTGTGTGAAGCCACAGAATGGAGGTGTGTGAACTCATACAATGGAGGAGTGTGAACTCATACAATGGAGGAGTGTGAAGTCATGGAATGGAGGCGTGTGAAGTCACAGATGGAGGTGTGTGAAGTCATAGAATGGAGGTGTGTGAAGTCACAGAATGGAGGTGTGTGAACTCAGAATGGAGGTGTGTGAATTCACAGAAGGGAGGTTTGTGAAGTCATAGAATGGATGTTTCTGAAGTAAGAATGAAGGTGTGTGAAGCCATAAAATGGAGGTGTGTGAAGTCAAAATGCAGGTGTGTGAAGTCAAACAATGGAGGTGTGTGAAGTCACAGAATGGAGGTGTGTGAAGTCACAGAATGGAAGTGTGTGAAGTCAAAATGGAGGTGTGTGAAGTCAGCGAATGGAGGTGTGTGAAGTCAAATCATGGACGTGTGTGAAGTCAAAATTTTGGTGTGTGAAGTCACAAATGCAGGTGTGTGAAGTCACAGAATGGAGGTGTGTGAAGTCAAAATGGAGGTGTGTGAAGTCAAAGAATGGATGTGTTTGAAGTCATAGAATGGAGGTGTATGAAGTCATGGAAAGGAGGTTTGTGAAGTCAAACATTGGAAGTGTGTAAAGTTACAGAATGGAGGTGTGTGAAGTCATCGAATGGAGGTGTGTGAAGTCAGAGAATGGAGGTGTGTGAACTCAGAAAGCAGGTGTGTGAAGTCATAGAATGGAGGTGTGTGAAGTCATAGATTGGAAGCGTGTGAAGTCATAGAATGGAGGTGTGTGAAGTCATAGATTGAAGGTGTGTGGAAGTCATAGTATGGAGGTGTGTGAAGTCACAGAAAGGATTTGTGTGAAGTCACAGAATGGAGTTGTGTGAAGTCACAATAGAGGTGTGTGAAGTCATAGAATGGAGTTGTGTGAAATCAAAGAATGGAGGTTTGTTAAGTCATAGAATGGATTGTGTGTGAAATCATAGAATGGAGGTGTGTGAATCACAGAATTGAGGTGTGTAAAGTCACAGAGTGGAGGTGTGTGAAGTCATAGATTGGAAGTGTGTGAAGTCATAGAATGGAGGTGTGTGAAGTCATAGAATGGAGGAGTGTGAATTCAGAATGGAGATGTGTAGTCACATAATGGAGCTGTGTGAAGTCATAGAATGTTGGTGTGTGAAGTCATAGAATGGAGGTGTATGAAGTCATAGAATGGAGGTGTGTGAAGTCAGAATGCAGGTGTGTGAAGTCATAGAATGGAGGTGTGTGAAGTCATAGAATGGAGGTGTGTGAAGTCATAGATTGGAAGTGTGTGAAGTCATAGAATGGAGGTGTGTGTAGTCATAGAATGGAGGTGTGTGAAGTCACAGAATGGAGGTGTGTGAAGTCACAGAATCGAGTTGTGTGAAGTCACAATGGAGGTGTGTGAAGTCATAGAATGGAGGTGTGTGAAGTCAGAATAGAGGTGTGCGAAGTCATAGAATGGAGGTGTGTGGAGTCAGAATGGAGCTGTGTGAAGTCTTAGAATTCAGGTGTGTGAAGTCAGAATGGAGGTGTATGAACTCATAGAATGGAGGTGTGTGAAGTCACAATGGAGGTGTGTGAAGTCATAGAATGGGGGTTTTTGCAGTCACAGAATGGAGGTGTGTGAAGTCATAGAATGCAGGTGTGGGAAGTAAAAATGGAGTTTGTGAACTCATAGAATGAAGGTGTGTGAACTCATAGAATGGAGGTTGTGAAGTCATGGAATGGAGGTGTGTGAAGTCAAAGAATGGAGGTGTGTGAAGTCAAAGAATGGAGGTGTGTGAAGTCAAACAATAGAGGTGTGTGAAGTCAAACAATGGAGGTCTGTGAAGTCACAGAATGGATGTGTGTGAAGTCAAAACGGAGGTTTGTGAAGTCACAAAATGGAGGTGTGTGAAGTCACAGAATGAAGGTGTGTGAAGTCAAAAAGGTGGTGTGTGAAGTCACAAATGGACGTGTGTAAAGTCACAGAATGGAGGGGTGTGAAGTCAAAATGGAGGTGTATGAAGTCAAAGAATGGAGGTGTGTGAAGTCATTGAATGGAGGTATGTAAAGTCATGTCATGGAGGTGTGTGAAGTCACAGAATGGAGGTGTGTGAAATCAGAATTGAGGTGTGCTAAGTCATAGAATGGAGGTGTGTGAAGTCAGAATGGAGGTGTGTGAACTCATAGAACGGAGGTGTGTGAACTCATAGAATGGAGGTATGTGAAGTCACAATGGAGGTATGTGAAGTAATAGAATGGTGGTATGTGAAGTTACAGAATGGAGGTGTGGAAGTCAGAAATTGAGGTGTGTGAATTCACAGAATATAGGTGTGTGAATTCAGAATGGAGGTGTGTGAAATCATATAATGGAGGTGTGTGAAGTCATGGAATGGAGGTGTGTGAAATAATAGAATCGACGTGTGGCAAGTCACAGAATGGAGGTGTGTGAAGTCAGAATGGAGGTGTGTGAAGTGATAGAATTGAGGTGTGTAAAGTCAGAATGGAGGTGTGTGAACACATAGAAGGGATGTGTGTGAAATCACAATGGAGGTGTGTGAAGTCATAGAATAGAGGTGTGTGAAGTCACAGAAGGAGATGTGTGAAGTCATAGAAAGGAGCTGTGTGAATTCAGAATGGAGGTGTGTGAAGTCACAGAATGGAGGTTTGTGAAGTCACAGAATGGGGGTGTGTGAGGTCATAGAATGGATGTTTGTGAAGTAAGAATGAAGGTGTGTGAAGTCATAGAATGGAGGTGTGTGAAGTCAAAATGGAGGTGTGTGAACTCATAGAATAGAGATGTGTGACATCATAGAATGGAGATGTGTGAAGTCATGGAATGGAGGTGTGAAATCCAAGAATAGAGGAGTGCGAAATCAAACAATGGAGGTGTGTGAAGTCACAGAATGGAGGTGTGCGAAGTCACATAATGGAAGTGTGTGAAGTCAAAATTGAGGTGTGTGAAGTCACAGAATGGAGGTGTGTGAAGTCACAGAATGGACGTGTGTGAAGTCAAAATTGTGATGTGTGAAGTCACAAATGAAGGTGTGTGAAGTCATAGAATTGTGGTGTGTGAAGTCAAAATGGAGGTGTGTGAAATCAAAGAAAGAAGGGGTGTGAAGTCATAGAATGGAGGTGTATGAAGTCATGGAATGGAGGTTTGTGAAGTCATAGAATAGAGATTTGTGAAGTCATAGAATGGATGTGTGTGAAGTCAGAATGAAGATGTGTGAAGTCACAGAATGGAGGTGTATGAAGTCAAAGAATATTGGTGTGTGAAGTCATAGAATGGAGGTGTGTGAAGTCTAGAATGGAGGTGTGTGAAGTCATAGAATGGAGGTGTGTGAAGTCACAGAAAGGAGGTGTGTGAAGTCACAGAATGGAGGTGTGTAAACTCACAGAGTGGAGGTGTGTGAAGGCACAGAATGGAGGGGTGTGAAGTCAAAGAATGGAGGTATGTGAAGTCACAGAATGGAGGGGTGTGAAGTCAGAATAGAGGTGTGCGAAATCATAGAATGGAGGTCTGTGAAGTCAGAATGGAGCTGTGTTAACTCATAGAACGGAGGTGTGTGAAGTCACAATGGAGATGTGTGAAGTCATAGAATGTTGGTTTTTGAATTCACAGAATGGAGGTGTGTGAAGTCATAGAATGGAGGTGGGTGAAGTCAGATTGGAGGTATGTGAAGTCACAGAATGGAGGTGTGTCAACACAGAAAGCAGGTATGTGAAGTCATAGAATGGAGGTGTGTGAAATCAAAGAATGGAGGTGTGGGAAATCATAGAATGGAAGTGTGTGAAGTCACAGAATTGAGGTGTGTGAAGTCAGAATGGAGGTGTGTGAAGTCACAATGCAGGTGTGTGAACTGATAGAACGTAGGTGTGTGAAGTCACAATGTAGGTGTGTGAAGTCATAGAATGGAGGTGTGTGAAGTCATAGAATGGAGGTGTGTGAAGTCACAATATGGAGGTGTATGAAGTCATATAATGTAGGTGTGTGAAGTCACAGAATGGAGGTGTGTGACGTCAGAATGGAGGTGTGTGAAGTCACAGAATGGAGGTGTGTGAAGTCATAGAATGGAGATGTGTGAAGTCACAGAATGGAGGTGTGTGAAATCGTAGAATGGAGGTGTGTGAAGTCAGAGAATCGAAGGGTGTGAAGTCACAGAATGGAGGTGTGTGAAGTCACAGAATTGAGGTGTGTGAACTCACAATGGAGGTGAGTGAAGTCACAGAATGGAGGTGTGTGAAGTAATAGAATGGAAGTGTGTGAAGTCATAGAATGGAGGTGTGTGATGTCAGAATGGAGGTGTGTGAAGTCACAGAATGGAGGTATGTGACGTCATAAATGTTGGTGTGTGAAGTCATAGAATGGAAGTGTGAAGTCATAGAATGGAGGTGTGTGAAGTCATAGAATGGAGGTGTGTGAAGTCACAGAAGGCAGGTGTGTGAAGTCACAGAATAGAGTTGTGTGAAGTCACAATGGAGGTGTGTGAATTCATAGAATGGAGGTGTGTGAAGTCAAACAACGGAGGTGTGTGAAGTCAAAGAATGGAGGTGTGTGAAATCACAGAATGGAGTTGTGTGTTGTCACAGAGTGGAGGTGTGTAAAGTTACAGCGTGGAGATGTGTGAAGTCTCAGAATGGAGGTGTGTGAAGTCATAGAATGGAGGTGTGTGAAGTCAGATTGGAGGTGTGTGATGTAACAGAATGGAGGTGTGTCAACTCAGAAAGGAGGTGTGTGAAGTCATAGAATGGAGTTGTGTGAAGTCATAGAATGGAGGTGTGTGAAATCATAGAATGGAGGTGTGTGAAGTCACAGAAATGAGGTGTTTGAAGTCAATATAGAAGTGTGTGAAGACAGAATGGAGTTGGGTGAAGTCATAGAATGGAGGTGTGTGAAGTCATAGAATGGAGGTGTGTGAACTCACAGAATGGAGGTGTGTGAATTCCTAGAATGGAGGAGTGTGAAGTCATAGAATGGAGGTGTGTGAAGTCACAGAATGGAGGTATGTGAAGTCACAGAATGGAGGTGTGTGAACTCAGAATGGAGGTGTGTGAATTCACAGAAGGGAGGTTTGTGAAGTCATAGAATAGATGTTTCTGAAGTAAGAATGAATTGTGTGAAGTCATAGAATGGCGGTGTGTGAAGTCAAAATGCACGTGTGTGAAGTCAAACAATGGAGGTGTGTGAAGTCACAGAATGGAAGTGTGTGAAGTCAAAATGGAGGTGTTTGAAGTTAGAGAATGGAGGTGTGTGAAGTCAAAGAATGGACGTGTGTGAAGTCAAAATTGTGGTGTGTGAAGTCACAAATGCAGGTGTGTGAAATCAGAGAATGGAGGTGTGTGAAGTCAAAATGGAGGTGTGTGAAGTCAAAGAATGGATTTGTTTGAAGTCATAGAATGGAGGTGTATGAAGTCATGGAATGGAGGTTTGTGAAGTCAAACATTGGATGTGTGTGAAGTTACAGAATGGAGGTGTGTGAAGTCATCGAATGGAGGTGTGTGAAGTCATAGAATGGAGGTGTGTGAAGTCATAGATTGGAAGCGTGTGAAGTCATAGAATGGAGGTGTGTGAAGTTATAGATTGAAGATGTGTGGAAGTCACAGTATGGAGGTGTGTGAAGTCACAGAAAGGAGGTGTGTGAAATCACAGAATGGATTTGTGTGAAGTCACAATGGAGGTGTGTGAAGTCATAGAATGGAGGTGTGTGAAATCAAAGAATGGAGGTTTGTGAAGTCATAGAATGGATTGTGTGAGAAATCATAGAATGGAGGTGTGTGAAGTCACAGAGTGGAGGTTTGTGAAGTCACAGAATGGAGTTTTGTGTGAAGTCACAGAATGGAGGTGTGTGTAGTCACAGAATGCAGGTGTGTGAAGTCAGAATAGAGGTGTGCGAAGTCATAGAATGGAGGTGTGTGAAGTCAGAATGGAGCTGGGTGAAGTCATAGAATGGAAGTGTGTGAGGTCAGAATGGAGGTTTGTAAACTCATAGAATGGAGGTGTATGAAGTCAAAATGGAGGTGTGGGAAGTCACAGAATGGATGTGTAAGAACTTAGAAAGGAGGTGTGTGAAGTCTTAGAATGGAGGTAAGTGAAGTCATAGAATGGAGGTGTGTGAAATCATAGAATGGAGGTGTGTGAATGCACAGAATTGAGGTGTGTGAAGTCAGAATGGAGGTGTGTGAAGTCACAGAATGGAGGTGTGAGTAGTCAAAGAAGGAGGTGTCTGAAGTCACAGAATGGAGGTGTGTGAAGACACAGAATGGAGGTGTGTGAACTCAGAAAGGAGGTGTGTGAAGTCACAGAATGGACGTGTGTGAAGTCATAGAATGGATGTGTGTGAAGTCATAGAATGGAGGTGTGTGAAATCAAAGAATGGAGGTTTGTGAAGTCATAAAATGGATTGTGTGAGAAATCATAGAATGGATGTGTGTGAAGTCACAGAATGGAGGTGTGTAAAGTCACAGAGTGGAGGTGTGAGAAGTCACAGAATGGAGTTTTGTGTGAAGTCACAGAATGGAGGTGTGTGAAGTCACAGAATGCAGGTGTGTGAAGTCAGAATAGAGGTGTGCGAAGTCATAGAATGGAGGTGTTTGAAGTCAGAATGGAGCTGTGTGAAGTCATAGAATTGAAGTGTGTGAAGTCAGAATGGAGGTGTGTAAACTCATAGAATGGAGGTGTATGAAGTCACAATGGAGGTGTGTGAAGTCATATAATGGAGGTGTGTGAATTCACAGAATTGAGGTGTGTGAAGTCAGAATGGAGGTGTGTGAAGTCAGAATGGAGGTGTGTGAATTCAGAGAATGGAGGTGTGTGAAGTCACAATGCAGGTGTGTGAACTCATAGAATGGAGGTGTGTGAAGTCACAATGTAGGTTTCTGAAGTCATAGAATGGAGGTGTGTGAAGTCATAGAATGGAGGTGTGTGAAGTCACAATGTAGGTGTGTGAAGTCATAGAATGGAGGTGTGTGAGGTCAGAATAGAGGTGTGAAGTCATAGAATGGAGGTGGGTGCAGTCATAGAAATTAGCTGTGGGAAGTCAGAGAATGGAGAAGTGTGAAGTCATAGAGTGGAGGTGAGTGAAGTCACAGATTCGAGGTCTGTGAAGTCATAGAATGAAGGTGTGTGAAGTCAGAATGTAGGTGTACGAAGTCGTAGAATAGAGGTGTATGAAGTCAGAATGGAGGTGTGTGAAGTCATAGAATGGAGGTGTGTGCACTCATAGAATGGAGGTGTGTGACGTCACAATGGAAGTTTGTGAAGTCATAGAATGGAGGTGTGTGAAGTCACAGAATGGAGGTGTGTGAAGTCATACAATGGAGGTGTGTGAAGTCAGAATGGACGTGTGTGAAGTCAAAGAATGGAGGTTTGTGAGCTCAGAATGGCGGTGCGTGAAGTAATAGATGGAGGTGTGTGAAGTCACAGAATGGAAGTGTGTGAAATCATAGAATGGAGGTCTGTGAAGTCATAGAATGGAGGTGTGTGAAGTCACAGAATGGTGGTGTGTGAAGTCACAGAATCGAGGTGTGTGAAGTTTCAGAATGGAGGTGTCTGAACTCATAGAATGGAGGTGTGTGACGACACAACGGTAGTTTGTGAAGTCATAGAATGGAGGTGTGTGAAGTCACAGAATTGAGGTGTGTGAAGTCAGAATGGAGGTGTGAAGTCATAGAATGGAGGTGGGTGAAGTCATAGAAATTAGGTGTGTGAAGTCATAGAATGGAGGTGTGTGAACTCATAGAATGGAGGTGTGTGACATCACAATGGAAGTTTGTGAAGTCATAGAATGGAGGTGTGTGAAGTCACAGAATGGAGGTGTGTGAAGTCATAAAATGGAGGTGTGTGAAGTCAGAATGGAGGTTTGTGAAGTCACAGAATGGAGGTGTGTGAATTCAGAATGGAGGTGTGTGAAGTCATAGATGGAGGTGTGTAATGTCACAGTATGGAGATATGTGAAATCATAGAATGGAGTTTTGTGAAGTCACAAAATGGAGTTGTTTGAGTCAGAATTGAGGTGTGTGAAGTCATAGAATGGAGGTGGGTGAAGTCATAGAATGGAGGTGTATGAAGTCATAGAATGGAGGTGTGTGAAGTCACTGAATGGACGGGTTTAAAGTCATAGAATGGAGGTGTGTGACGTCAGAGAATTGAGCTGTTTGAAGTCATATATTGGAGGTGTGTGAAGTCAAAATGTATGTGTGAAGTCATAGAATGTAGGTGTGTGAAGTCATAAAATGGAGGTGTGTGAAGTCACAGAATGGAGGTGTGTGAAGTCATAGATGGAGGTGTGTGAGGTCATAGAATGGATGTTTCTGAAGTAAGAATGAAGGTTTGTGAAGTCATAGAATGGAGGTGTGTGAAGTTATTGAATGGAGGTGTGTGATGTCAGAATGGAGGTGTGCGAAGTCATAGAATAGAGGTTTGTGAAGTCAGAATGTAGGTGTGTGAAGTCATAGAATGGAGGTGTGTGAACTCATAGAATGGAGGTGTGTGACGTCACAATGGAAGTGTGTGAAGTCACAGAATGGAGGTGTGTGAATTCATACAATGGAGGTGTGTGAAGTCAGAATGGAATTTTGTGAAGTCACAGAATTGAGCTGTGTGAATTCAGAATGGAGGTGTGTGAAGTAATAGAATGGAGGTGTGAGAAGTCAGAATGGAGGTGTGTGAACTCATAGAATGGAGGTGTGTGTAGTCACAATGGAGGTGTGTGAAGTCATAGAATGGAGGTGTGTGAAGTCACAGAATGGAGGTGTGTGAAGTCATGGAATGGAGTTGTGTGAAGTCATAGAATGGGTGTTTGTGAAGTAAGAATGAATGTGTGTGAAGTCATAGAATGGAGGTGTGTGAAGTCACAGAATGGAGGTGTGGGAAGTCACAGATTGCAGGAGTGTAAAGTCACAGAATGGAGGTGTGTGAACCCAGAATGGAGGTGTGTAAAGTCACAAAATGGAGGTGTGTGAAGTCATAGAATGGAAGTGTGTCAAGTCATAGAATGGAGGTGTGTGAAGTCACAGAATGGACGGTATGAATTCATAGAATGGAGCTGTGTGAAGTCACAGAATTGAGGTGTTTGAAGACATATATTGGAGGTGTGTGAAATCAAAATGGATGTGTGAAGTCATAGAATGGAGGTGTGTGAAATCATAGAATGAGGGTGTGTGAAGTCATAGAATGGAGGTGTGTGAAGTCACAGAATGGAGGTGTGTGAAATCATAGAATGGAGGTATGTGAAGTCATAGAATGGAAGTGTGTGAAGTCACAGATTGGAGGTGTGTGAAGTCACAGAATCCAGGTGTGAGAAGTCACAGAATGGAGGTGTGTGAACTCAGAATGGAGGTGTGTGACGTCACAGAATGGAGGTGTGTGAAGTCATAGAATGGAGGTGTGTGAGGTCAGAGAATGGAGGTGTGTGAAATCATAGAATGGAGGTGTGTGAAGTCACAGAATGGAGGTGTGTGAAGTCAGAATGGAGGTGTGTGAAGTCATAGAGTGGAGGTGTGTGAAGTCAGAATGGAGGTGTGAAGTCATAGAATGGAGGTGGGTGAAGTCATAGAACTTAGGTGTGGGAAGTCATAGAATGGAGAATTGTGAAGTCATAGAGTGGAGGTGAGTGAAGTCACAGATTCGTGGTCTGTGAAGTCACAGAATGGAGTTGTGTGAAGTCATAGAATGGAGTATTGTGAAGTCACCGAAGGGAGGTTTGTGAAGTCATAGAATAGAGGTATGAGAAATCAAATTAGAGGGGTGTGAAGTCGTAGAATGGAGGTGTGTGAAGTCATAGAATGGAGGTGGGTGAAGTCACAGAATGGAGGTGTGTGAATTCAGATTGGAGGTGTGTGAAGTCATAGAATGGAGGTGTGTCAACTCAGAAAGGAGGTGTGTGAAGTCATAGAATGGAGGTGAGTGAAGTCAGAATGGAGGTGTGTGAAGTCACAGAATGGAGGTGTGTGAATTCAGAATGGAGGTGTGTGAAATCATAGATGGAGGTGTGTAAAGTCATAGTATGGAGATATGTGAAATCATAGAATGGAGTTTTGTGAAGTCACAGAATGGAGTTGTGTGAGTCAGAATTGAGATGTGTGAAGTCATAGAATGTAGATGTGTGAAGTCATAGAATGGAGTATTGTGAAGTCACCGAAGGGACGTTTGTGAAGTCATAGAATGGAGACATGAGAAATCAAATTAGAGGGGTGTGAAGTCGGAGAATGGAGGTGTGTGAAGTCATAGAATGGAGGTGGGTGAAGTCATAGAATGGAGGTGTATGAAGTCATATATTGGAGGTGTGTGAAGTCAAAATGGATGTGTGAAGTCAGAGAATGTAGGTGTGTGAAGTCATAAAATGGAGGTGTGTAAAGTCACAGAATGGAGGTGTGTGAAGTCATAGAATGGAGGAGTGTGAAGTCAGAATGAAGATTTGTGAAGTCACAGAATGGAGGTGTGTGAAGTCATAGAATGTTGGTGTATGAAGTCATAGAAGGGAGGTGTATGAAGTCATAGAATGGAGGTGTGTGAAGTCAGAGTGCAGGTGTGTGAAGTCATAGAATGGAAGTGTGTGAAGTCATAGAATGGAGGTCTCTGATGATATAGAATAGAGGTGTGTGAAGTCACAGAATGGACGTGTGTGAAGTCACAATAGAGGTTTGTGAAGTCATAGAATGGAGGTGTGTGAAGTCATAGAATGGAGGTGTGTGAAATCTCAGAATGGAGGGGTATGAATTCGCAGAATGGAGGTGTGTAAAGACACAGAATGAAGATGTGTGCATTCACAGAGTGGAGTTGGGTGAAGTCATAGAAAGGAGCTTTGTGAAGTCACAGAATGGAGGTGTGTGAAGTCAGAATGGAGGTGTACAAAGTCATAGAATTGAGGTGTGTGAAGTCAAAATGGAGCTGTGTGAAGTCATAGAATGGAGGTGTGTGAAGTCAGAATGGAGGTGTGTGAACTCATAGAATGGAGGTGTGTGAAGTCACAGAATGGAGGTGTGTGAAATCATAGAATGGAGGTGTGTGAAGTCATAGAATGGAGGTGTGTGAAGTCATAGAATGGAGGTTTGTGAAGTCATAGAATGGAGGTATGTGAAGTCAAATTGGAGGGGTGTGAAGTCAGAGAATGGAGGTGTGTGAAGTCATAGAATGGACGTGGGTGAAGTCATAGAATGGAGGTGTATGAAGTCATAGAATGGAGGTCTGTGAAGTCACAGAATGGACGGGTATGAAGTCATAGAATGAAGGTGTGTGAAGTCATAGAATGGAGGTGGGTGAAGTCATAGAATGGAGGTGTGTGTATTCAGATTGGAGGTGTGTGAAGTCATAGAATGGAGGTGTGTCAACCCAGAAAGGAGGTGTGGGAAGTCATAGAATGGAGGTGAGTGAAGTCATAGAATGGAGGTGTGTGAAGTCATAGAATGGAGGTGTGTGAAGTCACAGAATGGAGGTGTGGGAAGTCACAGATTGCAGGAGTGTGAAGTCACAGAATGGAGGTGTGTGAACCCAGAATGGAGGTGTGTAAAGTCACAGAATGGAGGTGTGTGAAGTCATAGAATGGAGGTGTGTCAACTCAGAAAGGAGGTGTGTGAAGTCAAAGAATGGCGGTGTGTGAAGTCATGGAATGGAGGTTTGTGAAGTCAAACATTGGAATTGTGTGAAGTTACAGAAAGGAGATGTGTGAAGTCATAGAATGGAGGTGTGTGAAGTCATAGAATGGAGGAGTGTGAAGTCAGAATGGAGATTTGTGAAGTCATAGAATGGAGGTGTGTGAAGTCAGAAGGCAGATGTGTGAAGTCATAGAATGGAGGTGTGTGAAGTCATAGAATGGAGGTGTGTGAAGTCATAGAATGGAAGTGTGTGAAGTCATAGAATGGAGGTGTGTGATGTCATAGAATGTAGGTGTGTGAAGTCATAGAATGGAGGTGTGTGAAGTCATGGAAGGGAGGTGTGTGAAGTCACAGAATGGAGGTGTGTGAAGTTACAATGGAGGTGTGTGAAGTCACAGAATGGAGGTGTGTGAACTGAGAATGGAGGTGTGTGAAGTCAAAATGGAGCTGTGTTAAGTTATAGAATGGAGGTGTGTGAAGTCAAAATGGAGGTGTGTGAACTCATAGAATGGAGGTGTGTGAAGTCACAGAATGGAGGTGTGTGAAGTCATAGAATGTAGGTGTGTGAATTCAGATTGGAGGTGTGTGAAGTCATAGAATGGATGTGTGTCAACTCAGAAAGGAGGTGTGTGAAGTCATAGAATGGAGGTGAGTGAAGTCATAGAATGGAGGTGTGTGAAATCATAGAATGGAGGTGTGTGACGTCACAATGGAAGTTTGTGAAGTTATAGAATGGAGGTGTGTGAAGTCACAGAATAGAGGTGTGTGAAGTCATACAATGGAGGTGTGTGAAGTCAGAATGGAGGTGTGTGAAGTCACAGAATGGAGGTGTGTGAACTGAGAATGGAGGTGTGTGAAATCATAGATGGAGGTGTGTGAAGTCATAGTATGGAGATATGTGAAATCATAGAATGGAGTTTTGTGAAGTCAAAGATTGGAGTTGTGTGAGTCAGAATTGAGGTGTGTGAAGTCATAGAATGTAGATGTGTGAAGTCATAGAATGGAGTATTGTGAAGTCAACGAAGGGAGGTTTGTGAAGTCATATAATGGAGGTATGAGAAATCAAATTAGAGAGGTGTGAAGTCGGAGAATGGAGGTGTGTGAAGTCATAGAATGGAGGTGGGTGAAGTCATAGAATGGAGGTGTGTGTATTCAGATTGGAGGTGTGTGAAGTCATAGAATGGAGGTGTGTCAACCCAGAAAGGAGGTGTGTGAAGTCATAGAATGGAGGTGAGTGAAATCATAGAATGGAGGTGTGTGAAGTCATAGAATGGAGGTGTGTGAAGTCACAGAATTTAGGTGTGTGAAGTCAGAATGGAGGTGTGTGAGGTCAGAAGGCAGATGTGTGAAGTCATAAAATGGAGGTGTGTGAAGTCATAGAATGGAGGTGTGTGAAGTCATAGAATTGAAGTGTGTGAAGTCATATAATGGAGGTGTGTGATGTCATAGAATGTAGGTGTGTGAAGTCATAGAATGGAGGTGTGTGAAGCTACGGAAGGGAGGTGTGTGAAGTCACAGAATGGAGGTGTGTGAAGTTACAATGGAGGTGTGTGAAGTCATAGAATGGAGGTGTGTTAAGTCAAAGAATGGAGGTGTGTGAAGTCACAGATGGAGGTGTGTGAAATCACAGAATGGAGGTGTGTGAATTCGCAGAATGGAGGTTTGTAAAGTCACAGATTGGAGATGTGTGAAGTCACAGAGTGGAGGTGTGTGAAGTCATAGAATGGAGGTTTGTGAAGTCACAGAATGGAGGTGTGTGAAGTCAGAATAGAGGTGTGTAAAATCATAGAATTGAGGTGTGTGAAGTCAGAATGGAGCTGTGTTAAGTTATAGAATGGAGGCGTGTGAACTCACAGAATGGAGGTTTGTGAAGTCATAGAATGGAGGTGTGTGAATTCAGATTGGAGGTGTGTGAAGTCATAGAATGGATGTGTGTCAACTCAGAAAGGAGGTGTGTGAAGTCATAGAATGGAGAATTGTGAAGTCATAGAGTGGAGGTGAGTGAAGTCACAGATTCGTGGTCTGTGAAGTCACAGAATGGAGTTGTGTGAAGTCATAGAATGGAGTATTGTGAAGTCACCGAAGGGAGGTTTGTGAAGTCATAGAATAGAGGTATGAGAAATCAAATTAGAGGGGTGTGAAGTCGTAGAATGGAGGTGTGTGAAGTCATAGAATGGAGGTGGGTGAAGTCACAGAATGGAGGTGTGTGAATTCAGATTGGAGGTGTGTGAAGTCATAGAATGGAGGTGTGTCAACTCAGAAAGGAGGTGTGTGAAGTCATAGAATGGAGGTGAGTGAAGTCAGAATGGAGGTGTGTGAAGTCACAGAATGGAGGTGTGTGAATTCAGAATGGAGGTGTGTGAAATCATAGATGGAGGTGTGTAAAGTCATAGTATGGAGATATGTGAAATCATAGAATGGAGTTTTGTGAAGTCACAGAATGGAGTTGTGTGAGTCAGAATTGAGATGTGTGAAGTCATAGAATGTAGATGTGTGAAGTCATAGAATGGAGTATTGTGAAGTCACCGAAGGGACGTTTGTGAAGTCATAGAATGGAGACATGAGAAATCAAATTAGAGGGGTGTGAAGTCGGAGAATGGAGGTGTGTGAAGTCATAGAATGGAGGTGGGTGAAGTCATAGAATGGAGGTGTATGAAGTCATATATTGGAGGTGTGTGAAGTCAAAATGGATGTGTGAAGTCAGAGAATGTAGGTGTGTGAAGTCATAAAATGGAGGTGTGTAAAGTCACAGAATGGAGGTGTGTGAAGTCATAGAATGGAGGAGTGTGAAGTCAGAATGAAGATTTGTGAAGTCACAGAATGGAGGTGTGTGAAGTCATAGAATGTTGGTGTATGAAGTCATAGAAGGGAGGTGTATGAAGTCATAGAATGGAGGTGTGTGAAGTCAGAGTGCAGGTGTGTGAAGTCATAGAATGGAAGTGTGTGAAGTCATAGAATGGAGGTCTCTGATGATATAGAATAGAGGTGTGTGAAGTCACAGAATGGACGTGTGTGAAGTCACAATAGAGGTTTGTGAAGTCATAGAATGGAGGTGTGTGAAGTCATAGAATGGAGGTGTGTGAAATCTCAGAATGGAGGGGTATGAATTCGCAGAATGGAGGTGTGTAAAGACAGAGAATGAAGATGTGTGCATTCACAGAGTGGAGTTGGGTGAAGTCATAGAAAGGAGCTTTGTGAAGTCACAGAATGGAGGTGTGTGAAGTCAGAATGGAGGTGTACAAAGTCATAGAATTGAGGTGTGTGAAGTCAAAATGGAGCTGTGTGAAGTCATAGAATGGAGGTGTGTGAAGTCAGAATGGAGGTGTGTGAACTCATAGAATGGAGGTGTGTGAAGTCACAGAATGGAGGTGTGTGAAATCATAGAATGGAGGTGTGTGAAGTCATAGAATGGAGGTGTGTGAAGTCATAGAATGGAGGTTTGTGAAGTCATAGAATGGAGGTATGTGAAGTCAAATTGGAGGGGTGTGAAGTCAGAGAATGGAGGTGTGTGAAGTCATAGAATGGACGTGGGTGAAGTCATAGAATGGAGGTGTATGAAGTCATAGAATGGAGGTCTGTGAAGTCACAGAATGGACGGGTATGAAGTCATAGAATGAAGGTGTGTGAAGTCATAGAATGGAGGTGGGTGAAGTCATAGAATGGAGGTGTGTGTATTCAGATTGGAGGTGTGTGAAGTCATAGAATGGAGGTGTGTCAACCCAGAAAGGAGGTGTGGGAAGTCATAGAATGGAGGTGAGTGAAGTCATAGAATGGAGGTGTGTGAAGTCATAGAATGGAGGTGTGTGAAGTCACAGAATGGAGGTGTGGGAAGTCACAGATTGCAGGAGTGTGAAGTCACAGAATGGAGGTGTGTGAACCCAGAATGGAGGTGTGTAAAGTCACAGAATGGAGGTGTGTGAAGTCATAGAATGGAGGTGTGTCAACTCAGAAAGGAGGTGTGTGAAGTCAAAGAATGGCGGTGTGTGAAGTCATGGAATGGAGGTTTGTGAAGTCAAACATTGGAATTGTGTGAAGTTACAGAAAGGAGATGTGTGAAGTCATAGAATGGAGGTGTGTGAAGTCATAGAATGGAGGAGTGTGAAGTCAGAATGGAGATTTGTGAAGTCATAGAATGGAGGTGTGTGAAGTCAGAAGGCAGATGTGTGAAGTCATAGAATGGAGGTGTGTGAAGTCATAGAATGGAGGTGTGTGAAGTCATAGAATGGAAGTGTGTGAAGTCATAGAATGGAGGTGTGTGATGTCATAGAATGTAGGTGTGTGAAGTCATAGAATGGAGGTGTGTGAAGTCATGGAAGGGAGGTGTGTGAAGTCACAGAATGGAGGTGTGTGAAGTTACAATGGAGGTGTGTGAAGTCACAGAATGGAGGTGTGTGAACTGAGAATGGAGGTGTGTGAAGTCAAAATGGAGCTGTGTTAAGTTATAGAATGGAGGTGTGTGAAGTCAAAATGGAGGTGTGTGAACTCATAGAATGGAGGTGTGTGAAGTCACAGAATGGAGGTGTGTGAAGTCATAGAATGTAGGTGTGTGAATTCAGATTGGAGGTGTGTGAAGTCATAGAATGGATGTGTGTCAACTCAGAAAGGAGGTGTGTGAAGTCATAGAATGGAGGTGAGTGAAGTCATAGAATGGAGGTGTGTGAAATCATAGAATGGAGGTGTGTGACGTCACAATGGAAGTTTGTGAAGTTATAGAATGGAGGTGTGTGAAGTCACAGAATAGAGGTGTGTGAAGTCATACAATGGAGGTGTGTGAAGTCAGAATGGAGGTGTGTGAAGTCACAGAATGGAGGTGTGTGAACTGAGAATGGAGGTGTGTGAAATCATAGATGGAGGTGTGTGAAGTCTTAGTATGGAGATATGTGAAATCATAGAATGGAGTTTTGTGAAGTCAAAGATTGGAGTTGTGTGAGTCAGAATTGAGGTGTGTGAAGTCATAGAATGTAGATGTGTGAAGTCATAGAATGGAGTATTGTGAAGTCAACGAAGGGAGGTTTGTGAAGTCATATAATGGAGGTATGAGAAATCAAATTAGAGAGGTGTGAAGTCGGAGAATGGAGGTGTGTGAAGTCATAGAATGGAGGTGGGTGAAGTCATAGAATGGAGGTGTGTGTATTCAGATTGGAGGTGTGTGAAGTCATAGAATGGAGGTGTGTCAACCCAGAAAGGAGGTGTGTGAAGTCATAGAATGGAGGTGAGTGAAATCATAGAATGGAGGTGTGTGAAGTCATAGAATGGAGGTGTGTGAAGTCACAGAATTTAGGTGTGTGAAGTCAGAATGGAGGTGTGTGAGGTCAGAAGGCAGATGTGTGAAGTCATAAAATGGAGGTGTGTGAAGTCATAGAATGGAGGTGTGTGAAGTCATAGAATTGAAGTGTGTGAAGTCATATAATGGAGGTGTGTGATGTCATAGAATGTAGGTGTGTGAAGTCATAGAATGGAGGTGTGTGAAGCTACGGAAGGGAGGTGTGTGAAGTCACAGAATGGAGGTGTGTGAAGTTACAATGGAGGTGTGTGAAGTCATAGAATGGAGGTGTGTTAAGTCAAAGAATGGAGGTGTGTGAAGTCACAGATGGAGGTGTGTGAAATCACAGAATGGAGGTGTGTGAATTCGCAGAATGGAGGTTTGTAAAGTCACAGATTGGAGATGTGTGAAGTCACAGAGTGGAGGTGTGTGAAGTCATAGAATGGAGGTTTGTGAAGTCACAGAATGGAGGTGTGTGAAGTCAGAATAGAGGTGTGTAAAATCATAGAATTGAGGTGTGTGAAGTCAGAATGGAGCTGTGTTAAGTTATAGAATGGAGGCGTGTGAACTCACAGAATGGAGGTTTGTGAAGTCATAGAATGGAGGTGTGTGAATTCAGATTGGAGGTGTGTGAAGTCATAGAATGGATGTGTGTCAACTCAGAAAGGAGGTGTGTGAAGTCATAGAATGGAGGTGAGTGAAGTCATAGAATGGAGGTGTGTGAAATCATAGAATGGAGGTGTGTGAAGTCACAGAATTTAGGTGTGTGAAATCAGAATGGAGGTGTGTGAGGTCAGAATAGAGGTGTGTGAAGTCACAATGCAGGTGTGTGAACTCATAAAATGGAGTTTTGTGAAGTCACAATGTAGGTGTGTGAAGTCATAGAATGGAGGTGTGTGAAGTTACAATGGAGGTGTGTGAAGTCACAGAATGGAGGTGTGTGAACTGACAATGGAGGTGTGTGAAGTCATAGATGGAGGTGTGTGAAGTCATAGTATGGAGATATGTGAAATCATAGAATGGAGATTTGTGAAGTCACAGAGTGGAATTGTGTGAGTCAGAATTGAGGTGTGTGAAGTCATAGAATGTAGATGTGTGAAGTCATAGAATGGAGTATTGTGAAGTCAACGAAGGGAGGTTTGTGAAGTCATAGAATGGAGGTATGAGAAATCATATTAGAGGGGTGTGAAGTCGGAGAATGGAGGTGTGTGAAGTCATAGAATGGAGATTTGTGAAGTCATAGAATGGAGGTCTGTGAAGTCATAGAATGGAGGTGTGTGAAGTCCTAGAATGTTGGTCTATGAAGTCATAGAATGGAGGTGTAGGAAGTCATAGAATGGAGGTGTGTGAAGTCAGAAGGCAGATGTGTGAAGTCATAGAATGGAGGTGTGTGAAGTCATAGAATGGAGGTGTGTGAAGTCATAGAATGGAAGTGTGTGAAGTCATAGAATGGAGGTGTGTGATGTCATAGAATGTAGGTGTGTGAAGTCATAGAATGGAGGTCTGTGAAGTCATGGAAGGGAGGTGTGTGAAGTCACAGTATGGAGGTGTGTGAAGTTACAATGGAGGTGTGTGAAGTCATAGAATGGAGGTGTGTGAAGTCAAAGAATGGAGGTGTGTGAAGTCACAGATGGAGGTGTGTGAAATCACAGAATGGAGGTGTGTGAATTCGCAGAATGGAGGTGTGTAAAGTCAGATTGGAGATGTGTGAAGTCACAGAGTGGAGGTGTGTGAAGTCATAGAATGGAGGTTTGTGAAGTCACAGAATGGAGGTGTGTGAAGTCAGAATAGAGGTGTGTAAAATCATAGAATTGAGGTGTGTGAAGTCAGAATGGAGCTGTGTTAAGTTATAGAATGGAGGTGTGTGAAGTCAAAATGGAGGTGTGTGAACTCATAGAATGGAGGTGTGTGAAGTCACAGAATGGAGGTGTGTGAAGTCATAGAATGTAGGTGTGTGAATTCAGATTGGAGGTGTGTGAAGTCATAGAATGGATGCGTGTCAACTCAGAAAGGAGGTGTGTGAAGTCATAGAATGGAGGTGAGTGAAGTCATAGAATGGAGGTGTGTGAAATCATAGAATGGAGGTGTGTGACGTCACAATGGAAGTTTGTGAAGTTATAGAATGGAGGTGTGTGAAGTCACAGAATAGAGGTGTGTGAAGTCATACAATGGAGGTGTGTGAAGTCAGAATGGAGGTGTGTGAAGTCACAGAATGGAGGTGTGTGAACTGAGAATGGAGGTGTGTGAAGTCATAGATGGAGGTGTGTGAAGTCATAGTATGGAGATATGTGAAATCATAGAATGGAGTTTTGTGAAGTCACAGAATGGAGTTGTGTGAGTCGGAATTGAGGTGTGTGAAGTCATAGATTGTAGATGTGTGAAGTCATAGAATGGAGTATTGTGAAGTCAACGAAGGGAGGTTTGTGAAGTCATATAATGGAGGTATGAGAAATCAAATTAGAGAGGTGTGAAGTCGGAGAATGGCGGTGTGTGAAGTCATAGAATGGAGGTGGTTGAAGTCATAGAATGGAGGTGTGTGTATTCAGATTGGAGGTGTGTGAAGTCATAGAATGGAGGTGTGTCAACTCAGAAAGGAGGTGTGTGAAGTCATAGAATGGAGGTGAGTGAAGTCATAGAATGGAGGTGTGTGAAATCATAGAATGGAGGTGTGTGAAGTCACAGAATTTAAGTGTGTGAAGTCAGAATGGAGGTGTGTTAGGTCAGAATGGAGGTGTGTGAAGTCATAGAATGGAGGTGTGTGAAGTCACAATGCAGGTGTGTGAACTCATAAAATGGAGTTTTGTGAAGTCACAATGTAGGTGTGTGAAGTCATAGAATGGAGGTGTGTGAAGTCATAGAATGGAGGTGTGTGAAGTCACAGAATGGAGTTGTGTGAAGTCATACAATGCAGGTGTGTGAAGTCAGAATGGAGGTGTGTGAAGTCAAAGAATGGAGGTGTGTGAACTCAAAATGGCGGTGTGTGAAGTAATAGATGGAGGTGTGTGAAGTCATAGTATGGAGATATGTGAAATCATAGAATGGAGTTTTGTGAAATCACAGAATGGAGTTGTGTGAGTCAGAATTGAGGTGTGTGAAGTCATAGAATGTAGATGTGTGAAGTCATAGAATGGAGGTATGAGAAATCAAATTAGAGGGGTGTGAAGTCGGAGAATGGAGGTGTGAGAAGTCATAGAATGGAGGTGGGTGAAGTCATAGAATGGAGGTGTGTGAATTCAGATTGGAGGTGTGTGAAGTCATAGAATGGAGGTGTGTCAACTCAGAAAGGAGGTGTGTGAAGTCATAGAATGGAGGTGAGTGAAGTCATAGAATGGAGGTGTGTGAACTCATAGAATGGAGGTGTGTGACATCACAATGGAAGTTTGTGAATTCATAGAATGGAGGTGTGTGAAGTCACAGAATTGAGGTGTGTGAAGTCAGAATGGAGGTGTGAAGTCATAGAATGGAGGTGGGTGAAGTCATAGAAATTTATTGTGTGAAGTCATAGAATGGAGGTGTGTGAACTCATAGAATGGAGGTGTGTGACGTCACAATGGAAGTTTGTGAAGTCATAGAATGGAGGTGTGTGAAGTCACAGAATGGAGGTGTGTGAAGTCATACAATGGAGGTGTGTGAAGTCAGAATGGAGGTGTGTGAAGTCACAGAATGGAGGTGTGTGAACTCAGAATGGAGGTGTGTGAAGTCATAGATGGAGGTGTGTAAAGTCATAGTATGGAGATATGTGAAATCATAGAATGGAGTTTTGTGAAGTCACAGAATGGAGTTGTGTGAGTCAGAATTGAGGTGTGTGAAGTCATAGAATGTAGATGTGTGAAGTCATAGAATGGAGTATTGTGAAGTCACCGAAGGGACGTCTGTGAAGTCATAAAATGGAGTTGTGAGAAATCAAATTAGAGGGGTGTGAAGTCGGAGAATGGAGGTGTGTGAAGTCACAGAATGGAGGTGTGTGAAGTCATACAATATAGATGTGTAAAGTCAGAATGGAGGTGTGTGAAGTCACAGAATGGAGGTGTGTGAAATCATAGAATGGAGGTGTGTGAAGTCACAGAATTTAGGTGTGTGAAGTCAGAATGGAGGTGTGTGAGGTCAGAATGGAGGTGTGTGAAATCAGAGAATGGAGGTGTGTGAAGTCACAATGCAGGTGTGTGAACTCATAAAATGGAGTTGTGTGAAGTCACAATGTAGGTGTGTGAAGTCATAGTATGGAGGTGTGTGAAGTCATAGGCTGGAGGTGTGTGAAGTCACAGAATGGAGGTGTGTGAAGTCATAGAATGGAGGTGTGTGAAGTCACAGAATGGAAGTCTGTGAAATCATAGAATGGAGGTGTGTGAAGTCACAGAATGGAGGTGTGTGAAGTCAGAATGGAGGTGTGTGAAGTCATAGAATGGAGGTGTGTGAAGTCCGAATGGAGGTGTGAAGTCAGAATGGAGGTGGGTGAAGTCATAGAAATTAGGTGTGGGAAGTCATAGAATGGAGAAGTGTGAAGTCATAGAGTGGAGGTGAGTGAAGTCACAGATTCGAGGTCTGTGAAGTCATAGAATGGATGTGTGTGAAGTCAGAATGTAGGTGTTCGAAGTCATAGAATAGAGGTGTGTGAAGTCAGAATCGATGGGTGTGAACTCATAGAATGGAGGTGTGTGAACTCATAGAATGGAGGTGTGTGACGTCACAATGGAAGTTTGTGAAGTTATAGAATGGAGGTGTGTGAAGTCACAGAATAGAGGTGTGTGAAGTCATACAATGGAGGTGTGTGAAGTCAGAATGGAGGTGTGTGAAGTCACAGAATGGAGGTGTGTGAACTGAGAATGGAGGTGTGTGAAGTCATAGAATGGAGTATTGTGAAGTCAACGAAGGGAGGTTTGTGAAGTCATATAATGGAGGTATGAGAAATCAAATTAGAGAGGTGTGAAGTCGGAGAATGGAGGTGTGTGAAGTCATAGAATGGAGGTGGGTGAAGTCATAGAATGGAGGTGTGTGTAATCAGATTGGAGGTGTGTGAAGTCATAGAATGGAGGTGTGTCAACTCAGAAAGGAGGTGTGTGAAGTCATAGAATGGAGGTGAGTGAAGTCATAGAATGGAGGTGTGTGAAATCACAGAATGGAGGTGCGTGAAGTCACAGAATTTAGGTGTGTGAAGTCAGAATGGAGGTGTGTGAGGTCAGAATGGAGGTGTGTGAAGTCATAGAATGGAGGTGTGTGAAGTCACAATGCAGGCGTGTGAACTCATAAAATGGAGTTGTGTGAAGTCACAATGTAGTTGTGTGAAGTCATAGAATGGAGGTGTGGGAAGTCATAGACTGGAGGTGTGTGAAGTCACAGAATGGAGGTGTGTGAAGTCATAGAATGGATGTGTGTGAAGTCACAGAATGGAAGTGTGTGAAATCATAGAATGGAGGTGTGTGAAGTCACAGAATGGAGGTGTGTGAAGTCAGAATGGAGGTGTGTGAAGTCATAGAATGGAGGTGTGTGAAGTCCGAATGGAGGTGTGAAGTCAGAATGGAGGTGGGTGAAGTCATAGAAATTAGGTTTGGGAAATCATAGAATGGAGAAATGTGAAGTCATAGAGTGGAGGTGAGTGAAGTCACAGATTCGAGGTCTGTGAAGTCATAGAATGGATGTGTGTGAAGTCAGAATGTAGGTGTTCGAGGTCATAGAATAGAGGTGTGTGAAGTCAAAATCGATGTGTGTGAAGTCATAGAATGGAGGTGTGTGAACTCATAGAATGGAGGTGTGTGACCTCACAATGGAAGTTTGTGAAGTTACAGAATGGAGGTGTGTGAAGTCACAGAATAGAGGTGTGTGAAGTCATACAATGGAGGTGTGTGAAGTCAGAATGGAGGTGTGTGAAGTCACAGAATGGAGGTGTGTGAACTCAGAATGGAGGTGTGTGAAGTCATAGATGGAGGTGTGTGAAGTCATAGTATGGAGATATGTGAAATCATAGAATGGAGTTTTGTGAAGTCACAGAATGGAGTTGTGTGCGTCGGAATTGAGGTGTGTGAAGTCATAGAATGTAGATGTGTGAAGTCATAGAATGGAGTATTGTGAAATCAACGAAGGGAGGTTTGTGAAGTCATAGAATGGAGGTATGAGAAATCAAATTAGAGGGGTGTGAAGTCGGAGAATGGAGGTGTGTGAAGTCATAGAATGGAGGTGGGTGAAGTCATAGAATGGAGGTGTGTGAATTCAGATTGAGGTGTGTGAAGTCACAGAATGGAGGTGTGTCCACTCAGAAAGGAGGTGTCTGAAGTCATAGAATGGAGGTGAGTGAAGTCATAGAATGGAGGTGTGTGAAATCATAGAATGGAGGTGTGTGAAGTCACAGAATTTAGGTGTGTGAAGTCAGAATGGAGGTGTGTGAGGTCAGAATGGAGGTGTTTGAAGTCATAGAATGGAGGTGTGTGAAGTCACAATGCAGGTGTGTGAACTCATAGAATGGAGGTGTGTGAAGTCACAATGTAGGTGTGTGAAGTCATAGAATGGAGGTGTGTGAAGTCATAGAATGGAGGTGTGTGAAGTCACAGAATGTAGGTGTCTGAAGTCATAGAATGGAGGTGTGTGAAGTCACTGAATGGTGGTGTGTGAAATCATAGAATGGAGGTGTGTGAAGTCACAGAATGGAGGTGTGTGAAGTCAGAATGGAGGTGTGAAGTCATAGAATGGAGGTAGGTGAAGTCATAGAAATTAGGTGTGGGAAGTCATAGAATGGATAAGTGTGAAGTCATAGAGTGGAGGTGAGTGAAGTCACATATTCGAGGTCTGTGAAGTCATAGAATGGAGGTGTGTGAAGTCAGAATGTAGGTGTATGAAGTCGTAGAATAGAGGTGTGTGAAGTCAGAATGGAGGTGTGTGAAGTCATCGAATGGAGGTGTGTGAACTCATAGAATGGAGGTGTGTGACGTCACAATGGAAGTTTGTGAAGTCATAGAATGGAGGTGTGTGAAGTCACAGAATGGAGGTGTGTGAAGTCATACAATGGAGGTGTGTGAAGTCAGAATGGAGGTGTGTGAAGTCAAAGAATGGAGGTGTGTGAACTCAGAATGGCGGTGTGTGAAGTAATAGATGGAGGTGTGTGAAGTCATAGTATGGAGATATGTGAAATCATAGAATGGAGTTTTGTGAAGTCACAGAATGGAGTTGTGTGAGTCAGAATTGAGGTGTGTGAAGTCATAGAATGTAGATGTGTGAAGTCATAGAATGGAGTATTGTGAAGTCACCGAAGGGAGGTTTGTGAAGTCATAGAATGGAGGTATGAGAAATCAAATTAGAGGGGTGTGAAGTCGGAGAATGGAGGTGTGAGAAGTCATAGAATGGAGGTGGGTGAAGTCATAGAATGGAGGTGTGTGAATTCAGATTGGAGGTGTGTGAAGTCATAGAATGGAGGTGTGTCAACTCAGAATGGAGGTGTGTGAAGTCATAGAATGTTGGTGTATGAAGTCATAGAATGGAGGTGTGTGAACTCTTAGAATGGAGGTGTGTGACGTCACAATGGAAGTTTGTGAATTCATAGAATGGAGGTGTGTGAAGTCACAGAATTGTGGTGTGTGAAGTCAGAATGGAGGTGTGAAGTCATAGAATGGAGGTGGGTGAAGTCATAGAAATTTGGTGTGTGAAGTGATAGAATGGAGGTTTGTGAACTCATAGAATGGAGGTGTGTGACGTCACAATGGAAGTTTGTGAAGTCATAGAATGGAGGTGTGTGAAGCCATACAATGGAGGTGTGTGAAGTCAGAATGGAGGTGTGTGAAGTCACAGAATGGAGGTGTGTGAACTCAGAATGGAGGTGTGTGAAGTCATAGATGGAGGTGTGTAAAGTCATAGTATGGAGATATGTGAAATCATAGAATGGAGTTTTGTGAAGTCACAGAATGGAGTTGTGTGAGTCAGAATTGAGGTGTGTGAAGTCATAGAATATAGATGTGTGAAGTCATAGAATGGAGTATTGTGAAGTCACTGAAGGGACGTCTGTGAAGTCATAGAATGGAGTTATGAGAAATCAAATTAGAGGGGTGTGAAGTCGGAGAATGGAGGTGTGTGAAGTCACAGAATGGAGGTGTGTGAAGTCATACAATATAGATGTGTGAAGTCATAGAATGGAGGTGTGTGAAGTCAGCATGGAGGTGTGTGAAGTCAAGAAATGATGTGTGTGAAGTCAAAATGGAGGTGTGTGAAGTCAGAATGGAGGTGTGTTGAGTCACAGAATGGAGGTATGTGAACGCAGAATGGAGGTGTGTGAAGTCACAGAATGGAGGTGTGTGAAATGATAGCATGAAGGTATGTGAAATCATAGAATAGAAGTGTGTGAAGTCATACAATGGAGGTGTGTGAAGTCATAGAATGTAGATGTGTGAAGTCATAGAATGGAGGTTTGTGAAATCACAGAATGGAGATGTGTGAAGTCACAGAATGGAGGTTTGTGAAGTTATAGAATGGATGTTTCTGAAGTAAGAATGAAGGTGTGTGAAGTCACAGAATGGAGGTTTGTGAACTCATAGAATGGAGGTGTGTGAAGTCACAGAATGCAGGTGTGTGAAGTCAGAATGGAGGTGTGTAGTCATAGATTGGAGGTGGGTGAAGTCATAAAAAGGAGGTGTGGGAAATCATGGAATGGAGGAGTGTGAAGTCATAGAGTGCAGGTGAGTGAAGTCACAGATTCGAGGTCTGTGAAGTCATAGAATGGAGGTGTGTGATGTAAAAATGGAGTGTGCGAAGTCATAGAATAGAGGTGTGTGAAGTCACAATTGAGGTGTGTGAGGTCATAGATGGAGTTGTGTGAAGTCATACTATGGAGGTGTGTGTTATCATAGAATGGAGTTTTGTGAAGTCACAGAATGGAGCTGTGTGAATTCAGAATGGAGGTGTGTGAAGTCATAGAATGGAGGTGTGTGAAGTGAGAATGGAGATGTGTGAACTCATAGAATGGAGGTGTGTGACGTCACAGAATGGAGGTGTGTGAAGTCATAGAATGGAGTTTTGTGAAGTCATAGAATGGAGCTGTGTGAAGTCAGAATGGAGGTGTGTGAAGTCACAGAATGGAGGTGTGTCAACTCAGAATTTAGGTGTGTGAAGTCAAAGAATGGAGGTGTGCGAAGTCATAGAAGGGAGGTGAGTGAAGTCATAGAATGGAGGTGTGTGAAGTCAAAATGGAGGTGTGTGAAGTCACAGAATTGAGGTGTGTGAACACAGAATGGAGGTGTGTGAAGTCAAAGAATGGAGGTGTGTGAAGTCATAGTATGGAGGTGTGAAAAGTCATAGAACGTATGTTTGTGAAGTAAGAATGAAGGTGTGTGAAGTCACAGAATTGAGGTGTGTGACGTCACAGAATGGAGGTGTGTGAAGTCATAGAATGGAGGTGTGTGAAGTCAGAATGGAGGTGTTTGAAGTCACCGAATGGAGGTGTGTGAACTCAGAATGGAGGTGTGTGAAGTCACAGAATGAAGGTTTGCGAAGTCACAGAATGGAGTTGCGGGAAGTCATAAAATGGATGTTTCTGAATTAAGAATGAAGATGGGTGAAGTCATAGAATGGAGGTGCGTGAAGACAAAATTGTGGTGTGTGAACTCATAGAATGGATGTGTGTGAACTCATCGAATGGAGGTGTGTGAAGTCGTGGAATGGAGGTGTGTGAAGTCACAGAATGGAGGTGTGTGAAGTGACAGAATGGAAGTGTGTGAAGTCAAAATAGAGGTGTGTGAAATCAAAGAATGGAGGTGTGTGAAGTCACAGAATGGAGGTGTGTGAAGTCAAAATGGTGGTGTGTGAAGTCACAAATGGAGGTGTGTGATGTCACAGAATGTAGGTGTGTGAAGTCAAAATGGAGGTGTGTGAAGTCAAAGAATGGAGGTGTGTGAACTCATAGAATGGAGGTGTGTGAAATCATGGAATGGCGGTTTGTGAAGTCAAACATTGGAAGTGTGGGAAGTTACAAAAAGGAGATGTGTGAAGTCATAGAATGGAGGTGTGTGAAGTCATAGAATGGAGGAGTGTGAAGTCAGAATGGAGATTTGTGAAGTCACAGAATGGAGGTGTGTGAAGGCATAGAATGTTGGTGTATGAAGTCATAGAAGGGAGGTGTATGAAGTCATAGAATGGAGGTGTGTGAAGTCAGAGTGCAGGTGTGTGAAGTCATGGAATGGAGGTTTGTGAAGTCATAGACCGGAGGTGTGTGAAGTCATAGAATGGAAGTGTGTGAAGTCATAAAATGGAGGTGTGTGATGTCATAGAATGGAGTTGTGTGAAGTCATAGAATGGAGGTGTGTGAAGTCAGTATGGAGCTGTGTGAAGACATAGAATGGAGGTGTGTGAAGTCAGAATGGAGGTGTGTGAACTCATAGAATGGAGGTGTGTGAAGTCACAGAATGGAGGTGTGTGAAGTCATATTGGAGTTGTGTGAAGTCGTATAATGGAGGTGTGTCAACTCAGAAAGGAGGTGTGTGAAGTTATAGAATGGAGGTGTGTGAAGTCATAGAATGGACTTGTGTGAAATCATAGAATGGTGGTGTGTGAATTCACAGAATTTAGGTTTGTGAAGTCAGAATGGAGGTGTGTGAGGTCAGAATGCAGGTGAGTGAAGTCATAGAATGGAGGTGTGTGAACTCATAGAATGGAGGTGTGTGATGTCACAATGTAGGTGTGTAAAGTCATAGAATGGAGGTGTGTGAAGTCATAGAATGGAGGTGTGTGAAGTCACAGAATGGAGATGTGTGAAGTCATAGATTGGAGGTGTGTGAAGTCACAGAATGGAAGTGTGTGAAATCATAGAATGGAGGTGTGTGAAGTCACAGAATGGAGGTGTGTGAACTCATAGAATTGAGGTGTGTGAAGTCACAGAATTCAGGTTTGTGAAGTCAGAATGGAGGTGTGTAGTCATAGATTGGAGGTGGGTGAAGTCATAAAAGGGAGGTGTGGGAAATCATAGAATGGAGGAGTGTGAAGTCATAGAGTGCTGGTGAGTGAAGTCACAGATTCGATGTCTATGAAGTCATAGAATGGATGTGTGTGATGTCAAAATGGAGGTGTGCAAAGTCATAGAATAGAGGTGTGTGAAGTTAAAATTGAGGTGTGTGAAGTCATAGATGGAGTTGTGTGAAGTCATAGTATGGAGGTGTGTGAAATCATAGAATGAAGTTTTGTGAAGTCACAGAATGGAGCTATGTGAATTCAGAATGGAGGAGTGTGAAGTCATAGAATGGAGGTGTGTGAAGTCAGAATGGAGATGTGTGAACTCATAGAATGGAGGTGTGTGATGTCACAATGGAAGTGTGTGAAGTCATAGAATGGAGGTGTGTGAAGTCACAGAATGGAGGTGTATGAATCATAGAATGGAGTTTGGTGAAGTCATAGAATGGAGCTGTGTGAAGTCAGAATGGAGGTGTGTGAAGTCACAGAACGGAGGTGTGTCAACTCAGAATTTAGGTGTGTGAAGTCAAAGAATGGAGGTGTGTGGAGTCATAGAAGGGAGGTGTGTGAAGTCATAGAATGGAGGTGTGTGAAGACAGAATGGAGGTGTGTGAACTCATAGAATTGAGGTGTGTGAACACAGAATGGGGGTGTGTGAAGTCATATTATGGAGGTGTGTGAAGTCATAGAATGTATGTTTGTGAAGTAAGAATGAAGGTGTGTGAATTCACAGAATTGAGGTGTGTGAAGTCACAGAATGGAGTTGTGTGAAGTCATAGAATGGAGGTGTGTGAAGACAAAATTGTGGTGTGGGAACTCATAGAATGAATGTGTGTGAAGTCATAGAATGGAGGAGTGTGAAGTCAGAATGGAGAATTGTGAAGTCACAGAATGGAGGTGTGTGAAGTCATAGAATGTTGGTGTATGAAGTCATAGAATGGAGGTGTATGAAGTCATAGAATGGAGGTGTGTGAAGTCCGAATGCAGGTGTGTGAAGTCATAGAATGGAGGTGTGTGAAGTCATTGAATGGAGGTGTGTGAAGTCCTAGAATGGAAGTGTGTGAAGTCTAGAATGGAGGTGTGTGATGTCATAGAATGTAGGTGTGTGAAGTCATACAATGGAGGTGTATGAAGTCACGGAAGTGAGGTGTGTGAAGTCACAGAATGGAGGTGTGTGAAGTCACAATGGAGGTGTGTGAAGTCATAGAATGGAGGTGTGTGAAGTCAAAAAATGGAGGTGTGTGAAGTCATAGAATGGAGGTGTGTGAAATCACAGAATGGAGGTGTGTGAATTCGCAGAATAGAGGTGTGTAAAGTCACAGAGTGGAGATGTGTGAAGTCACAGATTGGAGGTGTGTGAAGTCATAGAAGGGAGGTTTGTGAAGTCATAGAATGGAGGTGTGTGAAGTCAGAATAGAGGTGTGTAAAGTCATATAATTGAGGTGTTTCAAGTCAGAATGGAGCTGTGTGAAGTCATAGAATGGAGGTGTGTGAAGTCAAAATTGAAGTGTGTAAATACATGTAATGGAGGTGTGTGAAGTCACAGAATGGAGGTGTGTGAATTCAGATTGGAGGTGTGTGAAGTCATAGAATGGAGGTGTGTCAACTCATAAAGTAGGTCTGTGAAGTCATAGAATGGAGGTGTGTGAAGTCATAGAATGGAGGTGTGTGAAATCATAGAATGGAGGTGTGTGAAGTCACAGAATTTAGGTGTGTGAAGTCAGTATGGAGGTGTGTGAGGTCAGAATGGAGTTGTGTGAACTCATAGAATGGAGGTGTGTGAAGTCACAATGAAGGTGTGTGAAGTCATAGAATGGAGGTGTGTGAATTCACAGAATGGAGGTGTGTGAAGTCAAAATGGTGGTGTATGAAGTCACAAATGGAGGTGTGTGAAGTCACAGAATGTAGGTGTGTGAAGTCAAAATGGAGGTGTTTGAAGTCAAAGAATGGAGGTGTGTGAACTCATTGAATGGAGGTGTGTGAAGTCATGGAATGGAGGTTCGTGAAGTCAAACATTGGAAGTGTGGGAAGTTACAAAAGGAGATGTGTGAAGTCATAGAATGGAGGTGTGTGAAGTCAAAGAATGGAGGTGTGTGAACTCATAGAATGGAGGTGTGTGAAGTCATGTAATGGAGGTTTGTGAAGTCAAACATTGGAAGTGTGGGAAGTTACAAAACGGAGATGTGTGAAGTCATAGAATGGATGTGTGTGAAGTCATAGAATGGAGGAGTGTGAAGTCAGAATGGAGATTTGTGAAGTCACAGAATGGAGGTGTGTGAAGTCATAGAATGTTGGTGTATGAAGTCATAGAAGGGAGGTGTATGAAGTCATAGAGTGGAAGTGTGTGAAGTCAGAGTGCAGGTGTGTGAAGTCATAGAATGAAGGTTTGTGAAGTCATAGACTGGAGCTGTGTGAAGTCATAGAATGGAAGTGTGTGAAGTCATAGAATGGAGGTCTGTGATGATATAGAATGGAGGTGTGTGAAGTCACAGAATGGACTTGTGTGAAGTCACAATGGAGGTTTGTGAAGTCATAGAATGGAGGTGTGTGAAGTCATAGAATTGAGGTGTGTGAAATCTCAGAATGGAGGGGTATGATTCGCAGAATGGAGGTGTGTAAAGGCACAGAGTGGAGATGTGTGCATTCACAGAGTGGAGTTGGGTGAAGTCATAGAAAGGAGGTTTGTGAAGTCACAGAATGGAGATGTGTGAAGTCAGAATAGAGGTCTGCAAAGTCATAGAATGGAGGTGTGTGAAGTCAGAATGGAGCTGTGTGAAGTCATAGAATGGAGGTGTGTGAAGTCAGAATGGAGGTGTGTGAAGTCATAGAATGGAGGTGTGTGAAGTCACAGAATGGAGGTGTGTGAAGTCATAGAATGGAGGTGTGTGAAATAATAGAATGGAGGTGTGTGAAGACATAGAATGGAGGTGTTTAAAGTCATAGAATGGAGGTTTGTGAAGTCATAGAATGGAGGTGTGTGAAGTCATAGAATGGAGATGTGTGAAATCAGAGAATGGAGTTTTGTGAAGTCACAGAATGGAGCTGTGTGAGTCAGAATTGAGGTGTGTGAAGTCATAGAATGCAGATGTGTGAAGTCATAGAATGTAGGATTGTGAAGTCACCGAAGGGAGGTTTGTGAAGTCATAGAATGGAGGTATGTGAAGTCAAATTGGAGGGGTGTAAAGTCAAGAATGGAAGTGTGTGAAGTCATAGAATGGAGGTGGGTGAAGTCATAGAATGGAGGTGTATGAAGTCATAGAATGGAGGTCTGTGAAGTCACAGAATGGACGGGTATGAAGTCAAAGAATGAAGGTGTGTGAAGTCAGAGAATTGAGGTGTTTGAGGTCATATATTGGAGGTGTGTGAAGTCAAACAATGGAGGTGTGTGAACTCAGAAAGGAGGTGTGTGAAGTCACACAATGGAAGTGTGTGAAGTAATAGAAAGGAAGTATGTGAAGTCATAGAATGGAGGTGTGTAAAGTCACAGAATGGAGGTGTGTGAAGTCAAAATGGAGGTGTGTGAAGTCACAAATGGAGGTGTGTGAAGTCACAGAATGTAGTTGTGTGAAGTCAAAATGCAGGTGTGTGAAGTGAAAAATGGCGATGTGTGAACTCATGGAATGGAGGTGTGTGAAGTCATGGAATGGAGGTTTGTGAAGTCAAACAGTGGAAGTGTGTGAAGTTACAGAAAGGAGATGTGTGAAGTAGTAGAATGGAGGAGTGTGAAGTCATATAATGGAGGAGTGTGAAGTCAGAATGGAGATTTGTGAAGTCATAGAATGGAGGTGTGTGAAGTCCTAGAATGTTGGTGTATGAAGTCATAGAATGGAGGTGTATGAAGTCATAGAACGGAGGTGTGTGAAGTCAGAATGCAGGTGTTTGAAGTCATAGAATGGAGGTGTGTGAAATCATAGAATGGAGGTGTGTGAAGTCATAGAATGGAAGTGTGTGAAGTCATAGAATGGAGGTGTGTGATGTCATATAATGTAGGTGTGTGAAGTCATAGAATGGAGGTGTGTGAAGTCACGGAAGGGAGGTGTGTGAAGCCACAGAATGGAGGTGTGTGAAGTTACAATGGAGGTGTGTGAAGTCATAGAATGGAGGTGTGTGAAGTCAAAGAATGGAGGTGTGTGAAGTCATAGAATGGAGGTGTGTGAAATCACAGAATGGAGGTGTGTGAATTCGCAGAATGGAGGTGTGTAAAGTCACAGAGTGGAAATGTGTGAAGTCACAGAGTGGAGGTGTGTGAAGTCATAGAATGGAGGTTTGTGAAGTCACAGAATGGAGGTATGTGAAGTCATAGAATGGAGGTGTGTGAGGTCACAGAATGGAGGTGTGTGAAATCATAGAATGGAGGTGTGTGAAGTCAGAATGGAGGTGTGTGAAGTCATAGAATGGAGGTGTGTGAGGTCAGAATAGAGGTGTGAAGTCATAGAATGGAGGTGGGTGAAGTCATAGAAATTAGGTGTGGGAAGTCAAGAATGGAGAATTGTGAAGTCATAGAGTGGAGGTGAGTGAAGTCACAGATTCGAGGTCTGTGAAGTCATAGAATGGAGGTGTGTGAAGTCAGAATGGAGGTGTGTGAAGTCATAGAATGGAGGTGTGTGCACTCATAGAGTGGAGGTGTGTGACGTCACAATGAAAGTTTGTGAAGTCATAGAATGGAGGTGTGTGAAGTCACAGAATGGAGGTGTGTGAAGTCATACAATGGAGGTGTGTGAAGTCACAATGGAGGTGTGTGAAGTCAGAATGGAGGTGAGTGAAGTCATAGAATGGAGGTGTGTGAACTCATAGAATGGAGGTGTGTGACGTCACAATGGTAGTTTGTGAAGTCATAGAATGGAGGTGTGTGAAGTCACAGAATTGAGGTTTGTGAAGTCAGAATGGAGGTGTGAAGTCATAGAATAGAGGTGGGAGAAGTCATAGAAATTAGTTGTGTGAAGTCATAGAATGGAGGTGTGTGAACTCATAGAATGGAGGTGTGTGACGTCACAATGGAAGTTTGTGAAGTCATATAATGGAGGTGTGTTAAGTCACAGAATGGAGGTGTGTGAAGTCATACAATGGAGGTGTGTGAAGTCAGAATGGAGGTGTGTGAAGTCACAGAATGGAGGTGTGTGAACTCAGAATGGAGGTGTGTGAAGTCATAGATGGAGGTGTGTAAAGTCATAGTATGGAGATATGTGAAATCATAGAATGGAGTTTTGTGAAGTCACAGAATGGAGTTGTGTGAGTCAGAATTGAGGTGTGTGAAGTCATAGAATGTAGATGTGTGAAGTCATAGAATGGAGTATTGTGAAGTCACCGAGGGACGTTTGTGAAGTCATAGAATGGAGGTATGAGAAATCAAATTAGAGGGGTGTGAAGTCGGAGAATGGAGGTGTGTGAAGTCATAGAATGGAGGTGGGTGAAGTCATAGAATGGAGGTGTATGAAGTCATAGAATTGAGGTGTGTGAAGTCACTGAATGGACGGGTTTAAAGTCATAAAATGGAGGTGTGTGAAGTCAGAGAATTGAGCTGTTTGAAGTCATATATTGGAGGTGTGTGAAGTCAAAATGGATGTGTGAAGTCATAGAATGTAGGTGTGTGAAGTGATAGAATGGAGGTGTGTGAAGTCACAGAATGGAGGTGTGTGAACTCAGAATGGAGGTGTGTGAAGTCACAGAATGGAGCTTTGTGAAGTCATAGAATGGAAGTGTGTGAAGTCATAGAATGGACGTGTGTGAAGTCAGAATGGAGGTGTGTTAAGTCACCGAATGGAGTTTTGTGAACTCAGTATGGAGGTGTGTGAAGTCACAGAATGGAGGTTTGTGAAGTCATAGATGGAGGTGTGTGAGGTCATAGAATGGATGTTTCTGAAGTAAGAATGAAGGTGTGTGAAGTCATAGAATGGAGGTGTGTGAAGTCATTGAATGGAGGTGTGTGAAGTCACTGAATGGAAGTGTGTGAAGTCAGAATGGAGGTGTGAAGTCATAGAATGAACGTGGGTGAAGTCATAGAAAGGAGGTGTGGGAAGTCATAGAATGGAGGAGTGTGGAGACAAAGAGTGGAGGTGAGTGAATTCACAGATTCGACGTCTGTGAAGTCATAGATTGGACGTGTGTGATGTCAGAATGGAGGTGTGCGAAGTCATAGAATAGAGGTTTGTGAAGTCAGAATGGAGGTGTGTGAAGTCATAGAATGGAGGTGTGTGAACTCATAGAATGGAGGTGTGTGACGTCACAATGGAAGTGTGTGAAGTCACAGAATGGAGGTGTGTGAATTCATACAATGAGGTGTGTGAAGTCAAAAGGGAATTTTGTGAAGTTACAGAATTGAGCTGTGTGAATTCAGAATGGAGGTGTGTGAAGTCATAGAATGGAGGTGTGTGAAGTCAGAATGGAGGTGTGTGAACTCATAGAATAGATGTGTGTGTAGTCACAATGGAGGTGTGTGAAGTCATAGAATGGAGGTGTGTGAAGTCACAGAATGGAGGTGTGTGAAGTCATAGAATGGAGGTGTGTGATGTCATAGAATGGGTGTTTGTGAAGTCACACAATGGAGGTGTGGGAAGTCACAGATTGCAGGAGTGTGAAGTCACAGAATGGAGGTGTGTGAACCCAGAATGAAGGTGTGTAAAGTCACAAAATGGAGGTGTGTGAAGTCTAGAATGGAAGAGTGTGAAGTCATAGAATGGAGGTGTGTGAAGTCACAGAATGGACGGTATGAAGTCATAGAATGGAGGTGTGTGAAGTCACAGAACTGAGGTGTTTGAAGACATATATTGGAGGTGTGTGAAATCAAAATGGATGTGTGAAGTCATAGAATGGAGGTGTGTGAAGTCATAGAATGGAGGTGTGTGAAATCATAGAATGAGCGTGTGTGAGGTCATAGAATGGAGGTGTGTGAAGTCACAGAATTTAGGTGTGTGAAGTCATAGAATGGAGGTGTGTGAAGTTATAGAATGGAAGTGTGTGAAGTCACAGATTGGAGGTGTGTGAAGTCACAGAATCGAGGTGTGAGAAGTCACAGAATGGAGGTGTGTGAACTCAGAATGGAGGTGTGTGACGTCACAGAATGGAGGTATGTGAAGTCATAGAATGGAGGTGTGTGAGGTCACAGAATGGAGGTGTGAGAAATCATAGAATGGAGGTGTGTGAAGTCACAGAATGGAGGTGTGTGAAGTCAGAATGGAGGTGTGTGAAGTCATAGAGTGGAGGTGTGTGAAGTCAGAATGGAGGTGTGAAGTCACAGAATGGAGGTGGGTGAAGTCATAGAACTTAGGTGTGGGAAGTCATAGAATAGAGAAGTGTCAAGTCATAGAGTGGAGGTGAGTGGAGTCACAGATTCGAGTTCTGTGAAGTCATAGAATGGAGGTGTGTGAAGTCATAGAATGGAGTATTGTGAAGACACCGAAGGGAGGTTTGTGAAGTCATAGAATGGAGGTATGAGAAAACAAATTAGAGGGGTGTGAAGTCGTAGAATGGAGGTGTGTGAAGTCATAGAATGGAGGTGGGTGAAGTCATAGAATGGAGGTGTGTGAATTCAGATTTGAGGTGTGTGAAGTCATAGAATGGAGGTGTGTCAACTCAGAAAGGAGGTGTGTGAAGTCATAGAATGGAGGTGAGTGAAGTCATAGAATGGAGGTGTGTGAAATCATAGAATGGAGGTGTGTGAAGTCACAGAATTTAGGTGTGTGAAGTCAGAATGGAGGTGTGTGAGGTCAGAATGGAGGTGTGTGAAGTCATAGAATGGAGGTGGGTGAAGTCACAATGCAGGTGTGTGAACTCATAGAATGGAGGTGTGTGAAGTCACAGTGTAGGTGTGTGAAGTCATAGAATGGAGGTGTGTGAAGTCATAGAATGGAGGTGTGTGAAGTCACAGAATGGAGGTGTGTGAAGTCATAGAATGGAGGTGTGTGATGTCATAGAATGGGTGTTTGTGAAGTAAGAATGAAGGTGTGTGAAGTCATAGAATGGAGGTGTGTGAAGTCACACAATGGAGGTGTGGGAAGTCACAGATTGCAGGAGTGTGAAGTCACGGAATGGAGGTGTGTGAACCCAGAATGGTGGTGTGTAAAGTCACAAAATGGAGGTGTGTGAAGTCATAGAATGGAAGAGTGTGAAGTCATAGAATTGAGGTGTGTGAAGTCACAGAATGGACGGTATGAAGTCATAGAATGGAGGTGTGTGAAGTCACAGAACTGAGGTGTTTGAAGACATATATTGGAGGTGTGTGAAATCAAAATGGATGTGTGAAGTCATAGAATGGAGGTGTGTGAAATCATAGAATGAGCGTGTGTGAGGTCATACAATGGAGGTGTGTGAAGTCACAGAATGGATGTGTGTGAAGTCATAGAATGGAGGTGTGTGAAGTCATAGAATGGAAGTGTGTGAAGTCACAGATTGGAGGTGTGTGAAGTCACAGAATCGAGGTGTGAGAAGTCACAGAGTGGAGGTGTGTGAAGTCATAGAATGGAGGTTTGTGAAGTCACAGAATGGAGGTGTGAGAAATCATAGAATGGAGGTGGGTGACATCACAGAATGGAGGTATGTGAAGTCATAGAATGGAGGTGTGTGAGGTCACAGAATGGAGGTGTGTGAAATCATAGAATGGAGGTGTGTGAAGTCACAGAATGGAGGTGTGTGAAGTCAGAATGGAGGTGTGTCAAGTCATAGAGTGGAGGTGTGTGAAGTCAGAATGGAGGTGTGAAGTCACAGAATGGAGGTGGGTGAAGTCATAGAACTTAGGTGTGGGAAGTCATAGAATGGAGAAGTGTCAAGTCATAGAGTGGAGGTGAGTGAAGTCACAGATTCGAGTTCTGTGAAGTCATAGAATGGAGGTGTGTGAAATCATAGAATGGAGTATTGTAAAGACACCGTAGGGAGGTTTGTGAAGTCATAGAATGGAGGTATGAGAAATCAAATTAGAGGGGTGTGAAGTCGTAGAATGGAGGTGTGTGAAGTCATAGAATGGAGGTGGGTGAAGTCATAGAATGGAGGTGTGTGAATTCAGATTTGAGGTGTGTGAAGTCATAGAATGGAGGTGTGTCAACTCAGAAAGGAGGTGTGTGAAGTCATAGAATGGAGGTGAGTGAAGTCATAGAAAGGAGGTGTGTGAAATCATAGAATGGAGGTGTGTGAAGTCACAGAATTTAGGTGTGTGAAGTCAGAATGGAGGTGTGTGAGGTCAGAATGGAGGTGTGGAAGTCATAGAATGGAGGTGGGTGAAGTCACAATGCAGGTGTGTGAACTCATAGAATGGAGGTGTGTGAAGTCACAGTGTAGGTGTGTGAAGTCATAGAATGGAGGTGTGTGAAGTCATAGAATGGAGGTGTGTGAAGTCACAGAATGGAGGTGTGTGAAGTCATAGAATGGAGGTGTGTGATGTCATAGAATGGGTGTTTGTGAAGTAAGAATGAAGGTGTGTGAAGTCATAGAATGGAGGTGTGTGAAGTCACACAATGGAGGTGTGGGAAGTCACAGATTGCAGGAGTGTGAAGTCACGGAATGGAGGTGTGTGAACCCAGAATGGTGGTGTGTAAAGTCAAAAAATGGAGGTGTGTGAAGTCATAGAATGGAAGAGTGTGAAGTCATAGAATTGAGGTGTGTGAAGTCACAGAATGGACGGTATGAAGTCATAGAATGGAGGTGTGTGAAGTCACAGAACTGAGGTGTTTGAAGACATATATTGGAGGTGTGTGAAATCAAAATGGATGTGTGAAGTCATAGAATGGAGGTGTGTGAAATCATAGAATGAGCGTGTGTGAGGTCATACAATGGAGGTGTGTGAAGTCACAGAATGGATGTGTGTGAAGTCATAGAATGGAGGTGTGTGAAGTCCTAGAATGGAAGTGTGTGAAGTCACAGATTGGAGGTGTGTGAAGTCACAGAATCGAGGTGTGAGAAGTCACAGAGTGGAGGTGTGTGAAGTCATAGAATGGAGGTTTGTGAAGTCACAGAATGGAGGTGTGAGAAATCATAGAATGGAGGTGTGTGACATCACAGAATGGAGGTATGTGAAGTCATAGAATGGAGGTGTGTGAGGTCACAGAATGGAGGTGTGTGAAATCATAGAATGGAGGTGTGTGAAGTCACAGAATGGAGGTGTGTGAAGTCAGAATGGAGGTGTGTCAAGTCATAGAGTGGAGGTGTGTGAAGTCAGAAGGGAGGTGTGAAGTCACAGAATGGAGGTGGGTGAAGTCATAGAACTTAGGTGTGGGAAGTCATAGAATGGAGAAGTGTCAAGTCATAGAGTGGAGGTGAGTGAAGTCACAGATTCGAGTTCTGTGAAGTCATAGAATGGAGGTGTGTGAAGTCATAGAATGGAGTATTGTGAAGACACCGAAGGGAGGTTTGTGAAGTCATAGAATGGAGGTATGAGAAATCAAATTAGAGGGGTGTGAAGTCGGAGAATGGAGGTGTGTGAAGTCATAGAATTGAGGTGGGTGAAGTCATAGAATGCAGGTGTGTGAATTCAGATTGGAGCTGTGTGAAGTCATACAATGGAGGTGTGTCAACTCAGAAAGGAGGTGTGTGAAGTCATAGAATGGAGGTGAGTGAAGTCATAGAATGGAGGTGTGTGAAATCATAGAATGGAGGTGTGTGAAGTCACAGAATTTAGGTGTGTGAAGTCAGAATGGAGGTGTGTGAGGTCAGAATGGCGATGTGTGAAGTCATAGAATGGAGGTGGGTGAAGTCACAATGCAGGTGTGTGAACTCATAGAATGGAGGTGTGTGAAGTCACAGTGTAGGTGTGTGAAGTCATAGAATGGAGGTGTGTGAAGACATAGAATGGAGGTGTGTGAAGTCACAGAATGGAGGTGTGTGAAGTCATAGAATGGAGGTTTGTGATGTCATAGAATGGGTGTTTGTGAAGTAAGAATGAAGGTGTGTGAAGTCATAGAATGGAGGTGTGTGAAGTCACACAATGGAGGTGTGGGAAGTCACAGATTGCAGGAGTGTGAAGTCACAGAATGGAGGTGTGTGAACCCAGAATGGAGGTGTGTAAAGTCACAAAATGCAGGTGTGTGAAGTCATAGAATGGAAGAGTGTGAAGTCATAGAATTGAGGTGTGTGAAGTCACAGAATGGAAGGTATGAAGTCATAGAATGGAGGTGTGTGAAGTCACAGAACTGAGGTGTTTGAAGACATATATTGGAGGTGTGTGAAATCAAAATGGATGTGTGAAGTCATAGAATGGATGTGTGTGAAATCATAGAATGAGCGTGTGTGAGGTCATACAATGGAGGTGTGTGAAGTCACAGAATTTAGGTGTGTGAAGTCATAGAATGGAGGTGTGTGAAGTCATAGAATGGAAGTGTGTGAAGTCACAGATTGGAGGTGTGTGAAGTCACAGAATCGAGGTGTGAGAAGTCACAGAATGGAGGTGTGTGAACTCAGAATGGAGGTGTGTGACGTCACAGAATGGAGATATGAGAAGTCATAGAATGGAGGTGTGTATGGTCACAGAATGGAGGTGTGTGAAATCATAGAATGGATGTGTGTGAAGTCACAGAATGGAGGTGTGTGAAGTCAGAATGGAGGTGTGTGAAGTCATAGAGTGGAGGTGTGTGAAGTCAGAATGAAGGTGTGAAGTCACAGAATGGAGGTGGGTAAAGTCATAGAACTTAGGTGTGGGAAGTCATAGAATGGAGAAATGTCAAGTCATAGAGTGGAGGTGAGTGAAGTCACAGATTCGAGTTCTGTGAAGTCATAGAATGGAGGTGTGTGAAGTCATAGAATGGAGTATTGTGAAGTCACCGAAGGGAGGTTTGTGAAGTCATAGAATGGAGGTATGAGAAATCAAATTAGAGGGGTGTGAAGTCGTAGAATGGAGGTGTGTGAAGTCATAGAATGGAGGTGGGTGAAGTTATAGAATGGAGGTGTGTGAATTCAGATTTGAGGTGTGTGAAGTCATAGAATGGAGGTGTGTCAACTCAGAAAGGAGGTGTGTGAAGTCATAGAATGGAGGTGAGTGAAGTCATAGAATGGAGGTGTGTGAAATCATAGAATGGAGGTGTGTGAAGTCACAGAATTTACGTGTGTGAAGTCAGAATGGAGGTGTGTGAGGTCAGAATGGAGGTGTGTGAAGTCATAGAATGGAGGTGGGTGAAGTCACAATGCAGGTGTGTGAACTCATAGAATGGAGGTGTGTGAAGTCACAGTGTAGGTGTGTGAAGTCATAGAATGGACGTGTGTGAAGTCATAGAATGGAGGTGTGTGAAGTCACAGAATGGAGTTGTGTGAAGTCATAGAACGGAGGTGTGTGAAGTCACAGAATGGAGGTGTGTGAAATCACAGAATGGAGGTGTGTGAAGTCAGAATGGAGGTGTGAAGTCATAGAATGGAGGTGTGTGAAGTCATAGAAATTAGGTGTGGGAAGTCATAGAATGGAGAAGTGTGAAGTCATAGAGTGGAGGTGAGTGAAGTCACAGATTCGAGGTCTGTGAAGTCATAGAATGGAGGTGTGTGAAGTCAGAATGTAGGTGTTCGAAATCAGAGAATAGAGGTGTGTGAAGCCAGAATGGAGGTGTGTGAACTCATAGAATGGAGGTGTGTGAACTCATAGAATGGAGGTGTGTGACGTCACAATGGACGTTTGTGAAGTCATAGAATGGAGGTGTGTGAAGTCACAGAATGGAGGTGTGTGAAGCATAAAATGGAGGTGTGTGAAGTCAGAATGGAGGTGTGTGAAGTCACAGAATGGAGGAGTGTGAACTAAGAATGGATGTGTGTGCAATCATAGATGGAGGTGTGTGAAATCATAGTATGGAGGTATGTGAAACCATAGAATGGACTTTTGTGAAGTCACAGAATGGACTTGTGTGAGTTAGAATTTAGGTGAGTGAAGTCATAGAATGTAGATGTGTGAAGTCATAGAATGGAGTATTGTGAAGTCACCGAAGGGAGGTTTGTGAAGTCATAGAATGGAGGTATGAGAAATCAAATTAGAGGGGTGTGAAGTCGGAGAATGGAGGTGTGTGAAGTCATAGAATTGAGGTGGGTGAAGTCATAGAATGGAGGTGTGTGAATTCAGATTGGAGGTGTGTGAAGTCATAGAATGGAGGAGTGTCAACTCAGAAAGGAGGTTTGTGAAGTCATAGAATGGAGGTGAGTGAAGTCATAGAATGGAGGTGTGTGAACACATAGAATGGAGGTCTGTGACGTCACAATGGAAGTTTGTGAAGTCATAGATCGGAGCTGTGTGATGTCAGAATGGAGGTGTGCAAAGTCATAGAATAGAGGTTTGTTAAGTCAGAATGGAGGTGTGTGAACTCATAGAATGGAGGTGTGTGATGTCACAATGGAGGTGTGTGAAGTCACAGAAAGGAGGTGTGTGAATATATACAATGGAGGTGTGTGAAGTCAGAATGGAATTTTGTGAAGTCACAGAATTGAGCTGTGTGAATTCAGAATGGAGGTGTGTGAAGTCATAGAATGGAGGTGTGTGAAGTCAGAATGGAGGTGTGTGAACTCATAGAATGGAGGTGTGTGTAGTCACAATGGAGGTGTGTGAAGTCATAAAATGGAGGTGTGTGAAGTCACAGAATGGAGGTGTGTGAAGTCATATAATGGAGGTGTGTGAAGTCATAGAATGGGTGTTTGTGAAGTAAGAATGAAGGTGTGTGAAGTCATAGAATGGAGGTGTGTGAAGTCACAGAATGGAGGTGTGGGAAGTAACAGATTTCAGGAGTGTGAAGTCACAGAATGAAGGTGTGTGAACCCAGGAAGGAGGTGTGTAAAGTCACAGAATGGAGGTGTGTGAAGTCATAGAATGGAAGTGTGTGAAGTCATAGAGTGGAGGTGTGTGAAGTCACAGAATGGACGGTATGAAGTCATAGAATGGAGGTGTGTGAAGTCACAGAATTGAGGTGTTTGAAGTCATATGTTGGAGGTGTGTGAAATCAAAATGGAAGTGTGAAGTCATAGAATGGAGGGGTCTGAAATCATAGAATGAGGGTGTGTGAGGTCATAGAATGGAGGTGTGTGAAGTCACAGAATGGATGTGTGTGAAGTCATAGAATGGAGGTATGTGAAGTCATAGAATGGAAGTGTGTGAAGTCACAGATTGGAGGTGTGTGAAGTCACAGAATCGAGGTGTGAGAAGTCACAGAATGGAGGTGTGTGAACTCAGAATGGAGGTGTGTGAAGTCACAGAATGGAGGTGTGTGAAGTCATAGAATGGAAGTGTGTGAAGTCATAGAATGGAGGTGTGTGAAGTCAGAATGGAGGTGTGTGAAGTCACCGAATGGAGTTGTGTGAACTCAGAATGGAGGTGTGTGAAGTCACAGAATAGAGGTTTGTGAAGTCATAGAATGGAGGTGTGTGAAGTCATAGAAAAGATGTTTCTGAAGTAAGAATGAAGGTGTATGTAGTCATAGAATGGAGGTATTTGAACTCATAGAATGGGGGTGTGTGAAGTCACAGAATGGAGGTGTGTGAAGTTAGAATGGAGGTATGTAGTCCTCGATTGGAGGTGGGTGAAGTCATAGTAAGGATGTGTGGGAAGTCCTAGAATGGAGGTGTGTGAAGTCAGAATGGAGGTGTGTGAACTCAGAATGGAGGTGTGTGAAGCCACAGAATGGAGGTTTGTGAAGTCATAGAATGGAAGTGTGTGAAGTCATAGAATGTACGTGTGTGAAGTCAGAATGGAGGTGTGTTAAGTCACCGAATGGAGTTTTGTGAACTCAGTACGGAGGTGTGTGAAGTCACAGAATGGAGGTTGGTGAAGTCATAGATGGAGGTGTGTGAGGTCATAGAATGGATGTTTCTGAAGTAAGAATGAAAGTGTGTGAAGTCATAGAATGAAGGTGGGTGAAGTCATAGAAAGGAGTTGTGGGCAGTCATAGAATGGAGGAGTGTGAAGTCATAGAGTGGAGGTGAGTGAAGTCACAGATTCGAGGTCTGTGAAGTCATAGATTGGAGGTGTGTGATGTCAGAATGGAGGTGTGCAAAGTCATAGAATAGAGGTTTGTGAAGTCAGAATGGAGGTGTGTGAACTCATAGAATGGAGGTGTGTGAAGTCACAATGGAGGTGTGTGAAGTCACAGAATGGAGGTGTGTGAATATATACAATGGAGGTGTGTGAAGTCAGAATGGAATTTTGTGAAGTCACAGAATTGAGCTGTGTGAATTCAGAATGGAGGTGTGTGAAGTCATAGAATGGAGGTGTGTGAAGTCAGAATGGAGGTGTGTGAACTCATAGAATGGAGGTGTGTGTAGTCACAGTGGAGGTGTGTGAAGTCATAAAATGGAGGTGTGTGAAGTCACAGAATGGAGGTGTGTGAAGTCATAGAATGGAGGTGTGTGAAGTCATAGAATGGGTGTTTGTGAAGTAAGAATGAAGGTGTGTGAAGTCATAGAATGGAGGTGTGTGAAGTCACAGAATGGAGGTGTGGGAAGTAACAGATTGCAGGAGTGTGAAGTCAAAGAATGAAGGTGTGTGAACCCAGAAAGGAGGTGTGTAAAGTCACAGAATGGAGGTGTGTGAAGTCATAGAATGGAAGTGTGTGAAGTCATAGAGTGGAGGTGTGTGAAGTCACAGAATGGACGGTATGAAGTCATAGAATGGAGGTGTGTGAAGTCACAGAATAGAGGTGTTTGAAGTCATATGTTGGAGGTGTGTGAAATCAAAGTGGATGTGTGAAGTCATAGAATGGAGGTGTCTGAAATCATAGAATGAGGGTGTGTGAGGTCATAGAATGGAGGTGTGTGAAGTCACAGAATGGATGTGTGTGAAGTCATAGAATGGAGGTATGTGAAGTCATAGAATGGAAGTGTGTGAAGTCACAGATTGGAGGTGTGTGAAGTCACAGAATCGAGGGGTGAGAAGTCACAGAATGGAGGTGTGTGAACTCAGAATGGAGGTGTGTGAAGTCACAGAATGGTGGTGTGTGAAGTCATAGAATGGAAGTGTGTGAAGTCATAGAATGGAGGTGTGTGAAGTCAGAATGGAGGTGTGTGAAGTCACCGAATGGAGTTGTGTGAACTGAGAATGGAGGTGTGTTTAGTCACAGAATAGAGGTTTGTGAAGTCATAGAATGGAGGTGTGTGAAGTCATAGAAAAGATGTTTCTGAAGTAAGAATTAAGGTGTATGAAGTCATAGAATGGAGGTATTTGAACTCATAGAATGGGGGTGTGTGAATTCACAGAATGGAGGTGTTTGAAGTTAGAATGGAGGTGTGTAGACCTAGACTGGAGGTGGGTAAAGTCATAGTAAGGATGTGTGGGAAGTCCTAGAATGGAGGTGTGTGAAGTCAGAATGGAGGTGTGTGAAGTCACAGAATTGAGGTGTGTGAACACAGAATGGAGGTGTGTGAACACAGAATGGAGGTGTGTGAAGTCATAGAATGGAGGAGTGTGAAGTCATAGAGTGCATGTGAGTGAAATAAGAGATTCGAAGTCTGTGAAGTCATAGAATGGAGGTGTGTGATGTCAGAATGGAGGTGTGCGAAGTCATAGAATACAGGTGTGTGAAGTCAGAATGGAGGTGTGTGAAGTCATAGATGGAGTTGTGTGAAGTCATAGCATGGAGGTGTGTGAAATCATAGAATAGAGTTTTGTGAAGGCACAGAATGGAGCTGCGTGAATTCAGAATGGAGGTGTGTGAAGTCAAAGAATGGAGGTGTGTGAAGTCAGAATGGAGGTGTGTGAACTCATAGAATGGAGGTGTGTGACGTCACAATGGATGTGTGTGAAGTCATAGAATGGAGGTGTGTGAAGTCACAGAATGGAGGTGTGTGAAGTCATAGAATGGAGGTGTGTGAAGTCACTGAATGGAGGTGTGTGAATTCATAGAATGGAGGTGTGTGAAGTTATAGAATGGATGTTTGTAAGGTAAAAATGAAGGTGTGTGAAGTCATAGAATGGAGATGTGTGAAGTCAGAATGGGGGTGTGTGAAGTCACAGAACGGAGATGTGTCAAGTCAGAATTTAGGTGTGTGAAGTCAAAGAATGGAGGTGTGTGAAGACATAGAATGGAGGTGTGCGAAGTCATAGAATAGAGGTGTGTGAAGTCAGAATGGAGGTGTGTGAAGTCATAGATGGAGTTGTGTGAAATCATAGTATGGAGGTGTGTGAAATCCTAGAATAGAGTTTTGTGAAGTCACAGAATGGAGCTGTGTGAATTCAGAATGGAGGTGTGTGAAGTCATAGAATGGAGGTGTGTGAAGTCAGAATGGAGGTGTGTGAACTCATAGAATGGAGGTGTGTGACGTCACAATGGAAGTGTGTGAAGTCATAGAATGGAGCTGTGTAAAGTCACAGAATGGAGGTGTGTGAAGTCATAGAATGGAGATGGGTGAAGTCACTGAATGGAGGTGTGTGAAGTCACAGAATGGAAGGTGTGTGATATCACAGAATAGAGGTGTGTGAACTCAGAATGGAGTTGTGTGAAGTCACAGAATGGAGGTGTGTGAAGTCAGAATGGAGGTGTGAAGTCATAGAATGGAGTTGGGTGAAGTCATAGAAAGGAGGTGTGTGAAGTCATAGTATGGATGTGTTTGTAGTCATAGAATGGAGGTGTGTGAAGTCAGAATGGAGGTGTGTGAACTCATAGAATGGTAGTGTGTGTAGTCACAATGGAGGTGTGTGAAGTCATAGAATGGAGGTGTGTGAAGTCACAGAATGGATGTGTGTGAAGTCATTGAATAGAGGTGTGTGAAGTCATAGAATGGAGGTGTGTGAAGTCACAGAATGGAGGTGTGGGAAGTCACAGATTGGAGGTCTGTGAAGTCCCAGAATTGAGGTGTGTGAACTCAGAATGGAGGTGTGTAAAGTCACAGAATGGAGGTGTGTGAAGTCATAGAATTGAAGTGTGTGAAGTCACAGATTGGAGCTGTGTGAAGTCACAGAATCGAGGGGTGAGAAGTCACAGAATGGAGGTGTGTGAAATCAGAATGGAGGTGTGTGAAGTCACAGAATGGAGGTGTGTGAAGTCATAGAATGGAAGTGTGTGAAGTCATAGAATTGAGGTGTGTGAAGTCAGAATGGAGGTGTGTGAAGTCACCGAATGGAGTTGTGTGAACTCACAATGGAGGTGTGTGCAGTCACAGAATGGAGGTTTGTGAAGTCATAGAATGGAGGTGTGTGAAGTCATAGAATGGATGTTTCTGAAGTAAGAATGAAGGTGTGTGAAGTCATAGAATGGAGGTGTGTGAACTCATAGAATGGGGGTGTGTGAAGTCACAGAATAGAGGTGTGTGAAGTCAGAATGGAGGTGTTTAGTCATCGATTGGAAGTGGGTGAAGTCATAGAAAGGAGGTGTGGGAAGTCATAGAATGGAGGTGTGTGAAGTCAGAATGGAGGTGTGTGAAGTCACAGAATTGAGGTGTGTGAACACAGAATGGAGGTGTGTGAAGTCAAAGAATGGAGGTGTTTGAAGTTATAAAATGGAGGAGTGTGAAGTCATAGATTGCATGTGAGTGAAATCACAGATTCGAGGTCTGTGAAGTCATAGAATGGAAATGTGTGATGTCAGAATGGAGGTGTGCGAAGTCATAGAATAGAGGTGTGTGTAGTCAGAATGGAGGTGTGTGAAGTCATAGATGGAGTTGTGTGAAGTCATAGTATGGAGGTGTGTGAAATCATAGAATAGAGTTTTGTGAAGGCACAGAATGGAGCTGTGTGAATTCAGAATGGAGGTCTGGGAAGTCATAGAATGGAGGTGTGTGAAGTCAGAATGGAGGTGTGTGAACTCATAGAATGGAGGTGTGTGACGTCACAATGGAAGTGTGTGAAGTCATAGAATGGAGGTGTGTGAAGTCACAGAATGGAGGTGTGTGAAGTCACTGAATGGAGGTGTGTGAAGTCATAGAATGGAGGTGTGTGAAGTTATAGAATGGATGTTTGTAAAGTAAAAATGAAAGTGTGTGAAGTCATAGAATGGAGATGTGTGAAGTCAGAATGTAGGTGTGTGAAGTCACAGAATGGAGATGTGTCAAGTCAGAATTTAGGTGTGTGAAGTAAAAGAATGGAGGTGTGTGAAGACATAGAATGGAGGTGTGTAAAGTCATAGAATGGAGGTGTGTGAAGTCAGAATGGAGGTGTGTGAAGTCACAGAATTGAGGTGTGTGAACACAGAATGGAGGTGTGTGAAGTCAAAAATGGAGGTGTTTGAATTCGTAGAATGGAGGAGTGTGAAGTCATAGAATGTATGTATGTGAAGTAAGAATTAAGGTGTGTGAAGGCATAGAATGGCGGTGTGTGAAGTCACAGAATGGAGGTGCATGAAGTCACAGAATGGAGGTGTGTGAAGTCAGAATGGCGGTGTGAAGTCATAGAATGGAGTTGGGTGAAGTCATAGAAAGGAGGTGTGTGAAGTCATAATATGGAGGTGTGTGAAGTTATAGAATGGAGGTGTGTGAAGTCAGAATGGAGGTGTGTGAACTCATAGAATGGTAGTGTGTGTAGTCACAATGGAGGTGTGTGAAATCATAGAATGGAGGTGTGTGAAGTCACAGAATGGACGTGTGTGAAGTCATAGAATGGAGGTGTGTGAAGTCATAGAATGGAGGTGTGTGAAGTCACAGAATGGAGGTGTGGGAAGTCACAGATTGGAGGTGTGTGAAGTCCCAGAATTGAGGTGTGTGAACTCAGAATGGAGGTGTGTAAAGTCAAAGAATGGAGGTGTGTGAAGTCATAGAATGGAAGTGTGTAAAGTCATAGAATGGAGGTGTGTGAAGTCACAGAATGGACGGTATGAAGTCATAAAATTCAGGTGTGTGAAGTCACAGAATTGAGGTTTTTGAAGTCATATATTGGAGGTGTGTGAAATCAAAATGGATGTGTGAAGTCATAGAATGGAGGTGTGTGAAATCATAGAATGAGGGTGTGTGATGTCATAGAATGGAGGTGTGTGAAGTCACAGAATGGAGGTGTGTGAAGTCATAGAATGGAGTTGTGTGAAGTCATAGAATGGAAGTGTGTGAAGTCACAGATTGGAGCTGTGTGAAGTCACAGAATCGAGGTGTTAGAAGTCACAGAATGGAGGTTTGTGAACTCAGAATGGAGGTGTGTGAAGTCACAGAATGGAGGTGTTTGAAATCATAGAATGGAAGTGTGTGAAGGCATAGAATGGAGGTGTGTGAAGTAAGATTGGAGGTGTGTGAAGTCACCGAATGGAGTTGTGTGAACTCAAAATGGAGGTGTGTGAAGTCACAGAATGGAGGTTTGTGAAGTCATAGAATGGAGGTGTGTGAAGTCATAGAATGGATGTTTCTGAAGTAAGAATGAAGGTGTGTGAAGTCATGGAATGGAGGTATGTGAACTCATAGAATGGTGGTTTGTGAAGTCACAGAATGGAGGTGTGTGAAGTCAAAATGGAGGTGTGTAGTCATCGATTGGAGGTGGGTGATGTCATAGAAAGGAGGTGTGGGAAGTCACAGAATGGAGGAGTGTGAAGTCATACAGTGCATGTGAGTGAAATCACAGATTCGAGGTCTGTGAAGACATAGAATGGAGGTGTGTGATGTCCGAATGGAGGTGTGCGAAGTCATAGAATACAGGTGTGTGAAGTCAGAATGGAGGGGTGTGAAGTCATAGATGGAGTTGTGTGAAGTCATAGTATGGAGGTGTGTGAAATCATAGAATAGAGTTTTGTGAAGTTACAGAATGGAGCTGTGTGAATTCAGAATGGAGGTGTGTGAAGTCATAGAATGGAGGTGTGGGAAGTCAGAATGGAGGTGTGTGAACTCATAGAATGGAGGTGGGTGACGTCACAATGGAAGTGTGTGAAGTCATAGAATGGAGCTGTGTAAAGTCACAGAATGGAGGTGTGTGAAGTCATAGAATGGAGGTGTGTGAAGTCACTGAATGGAGGTGTGTGAAGTCATAGAATGGAGGTGTGTGAAGTTATAGAATGGATGTTTGTAAAGTAAAAATGAAGGTGTGTGAAGTCATAGAATGGAGATGTGTGAAGTCAGAATGGAGGTGTGTGAAGTCACAGAATGGAGATGTGTCAACTCAGAATTTAGGTGTGTGAAGTCAAAGAATGGAGGTGTGTGAAGTCATAGAATGGAGGTGTGTGAAGTCATAGAATGGAGGTGTGTGAAGTAACCATGGAGGTGTGTGAGGTCACAGAATTGAGGTGTGTGAACATAGAATGGAGGTGTGTGAAGTCAAAGAATGGAGGTGTTTGAAGTCATAGAATGGAGGAGTGTGAAGTCATAGAATGTATGTTTGTGAAGTAAGAATGAAGCTGTGGGAAGGCATAGAATTGATGTGTGAAGTCACAGAATGGAGGTGTGTGAAGGCATAGAATGGAGGTGTGTGAAGTCATAGAATGGAGGTGTGTGAAGTCATATAATGGAGGTGTGTGAAGTCACAGAATGGAGGTGTGTGAAGTCAGAATGGAGGTGTAAAGTCTTAAAATGGAGTTGGGTGAAGTCATAGAAAGGAGGTGTGTGAAGTCATAGAATGGATGTGTGTGTAGTCATAGAATGGAGGTTTGTGAAGTCAGAATGGTGGTGTATGAACTCATAGAATGGTAGTGTGTGTAGTCACAATGGAGGTGTGTGAAGTCATAGAATGGAGGTGTGTGAGGTCACAGATTGGACGTGTGTGAAGTCATAGAATGGAGGTGTGTGAAGTCATAGAATGGAGGTGTGTGAAATCACAGAATGGAGGTGTGGGAAGTCACAGATTGGAGGTCTGTGAAGTCCCAGAATTGAGGTGTGTGAACTCAGAATGGAGGTGTGTAAAGTCACAGAATGGAGGTGTGTGAAGTCATAGAATTGAAGTGTGTGAAGTCATAGAATGGAGGTGTGTGAAGTCACAGCATGGACGGTTTGAAGTCATAGAATGGAGGTGTGTGAAGTCACAGAATTGAGGTGTTTGAAGACATATATTGGAGGTGTGTGAAGTCAAAATGGATGTGTGAAGTCATAGAATGGAGGTGTGTGAAATCATAAAATGAGGGTGTGTGAGGTCATAGATAGGAGGTTTGTGAAGTCACAGAATGGAGGTGTGTAAAAACATAGAATGAAGGTGTGTGAAGTCATAGAATGGAAGTGTGTGAAGTCACAGAATGGAGGTTTGTGAAGTCACAGAATGGAAGGTGTATGAAATCACACAATAGAGGTGTGTGAACTCAGAATGGAGGTGAGTGAAGTCATAGAATGGAGGTGTGTGAAGTCACAGAATGGACGGTTTGAAGTCATAGAATGGAGGTGTGTGAAGTCACAGAATTCAGGTGTTTGAAGTCATGTATTGGAGGTGTGTGAAGTCAAAATTGATGTGTGAAGTCATAGAATGGAGGTGTGTGAAATCATAGAATGAGGGTGTGTGAGGTCATAGAATGGAGGATTGTGAAGTCACAGAATGGAGGGGTGTGAAATCATAGAATGAAGGTGTGCGAAGTCATAGAATGGAAGTGTGTGAAGTCACAGAATGGAGGTTTGTGAAGTCACAGAATGGAGGTGTGTGAACTCAGAATGAAGGTGTGTGAAGTCAGAGAATGGAGGTGTGTGAAGTCATAGAATGGAAGTGTGTGAAGTCATAGAATATAAGTGTGTGAAGCCAGAATGGAGGTGTGTGAAGTCACAGAATGGAGGTTTGTGAAGTCATAGAATGGAGGTTTGTGAAGTCATAGAATGGATGTTTCTGAAGTAAGAATGAAGGTGTGTGAAGTCATAGAATGGAGGTGTGTGAAGTCATAGAATGGAGGTGTGTGAAGTCATAGAATGGATGTGTGTGAAGTCAGAATGGAGGTGTGTAGTCATAGATTGCAGGTGGGTGAAGTCATAGAAAGGAGGTGTGGGAAGTCATAGAGTGCAGGTGAGTGAAGTCATAGATTTGAGGTCTGTGAAATCATAGAATGGAGGTGTGTGATGTCAGATTGGAGGTGTGTGAAGTCAAAGAATGTAGGTGTGTGAAGTCATTGAATGGAGGTGAGTGAAGTCACAGAATGGAGATGTGTGAAATCAGAAGAGAGGTGTGAGAAGTCATAGAATGGAGGTGTGTGAAGTCAGAATGGAGGTGTATGAAGTCATAGAATGGAGGTGTGGGAAGTCAGAATAGAGGTGTGTGAAGTCATAGAATGGAGGTGTGTGAAGTCACAGAATGGAGGTGTGGGAAGTCACAGAATAGAGGTGTGTGCCGTCACAGAATGGAGGTGTGTGAACTCAGAATGGAGGTGTGTAAAGGCACAGAATGGAGGTGTGTGAAGTCATAGAATGGAAGTGTGTGAAGTCATAGAATGGAGGTGTGTGAAGTCACAGAATGGACGTTATGAAGTCATAGAATGGAGCTGTGTGAAGTCACAGAATTGAGGTGGTTGAAGTCTTATATTGGAGGTGTGTAAAGTCAAAATGGATGTGTGAAGTCATAGAATGGAGGTGTGTGAAATCATAGAATGAGGGTGTGTGAGGTCATAGAATGGAGGTTTGTGAAGTCACAGAATGGAGGAGTGTGAAATCATAGAATGAAGGTTTGTGAAGTCATAGAATGGAAGTGTGTGAAATCACAGAATGGAGGTGTGTGAAATTACAGAATGGAAGGTGTGTGAAATCACAGAATAGAGGTGTGTGAACTCAGAATGGAGGTGAGTGAAGTCATAGAATGGAGGTGTGTGAAGTCACAGAATGGACGGTTTGAAGTCATAGAATTGAGGTGTGTGAAGTCACAGAATTCAGGTGTTTGAAGTCATATATTGTAGGTGTGTGAAGTCAAAATTGATGTGTGAAGTCATAGAATGGAGGTGTGTGAAATCATAGAATGAGGGTGTGTGAGGTCATAGAATGGAGGTTTGTGAAGTCACAGAATGGAGGTGTGTGAAATCATAGAATGAAGGTGTGTGAAGTCATAGAATGGAAGTGTGTGAAGTCACAGAATGGAGGTTTGTGAAGTCACAGAATGGAGGTGTGTGAACTCAGAATGGAGGTGTGTGAAGTCAGAGAATGGAGGTGTGTGAAGTCATAGAATGGAAGTGTGTGAAGTCATAGAATGGAAGTGTGTGAAGACAGAATGGAAGTGTGTGAAGTCACAGAATGGAGGTTTGTGAAGTCATAGAATGGAGGTGTGTGAAGTCATAGAATGGATGTTTCTGAAGTAAGAATGAAGGTGTGTGAAGTCATAGAATGGAGGTGTGTGAAGTCATAGAATGGAGGTGTGTGAAGTCACAGAATGGAGGTGTGTGAAGTCAGAATGGAGGTGTGTAGTCATATATTGGAGGTGTGTGAAGTCATAGAATGGAGGTGTGGGAAGTCATTGAGTGCAGGTGAGTGAAGTCATAGATTCGAGGTCTCTGAAATCATAGAATGGAGGTGTGTGATGTCAGATTGGAGGTGTGTGAAGTCAAAGAATGTAGGTGTGTGAAGTCATTGAATGGAGGTGAGTGAAGTCACAGAATGGAGATGTGTGAAATGAGAATAGAGGTGTGCGAAGTCATAGAATTGAGGTGTGTGAAGTCAGAATGGAGGTGTATGAAGTCATAGAATGGAGGTGTGGGAAGTCAGAATAGAGGTGTTTGAAGTCATAGAATGGAGGTGTGTGAAGTCACAGAATGGAGGTGTGGGAAGTCACAGAATAGAGGTGTGTGACGTCACAGAATGGACGTTATGAAGTCATAGAATGGAGCTGTGTGAAGTCACAGAATTGAGGTGGTTGAAGTCATATATTGGAGGTGTGTGAAGTCAAAATGCATGTGTGAAGTCACAGAATGGAGGTTTGTGAAGTCATAGAATGGAGGTGTGTGAATGTTTCTGAAGGAAAAATGAAGGTGTGTGAAGTCATGGAATGGAGGTGTGCGAAGTCACAGAATGGAGGTGTGTGAAGTCAGAATGGAGGTGTGTAGTCATAGATTGGAGGTGGGTGAAGTCATAGAATGGAGGAGTGTGCAGTCATAGAGTGCAGGTGAGTGAAGTCACAGATTAGAGGTCTGTGAAGTCATAGAATGGAGGTGTGTGATGTCAGAATGGAGGTGTGCGAAGTCATAGAATAGAGGTGTGTGAAGTCAGAATGGAGGTGTGTGAACTCATAGATGGAGTTGTGTGAAGTCATAGTATGGAGGTGTGTGAAATCATAGAATGGACTTTTGTGAAGTCACAGAATGGAGCTGTGTGAATTCAGAATGGAGGTGTGTGAAGTCATAGAATGGAGGTGTGTGAAGTTATAGAATGGAAGTGTGTGAAGTCACAGAATGGAGGTGTGTGAAGTCAGAACGGAGGTGTGTATTCATAGATTGGAGGTGGGTGAATTCATAGAAAGGAGGTGTGGGAAGTCATAAAATGGAGGATTGTGAAGTCATAGAGTGCAGGTGAGTGATGTCACAGATTCGAGGTCTGTGAAATTATAGAATGGAGGTGTGTGATGTCAGATTGGAGGTATGTGAAGGCAAAGAATGTAGGTGTGTGAAGTCATTGAATGGAGGTGTGTGAAGTCACAGAATGGAGGTGTGTGAATTCATACAATGGAGATGTGTGAAGTCAGAATGGAGGTGTGTGAAGTCACAAAATGGAGTTGTGTGAGTCAGAATTGAAGTGTGTGAAGTCATAGAATGTAGATGTGTGAAGTCATAGAATGGAGTATTGTGAAGCCAACGAAGGGAGGTTCGAGAAGTCATAGAATGGAGGTATGAGAAATCAAATTAGAGGGGTGTGAAGTCACAGAATGGAGGTGTGTGAATTCATACAATGGAGGTGTGTGAAGTCAGAATGGAATTTTGTGAAGTCACAGAATTGAGCTGTGTGAATTCAGAATGGAGGTGTGTGAAGTCAGAGAATGGAGGTGTGTATACTCATAGAATGGAGGTGCGTGTAGTCACAATGAAGGTGTGTGAATTCATAGAATGGAGGTGTGTGAAGTCACAGAATGGAGGTGTGGGAAGTCATAGAATGGAGGTGTGTGAAGTCACAGAATGGAGGTGAGGGAAGTCACAGATTGAAGGAGTGTGAAGTCACAGAATGGAGGTGTGTGAACCCAGAATGGAGGTGTGTAAAGTCACAGAATGGAGGTGTGTGTAGTCATAGAATGGAAGTGTGTGTAGTCATAGAATGGAGGTGTGTGAAGTCACAGAATGGACGGTATGAAGTCATAGAATGGAGGTGTGTGAAGTCACAGAACTAAGGTGTTTGAAGTCAAATATTGGAGGTGTGTGAAATCAAAATGGATGTGTAAAGTCATAGAATGGAGGCGTGTAAAATCACAGAATGAGGGTGTGTGAGGTCATAGAATGGAGTTGTGTGAAGTCACAGAATGGAGGTGTGTGAAGTCATAGAATGGAGGTGTGTGAATTCAGATTGGAGGTGTGTGAAGTCATAGAATGGAGGTGTGTCAACACAGAAAGGAGGTGTGTGAAGTCATAGAATGGAGGTGAGTGAAGTCATAGAATGGTGGTGTGTGAAATCATAGAATGGAGGTGTGTGAAGTCACAGAATTTAGATGTGTGAAGTCAGAATGGAGGTGTGTGAGGTCAGAATGGAGGTGTGTGAAGTCATAGAATGGAGGTGTGTGAAGTCACAATGCAGGTGTGTGAACTCATAGAATGGAGGTGTGTGAAGTCAAAATGTAGGTTTGTGAAGTCATAGAATGGAGGTGTGTGAAGTCATAGAATGGAGTATTGTGAAGTCACCGAAGTGAGGTTTGTGAAGTTATAGAATGGAGGTATGAGAAATCAAATTAGAGGGATGTGAAGTTGGAGAATGGAGGTGTGTGAAGTCATAGAATGGAGGTGGGTGAAGTCATTGAATGGAGGTGTGTGAAGTCACTGAATGGACTGGTTTAAAGTCCTAGAATGGAGGTGTGTGAAGTCAGAGAATTGAGCTGATTGAAGTCATATATTGGAGGTGTGTGAAATCAAAATGGATGTGTGAAGTCATAGAATGTAGGTGTGTGAAGTCATAGAATGGAGGTGTGTGAAGTCACAGAATGGAGGTGTGTGAAGTCACAGAATGGAAGGTGTATGAAATCACACAATAGAGGTGTGTGAACTCAGAATGGAGGTGAGTGAAGTCATAGAATGGAGGTGTGTGAAGTCACAGAATGGACGGTTTGAAGTCATAGAATGGAGGTGTGTGAAGTCACAGAATTCAGGTGTTTGAAGTCATGTATTGGAGGTGTGTGAAGTCAAAATTGATGTGTGAAGTCATAGAATGGAGGTGTGTGAAATCATAGAATGAGGGTGTGTGAGGTCATAGAATGGAGGATTGTGAAGTCACAGAATGGAAGGGTGTGAAATCATAGAATGAAGGTGTGCGAAGTCATAGAATGGAAGTGTGTGAAGTCACAGAATGGAGGTTTGTGAAGTCACAGAATGGAGGTGTGTGAACTCAGAATGGAGGTGTGTGAAGTCAGAGAATGGAGGTGTGTGAAGTCATAGAATGGAAGTGTGTGAAGTCATAGAATATAAGTGTGTGAAGCCAGAATGGAGGTGTGTGAAGTCACAGAATGGAGGTTTGTGAAGTCATAGAATGGAGGTTTGTGAAGTCATAGAATGGATGTTTCTGAAGTAAGAATGAAGGTGTGTGAAGTCATAGAATGGAGGTGTGTGAAGTCATAGAATGGATGTGTGTGAAGTCAGAATGGAGGTGTGTAGTCATAGATTGGAGGTGGGTGAAGTCATAGAAAGGAGGTGTGGGAAGTCATAGAGTGCAGGTGAGTGAAGTCATAGATTTGAGGTCTGTGAAATCATAGAATGGAGGTGTGTGATGTCAGATTGGAGGTGTGTGAAGTCAAAGAATGTAGGTGTGTGAAGTCATTGAATGGAGGTGAGTGAAGTCACAGAATGGAGATGTGTGAAATCAGAAGAGAGGTGTGAGAAGTCATAGAATGGAGGTGTGTGAAGTCAGAATGGAGGTGTATGAAGTCATAGAATGGAGGTGTGGGAAGTCAGAATAGAGGTGTGTGAAGTCATAGAATGGAGGTGTGTGAAGTCACAGAATGGAGGTGTGGGAAGTCACAGAATAGAGGTGTGTGCCGTCACAGAATGGAGGTGTGTGAACTCAGAATGGAGGTGTGTAAAGGCACAGAATGGAGGTGTGTGAAGTCATAGAATGGAAGTGTGTGAAGTCATAGAATGGAGGTGTGTGAAGTCACAGAATGGACGTTATGAAGTCATAGAATGGAGCTGTGTGAAGTCACAGAATTGAGGTGGTTGAAGTCTTATATTGGAGGTGTGTAAAGTCAAAATGGATGTGTGAAGTCATAGAATGGAGGTGTGTGAAATCATAGAATGAGGGTGTGTGAGGTCATAGAATGGAGGTTTGTGAAGTCACAGAATGGAGGAGTGTGAAATCATAGAATGAAGGTTTGTGAAGTCATAGAATGGAAGTGTGTGAAATCACAGAATGGAGGTGTGTGAAATTACAGAATGGAAGGTGTGTGAAATCACAGAATAGAGGTGTGTGAACTCAGAATGGAGGTGAGTGAAGTCATAGAATGGAGGTGTGTGAAGTCACAGAATGGACGGTTTGAAGTCATAGAATTGAGGTGTGTGAAGTCACAGAATTCAGGTGTTTGAAGTCATATATTGTAGGTGTGTGAAGTCAAAATTGATGTGTGAAGTCATAGAATGGAGGTGTGTGAAATCATAGAATGAGGGTGTGTGAGGTCATAGAATGGAGGTTTGTGAAGTCACAGAATGGAGGTGTGTGAAATCATAGAATGAAGGTGTGTGAAGTCATAGAATGGAAGTGTGTGAAGTCACAGAATGGAGGTTTGTGAAGTCACAGAATGGAGGTGTGTGAACTCAGAATGGAGGTGTGTGAAGTCAGAGAATGGAGGTGTGTGAATTCATAGAATGGAAGTGTGTGAAGTCATAGAATGGAAGTGTGTGAAGACAGAATGGAAGTGTGTGAAGTCACAGAATGGAGGTTTGTGAAGTCATAGAATGGAGGTGTGTGAAGTCATAGAATGGATGTTTCTGAAGTAAGAATGAAGGTGTGTGAAGTCATAGAATGGAGGTGTGTGAAGTCATAGAATGGAGGTGTGTGAAGTCACAGAATGGAGGTGTGTGAAGTCAGAATGGAGGTGTGTAGTCATATATTGGAGGTGTGTGAAGTCATAGAATGGAGGTGTGGGAAGTCATTGAGTGCAGGTGAGTGAAGTCATAGATTCGAGGTCTCTGAAATCATAGAATGGAGGTGTGTGATGTCAGATTGGAGGTGTGTGAAGTCAAAGAATGTAGGTGTGTGAAGTCATTGAATGGAGGTGAGTGAAGTCACAGAATGGAGATGTGTGAAATGAGAATAGAGGTGTGCGAAGTCATAGAATGGAGGTGTGTGAAGTCAGAATGGAGGTGTATGAAGTCATAGAATGGAGGTGTGGGAAGTCAGAATAGAGGTGTGTGAAGTCATAGAATGGAGGTGTGTGAAGTCACAGAATGGAGGTGTGGGAAGTCACAGAATAGAGGTGTGTGACGTCACAGAATGGACGTTATGAAGTCATAGAATGGAGCTGTGTGAAGTCACAGAATTGAGGTGGTTGAAGTCATATATTGGAGGTGTGTGAAGTCAAAATGCATGTGTGAAGTCACAGAATGGAGGTTTGTGAAGTCATAGAATGGAGGTGTGTGAATGTTTCTGAAGGAAAAATGAAGGTGTGTGAAGTCATGGAATGGAGGTGTGCGAAGTCACAGAATGGAGGTGTGTGAAGTCAGAATGGAGGTGTGTAGTCATAGATTGGAGGTGGGTGAAGTCATAGAATGGAGGAGTGTGCAGTCATAGAGTGCAGGTGAGTGAAGTCACAGATTAGAGGTCTGTGAAGTCATAGAATGGAGGTGTGTGATGTCAGAATGGAGGTGTGCGAAGTCATAGAATAGAGGTGTGTGAAGTCAGAATGGAGGTGTGTGAACTCATAGATGGAGTTGTGTGAAGTCATAGTATGGAGGTGTGTGAAATCATAGAATGGACTTTTGTGAAGTCACAGAATGGAGCTGTGTGAATTCAGAATGGAGGTGTGTGAAGTCATAGAATGGAGGTGTGTGAAGTTATAGAATGGAAGTGTGTGAAGTCACAGAATGGAGGTGTGTGAAGTCAGAACGGAGGTGTGTATTCATAGATTGGAGGTGGGTGAATTCATAGAAAGGAGGTGTGGGAAGTCATAAAATGGAGGATTGTGAAGTCATAGAGTGCAGGTGAGTGATGTCACAGTTTCGAGGTCTGTGAAATTATAGAATGGAGGTGTGTGATGTCAGATTGGAGGTATGTGAAGGCAAAGAATGTAGGTGTGTGAAGTCATTGAATGGAGGTGTGTGAAGTCACAGAATGGAGGTGTGTGAATTCATACAATGGAGATGTGTGAAGTCAGAATGGAGGTGTGTGAAGTCACAAAATGGAGTTGTGTGAGTCAGAATTGAAGTGTGTGAAGTCATAGAATGTAGATGTGTGAAGTCATAGAATGGAGTATTGTGAAGCCAACGAAGGGAGGTTCGAGAAGTCATAGAATGGAGGTATGAGAAATCAAATTAGAGGGGTGTGAAGTCACAGAATGGAGGTGTGTGAATTCATACAATGGAGGTGTGTGAAGTCAGAATGGAATTTTGTGAAGTCACAGAATTGAGCTGTGTGAATTCAGAATGGAGGTGTGTGAAGTCAGAGAATGGAGGTGTGTATACTCATAGAATGGAGGTGCGTGTAGTCACAATGAAGGTGTGTGAATTCATAGAATGGAGGTGTGTGAAGTCACAGAATGGAGGTGTGGGAAGTCATAGAATGGAGGTGTGTGAAGTCACAGAATGGAGGTGAGGGAAGTCACAGATTGAAGGAGTGTGAAGTCACAGAATGGAGGTGTGTGAACCCAGAATGGAGGTGTGTAAAGTCACAGAATGGAGGTGTGTGTAGTCATAGAATGGAAGTGTGTGTAGTCATAGAATGGAGGTGTGTGAAGTCACAGAATGGACGGTATGAAGTCATAGAATGGAGGTGTGTGAAGTCACAGAACTAAGGTGTTTGAAGTCAAATATTGGAGGTGTGTGAAATCAAAATGGATGTGTAAAGTCATAGAATGGAGGCGTGTAAAATCACAGAATGAGGGTGTGTGAGGTCATAGAATGGAGTTGTGTGAAGTCACAGAATGGAGGTGTGTGAAGTCATAGAATGGAGGTGTGTGAATTCAGATTGGAGGTGTGTGAAGTCATAGAATGGAGGTGTGTCAACACAGAAAGGAGGTGTGTGAAGTCATAGAATGGAGGTGAGTGAAGTCATAGAATGGTGGTGTGTGAAATCATAGAATGGAGGTGTGTGAAGTCACAGAATTTAGATGTGTGAAGTCAGAATGGAGGTGTGTGAGGTCAGAATGGAGGTGTGTGAAGTCATAGAATGGAGGTGTGTGAAGTCACAATGCAGGTGTGTGAACTCATAGAATGGAGGTGTGTGAAGTCAAAATGTAGGTTTGTGAAGTCATAGAATGGAGGTGTGTGAAGTCATAGAATGGAGTATTGTGAAGTCACCGAAGTGAGGTTTGTGAAGTTATAGAATGGAGGTATGAGAAATCAAATTAGAGGGATGTGAAGTTGGAGAATGGAGGTGTGTGAAGTCATAGAATGGAGGTGGGTGAAGTCATTGAATGGAGGTGTGTGAAGTCACTGAATGGACTGGTTTAAAGTCCTAGAATGGAGGTGTGTGAAGTCAGAGAATTGAGCTGATTGAAGTCATATATTGGAGGTGTGTGAAATCAAAATGGATGTGTGAAGTCATAGAATGTAGGTGTGTGAAGTCATAGAATGGAGGTGTGTGAAGTCACAGAATGGAGGTGTGTGAAGTCACAGAATGGAAGGTGTATGAAATCACACAATACAGGTGTGTGAACTCAGAATGGAGGTGAGTGAAGTCATAGAATGGAGGTGTGTGAAGTCACAGAATGGACGGTTTGAAGTCATAGAATGGAGGTGTGTGAAGTCACAGAATTCAGGTGTTTGAAGTCATGTATTGGAGGTGTGTGAAGTCAAAATTGATGTGTGAAGTCATAGAATGGAGGTGTGTGAAATCATAGAATGAGGGTGTGTGAGGTCATAGAATGGAGGATTGTGAAGTCACAGAATGGAGGGGTGTGAAATCATAGAATGAAGGTGTGCGAAGTCATAGAATGGAAGTGTGTGAAGTCACAGAATGGAGGTTTGTGAAGTCACAGAATGGAGGTGTGTGAACTCAGAATGGAGGTGTGTGAAGTCAGAGAATGGAGGTGTGTGAAGTCATAGAATGGAAGTGTGTGAAGTCATAGAATATAAGTGTGTGAAGCCAGAATGGAGGTGTGTGAAGTCACAGAATGGAGGTTTGTGAAGTCATAGAATGGAGGTTTGTGAAGTCATAGAATGGATGTTTCTGAAGTAAGAATGAAGGTGTGTGAAGTCATAGAATGGAGGTGTGTGAAGTCATAGAATGGATGTGTGTGAAGTCAGAATGGAGGTGTGTAGTCATAGATTGGAGGTGGGTGAAGTCATAGAAAGGAGGTGTGGGAAGTCATAGAGTGCAGGTGAGTGAAGTCATAGATTTGAGGTCTGTGAAATCATAGAATGGAGGTGTGTGATGTCAGATTGGAGGTGTGTGAAGTCAAAGAATGTAGGTGTGTGAAGTCATTGAATGGAGGTGAGTGAAGTCACAGAATGGAGATGTGTGAAATCAGAAGAGAGGTGTGAGAAGTCATAGAATGGAGGTGTGTGAAGTCAGAATGGAGGTGTATGAAGTCATAGAATGGAGGTATGGGAAGTCAGAATAGAGGTGTGTGAAGTCATAGAATGGAGGTGTGTGAAGTCACAGAATGGAGGTGTGGGAAGTCACAGAATAGAGGTGTGTGCCGTCACAGAATGGAGGTGTGTGAACTCAGAATGGAGGTGTGTAAAGGCACAGAATGGAGGTGTGTGAAGTCATAGAATGGAAGTGTGTGAAGTCATAGAATGGAGGTGTGTGAAGTCACAGAATGGACGTTATGAAGTCATAGAATGGAGCTGTGTGAAGTCACAGAATTGAGGTGGTTGAAGTCTTATATTGGAGGTGTGTAAAGTCAAAATGGATGTGTGAAGTCATAGAATGGAGGTGTGTGAAATCATAGAATGAGGGTGTGTGAGGTCATAGAATGGAGGTTTGTGAAGTCACAGAATGGAGGAGTGTGAAATCATAGAATGAAGGTTTGTGAAGTCATAGAATGGAAGTGTGTGAAATCACAGAATGGAGGTGTGTGAAATTACAGAATGGAAGGTGTGTGAAATCACAGAATAGAGGTGTGTGAACTCAGAATGGAGGTGAGTGAAGTCATAGAATGGAGGTGTGTGAAGTCACAGAATGGACGGTTTGAAGTCATAGAATTGAGGTGTGTGAAGTCACAGAATTCAGGTGTTTGAAGTCATATATTGTAGGTGTGTGAAGTCAAAATTGATGTGTGAAGTCATAGAATGGAGGTGTGTGAAATCATAGAATGAGGGTGTGTGAGGTCATAGAATGGAGGTTTGTGAAGTCACAGAATGGAGGTGTGTGAAATCATAGAATGAAGGTGTGTGAAGTCATAGAATGGAAGTGTGTGAAGTCACAGAATGGAGGTTTGTGAAGTCACAGAATGGAGGTGTGTGAACTCAGAATGGAGGTGTGTGAAGTCAGAGAATGGAGGTGTGTGAAGTCATAGAATGGAAGTGTGTGAAGTCATAGAATGGAAGTGTGTGAAGACAGAATGGAAGTGTGTGAAGTCACAGAATGGAGGTTTGTGAAGTCATAGAATGGAGGTGTGTGAAGTCATAGAATGGATGTTTCTGAAGTAAGAATGAAGGTGTGTGAAGTCATAGAATGGAGGTGTGTGAAGTCATAGAATGGAGGTGTGTGAAGTCACAGAATGGAGGTGTGTGAAGTCAGAATGGTGGTGTGTAGTCATATATTGGAGGTGTGTGAAGTCATAGAATGGAGGTGTGGGAAGTCATTGAGTGCAGGTGAGTGAAGTCATAGATTCGAGGTCTCTGAAATCATAGAATGGAGGTGTGTGATGTCAGATTGGAGGTGTGTGAAGTCAAAGAATGTAGGTGTGTGAAGTCATTGAATGGAGGTGAGTGAAGTCACAGAATGGAGATGTGTGAAATGAGAATAGAGGTGTGCGAAGTCATAGAATGGAGGTGTGTGAAGTCAGAATGGAGGTGTATGAAGTCATAGAATGGAGGTGTGGGAAGTCAGAATAGAGGTGTGTGAAGTCATAGAATGGAGGTGTGTGAAGTCACAGAATGGAGGTGTGGGAAGTCACAGAATAGAGGTGTGTGACGTCACAGAATGGACGTTATGAAGTCATAGAATGGAGCTGTGTGAAGTCACAGAATTGAGGTGGTTGAAGTCATATATTGGAGGTGTGTGAAGTCAAAATGCATGTGTGAAGTCACAGAATGGAGGTTTGTGAAGTCATAGAATGGAGGTGTGTGAATGTTTCTGAAGGAAAAATGAAGGTGTGTGAAGTCATGGAATGGAGGTGTGCGAAGTCACAGAATGGAGGTGTGTGAAGTCAGAATGGAGGTGTGTAGTCATAGATTGGAGGTGGGTGAAGTCATAGAATGGAGGAGTGTGCAGTCATAGAGTGCAGGTGAGTGAAGTCACAGATTAGAGGTCTGTGAAGTCATAGAATGGAGGTGTGTGATGTCAGAATGGAGGTGTGCGAAGTCATAGAATAGAGGTGTGTGAAGTCAGAATGGAGGTGTGTGAACTCATAGATGGAGTTGTGTGAAGTCATAGTATGGAGGTGTGTGAAATCATAGAATGGACTTTTGTGAAGTCACAGAATGGAGCTGTGTGAATTCAGAATGGAGGTGTGTGAAGTCATAGAATGGAGGTGTGTGAAGTTATAGAATGGAGGTGTGTGAAGTCACAGAATGGAGGTGTGTGAAGTCAGAACGGAGGTGTGTATTCATAGATTGGAGGTGGGTGAATTCATAGAAAGGAGGTGTGGGAAGTCATAAAATGGAGGATTGTGAAGTCATAGAGTGCAGGTGAGTGATGTCACAGTTTCGAGGTCTGTGAAATTATAGAATGGAGGTGTGTGATGTCAGATTGGAGGTATGTGAAGGCAAAGAATGTAGGTGTGTGAAGTCATTGAATGGAGGTGTGTGAAGTCACAGAATGGAGGTGTGTGAATTCATACAATGGAGATGTGTGAAGTCAGAATGGAGGTGTGTGAAGTCACAAAATGGAGTTGTGTGAGTCAGAATTGAAGTGTGTGAAGTCATAGAATGTAGATGTGTGAAGTCATAGAATGGAGTATTGTGAAGCCAACGAAGGGAGGTTCGAGAAGTCATAGAATGGAGGTATGAGAAATCAAATTAGAGGGGTGTGAAGTCACAGAATGGAGGTGTGTGAATTCATACAATGGAGGTGTGTGAAGTCAGAATGGAATTTTGTGAAGTCACAGAATTGAGCTGTGTGAATTCAGAATGGAGGTGTGTGAAGTCAGAGAATGGAGGTGTGTATACTCATAGAATGGAGGTGCGTGTAGTCACAATGAAGGTGTGTGAATTCATAGAATGGAGGTGTGTGAAGTCACAGAATGGAGGTGTGGGAAGTCATAGAATGGAGGTGTGTGAAGTCACAGAATGGAGGTGAGGGAAGTCACAGATTGAAGGAGTGTGAAGTCACAGAATGGAGGTGTGTGAACCCAGAATGGAGGTGTGTAAAGTCACAGAATGGAGGTGTGTGTAGTCATAGAATGGAAGTGTGTGTAGTCATAGAATGGAGGTGTGTGAAGTCACAGAATGGACGGTATGAAGTCATAGAATGGAGGTGTGTGAAGTCACAGAACTAAGGTGTTTGAAGTCAAATATTGGAGGTGTGTGAAATCAAAATGGATGTGTAAAGTCATAGAATGGAGGCGTGTAAAATCACAGAATGAGGGTGTGTGAGGTCATAGAATGGAGTTGTGTGAAGTCACAGAATGGAGGTGTGTGAAGTCATAGAATGGAGGTGTGTGAATTCAGATTGGAGGTGTGTGAAGTCATAGAATGGAGGTGTGTCAACACAGAAAGGAGGTGTGTGAAGTCATAGAATGGAGGTGAGTGAAGTCATAGAATGGTGGTGTGTGAAATCATAGAATGGAGGTGTGTGAAGTCACAGAATTTAGATGTGTGAAGTCAGAATGGAGGTGTGTGAGGTCAGAATGGAGGTGTGTGAAGTCATAGAATGGAGGTGTGTGAAGTCACAATGCAGGTGTGTGAACTCATAGAATGGAGGTGTGTGAAGTCAAAATGTAGGTTTGTGAAGTCATAGAATGGAGGTGTGTGAAGTCATAGAATGGAGTATTGTGAAGTCACCGAAGTGAGGTTTGTGAAGTTATAGAATGGAGGTATGAGAAATCAAATTAGAGGGATGTGAAGTTGGAGAATGGAGGTGTGTGAAGTCATAGAATGGAGGTGGGTGAAGTCATTGAATGGAGGTGTGTGAAGTCACTGAATGGACTGGTTTAAAGTCCTAGAATGGAGGTGTGTGAAGTCAGAGAATTGAGCTGATTGAAGTCATATATTGGAGGTGTGTGAAATCAAAATGGATGTGTGAAGTCATAGAATGTAGGTGTGTGAAGTCATAGAATGGAGGTGTGTGAAGTCACAGAATGGAGGTGTGTGAACTCAGAATAGAGGTGTGTGAAGTCACAGAATGGAGGTGTGTGAAGTCACAGAATGGAAGGGTGTGAAGTCATAGAATGGACGTGTGTGAAGTCAGAATGGAGGTGTGTTAAGTCACCGAATTGAGTTTTGTGAACTCAGTATGGAGGTGTTTGAAGTCACAGAATGGAGGTTTGTGAAGTCATAGATGGAGGTGAGTGAGGTCATAGAATGGATGTTTCTGAAGTAAGAATGAAGGTGTGTGAAGTCATAGAATGGAGGTGTGTGAAGTCATTGAATGGAGGTGTGTGAAGTCACTGAATGGAAGTGTGTGAAGTCAGAATGGAGGTGTGAAGTCATAGAATGAAGGTGGATGAAGTCATAGAAAGGAGGTGTGGGAAGTCATAGAATGGAGGAGTGTGAAGTCATAGATTGGAGGTGTGTGAAGTCAGAATGGAGGTGTGAAGTCATAGAATGAAGGTGGATGAAGTCATAGAGTGGAGGTGAGTGAAGTCACAGATTCGAGGTCTGTGAAGTCATAGATTGAAGGTGTGTGATGTCAGAATGGAGGTGTGCGAAGTCATAGAATAGAGGTGTGTGAACTCATAGAATGGAGGTGTGTGACGTCACAATGGAAGTGTGTGAAGTTACAGAATGGAGGTATGTGAATACATACAATGGAGGTGTGTGAAGTCAGAGAATGGAAGTGTGTGAAGTCACAGATTGGAGGTGTGTGAAGTCACAGAATCGAGGTGTGAGAAGTCACAAAATGGAGGTGGGTGAAGTCAGAATGGAGGTGTGTGAAGTCATAGAATGGAGGTGTGTGAAGTCAGAATGGAGGTGAGAAGTCACAGAATGTAGGTGGCTGAAGTCATAGAATGGAGGTGTGTGAAGTCACAGAATGGAGGTGTGTGAAATCATAGAATGGAGGTGTGTGAAGTCACAGAATGGAGGTGGGTGAAGTCAGAATGGAGGTGTGTGAAGTCATAGAATGGAGGTGTGTGAAGTCAGAATGGAGGTGAGAAGTCATAGAATGTAGGTGGGTGAAGTCATAGAACTTAGGTGTGGGAAGTCATAGAATGGAGAAGTGTGAAGTCATAGACTGGAGGTGAGTGAAGTCACAGATTCGAGGTCTGTGAAGTCATAGAATGGAGGTGTGTGAAATCACAGAATGGAGGTGTGTGAAGTCATACAATGGAGGTGTGTGAAGTCAGAATGGAGGTGTGTGAAGTCACAGAATGGAGGTGTGTGAACTCAGAATGGAGGTGTGTGAAGTCAGAGATGGAGGTGTGTGAAGTCATAGTATGGAGACATGTGAAATCATAGAATGGAGTTTTGTGAAGTCACAGAATGGATATGTGTGAGTCAGAATTGAGGTGTGTGAAGTCATAGAATGTAGATGTGTGAAGTCATAGAATGGAGTATTGTGAAGTCACCAAAGGGAGGTTTGTGAAGTCATAGAATGGAGGTATGAGAAATCAAATTAGAGGGGTGTGAATTCGGAGAATGGAGGTGTGTGAAGTCATAGAATGGAGGTGGGTGAAGTCATAGAATGGAGGTGTGTGAATTCAGATTGGAGGTGTGTGAAGTCATAGAATGGAGGTGAGTGAAGTCATAGAATGGAGGTGTCTGAAATCATAGAATGGAGGTGTGTGAAGTCACAGAATTTAGATGTGTGACTTCAGAATGGAGGTGTGTGAGGTCAGAATGGAGGTGTGTGAAGTCATAGAATGGAGGTGTGTGAAGTCACAATGCAGGTGTGTGAACTCATAGAATGGAGGTGTGTGAAGTCAAAATGTAGGTGTGTGAAGTCATAGAATGGAGGTGTGTGAAGTCATAGAATGGAGGTGTGTGAAGTCACAGAATGGAGGTGTGTGAAGTCATAGAATTCAGGTGTGTGAAGTCACAGAATGGAGGTGTGTGAAATCATAGAATGGAGGTGTGTGAAGTCACAGAATGGAGGTGTGTGAAGTCAGAATGTAGGTGTGTGTAGTCATAGAATGGAGGTGTGTGAAGTCAGAATGGAGGTGTGAAGTCATAGAATGGAGGTGGGTGAAGTCAGAAATTAGGTGTGGGAAGTCATAGAATGTAGAAGTGTGAAGTCATAGAGTGGAGGTGAATGAAGTCACAGATTCGAGGTCTGTGAAGTCATAGAATGGAGGTGTGGGAAGTCAGAATGTAGGTGTTGCAAGTCATAGAATAGAGGTGTGAGAAGTTAGAATGGAGGTGTGTGAAGTCATAGAATGGAGGTGTGTGAACTCATAGAATGGAGGTGTGTGACGTCACAATGGAAGTTTGTGAAGTCATAATGGAGGTGTGTGAAGTCACAGAATGGAGGTGTGTGAACTCAGAATGGAGGTGTGTGAAATCTTAGATGGAGGTGTGTGAAGTCATAGTATGGAGATATGTGAAATCATAGAATGGAGTATTTTGAAGTCACAGAATGGAGTTGTGTGAGTCCGAATTGAGGTGTGTGAAGTCATAGAATGTAGATGTGGGAAGTCATAGAATGGAGTATTGTGAAGTCACCGAAGAGAGGTTTGTGAAGTCATAGAATGGAGGTATGAGAAATCAAATTAGAGGGGTGTGAAATCGGAGAATGGAGGTGTGTGAAGTCATAGAATGGAGGTGGGTGAAGTCATAGAATGGAGGTGTGTGAATTCAGATTGGAGGTGTGTGAAGTCATAGAATGGAGGTGTGTCAACTCAGAAAGGAGGTGTGTGAAGTCATAGAATGGAGGTGAGTGAAGTCATAGAATGGAGGTGTGTGAAATCATAGAATGGAGGTGTGTGACGTCACAATGGAAGTTTGTGAATTCATAGAATGGAGGTGTGTGAAGTCACAGAATGGAGGTGTGTGAAGTCACAATGGAGGTGTAAAGTCATAGAATGGAGGTGGGTGAAGTCATAGAAATTAGGTGTTTGAAGTCATAGAATGGAGGTGTGTGAACTCATAGAATGGAGGTGTATGACGTCACAATGGAAGTTTGTGAAGTCATGGAATGGAGGTGTGTGACGTCAAAGAATGGAGGTGTGTGAAGTCATACAATGGAGGTGTGTGAACTCAGAATGGATGTGTGTGAAGTCACAGAATGGAGGTGTGTGAACTCATAATGGAGGTGTGTGAAGTCATAGATGGAGGTGTGTGAAGTCATAGTATGGAGATATGTGAAATCATAGAATGGAGTTTTGTGAAGTTACAGAATGGAGTTGGGTGAGTCAGAATTGAGGTGTGTGAAGTCATAGAATGCAGATGTGTGAAGTCATAGAATGGAGTATTGTGAATCACCAAAGTGAGGTTTGTGAAGTTATAGAATGGAGGTATGAGAAATCAAATTAGAGGGATGTGAAGTCGGAGAATGGAGGTGTGTGAAGTCATAGAATGGAGGTGGGTGAAGTCATTGAATGGAGGTGTGTGAAGTCACTGAATGGACGGGTTTAAAGTCATAGAATGGAGGTGTGTGAAGTCAGAGAATTGACCTGATTGAAGTCATATATTGGAGGTGTGTGAAGTCAAAATGGATGTGTGAAGTCATAGAATGTAGGTATGTGAAGTCATAGAATGGAGGTGTGTGAAGTCACAGCATGGAGGTGTGTGAAGTCATAGAATGGAGATGGTTGAAGTCACAGAATGGAGGTGTGTGAAGTCACAGAATGGAAGGGTGTGAAGTCATAGAATGGACGTGTGTGAAGTCAGAATGGAGGTGTGTTAAGTCACCGAATGGAGTTTTGTGAACTCAGTATGGAGGTGTGTGAAGTCACAGAATGGAGGTTTGTGTAGTCATAGAAGGAGGTGAGAGAGGTCATAGAATGGATGTTTCTGAAGTAAGAATGAAGGTGTGTGAAGTCATAGAATGGAGGTGTGTGAAGTCATTGAATGGAGGTGTGTGAATCACTGAATAGAAGTGTGTGAAGTCAGAATGGAGGTGTGAAGTCATAGAATGAATGTGGATGAAGTCATAGGAAGGAGGTGTGGGAAGTCATAGAATGGAGGAGTGTGAAGTCATAGAGTGGAGGTGAGTGAAGTCACAGATTCGATGTCTGTGAAGTCATAGATTGGAGGTGTGTGATGTCAAAATGGAGGTGTGCGAAGTCATAGAATAGATGTTTGTGAAGTCAGAATGGAGGTCTGTGAAGTCATAGAATGGAGGTGTGTGAACTCATAGAATGGAGGTGTGTGACGTCACAATGGATGTGTGTGAAGTCACAGAATGGAGGTGTGTGAATACATACAATGGAGGTGTTTGAAGTCAGAATGGAATTTTGTGAAGTCACAGAATTGAGCTGTGTGAATTCCGAATGGAGGTGTGTGAAGTCATAGAATGGAGGTGTGTGAAGTCAGAATGGAGGTGTTGAACTCATAGAATGGAGGTGTGTGTAGTCACAATGTAGGTGTTTGAAGTCATAGAATGGAGGTGTGTGGAGTCACAGAATGGAGGTGTGTGAAGTCATAGAATGGAGGTGTGTGAAGTCATAGAATGGGTGTTTGTGAAGTAAGAATGAAGGTGTGTTAAGTCATAGAATGGAGGTGTGTGAAGACACAGAATGGAGGTGTGGGAAGTCACAGATTGCAGGAGTGTGAAGTAACTGAATGGAGGTGTGTGAACCCAGAATTGAGGTGCGTAAAGTCACAGAATGGAGGTGTGTGAAGTCATAGAATGGAAGTGTGAAGTCATAGAATGGAGGTGTGTGATGTCACAGAATGGACGGTATGAAGTCATAGAATGGAGGTGTGTGAAGTCACAGAATTGAGGTGTTTGAAGTCATATACTGGAGGTGTGTAAAATCAAAATGGATGTGTGAAGTCATAGAATGGAGGTGTGTGAAATCATAGAATGAGGGTGTGTGAGGTCATAGAATGGAGGTGTGTGAAGTCACTGTTTGGAGCTGTGTGAAGTCACAGAATCGAGGTGTGAGAAGTCACAGAATGGAGGTGTGTGAATTCAGAATGGAGGTGTGTGAAGTCACAGAATGGAGGTGTATGAAGTCATAGAATGGAAGTGTGCGAAGTCATAGAATGGAGGTGTGTGAAGTCAGAATGGAGGTGTGTGAAGTCATCGAATGGAATTGTGTGAACTCACAATGGAGGTGTGTGAAGTCACAGAATGGAGGTTTGTGAAGTCATAGAATGGAGGTGTGTGAAGTCATAGAATGGATGTTTCTGAAGTAAGAATGAAGGTGTGTGAAGTCAAAGAAAGGAGTTATGCGAACTCATAGATTGGGGGTGTGTTAAGTCACAGAATGGAGGTGTGTGAGGTCAGAATGAAGGTGTGTAGTCATCGATTGGAGGTGGGTGAAGTCATAGAAAGGAGGTGTGGGAAGTCATAGAATGGAGGAGTGTGAAGTCATAGGGTGCATGTGAGTGAAATCACAGATTCGAGGTCTGTGAAGTCATAGAATGGAGGTGTGTGATGTCAGAATGGAGGTGTGCGAAGTCATAGAATAGAGGTGTGTGAAGTCAGAATGGAGGTGTGTGAAGTCATAGATGGAGTTGTGTGAAGTCATAGTATGGAGTTGTGTGAAATCATAGAGTAGAGTTTTGTGAAGGCACAGAATGGAGCTGTGTGAATTCAGAATGGAGGTGTGTGAAGTCATAGAATGGAGGTGTGTGAAGTCACAGAATGGAGGTGTGTGAAGTCATAGAATGGAGGTGTGTGAAATCACTGAATGGAGGTTTGTGAAGTCACAGAATGGAGGTGTGTGAAGTTATAGAATGGATGTTTGTAAAGTAAAAATGAAGGTGTGTGAAGTCATAGAATGGAGATGTGTGAAGTCAGAATGGAGGTATGTGAAGTCAAAGAATGGAGATGTGTCAACTCAGAATTTAGGTGTGTGAAGTCAAAGAATGGAGGTGTGTGAAGACATAGAATGGAGGTGTGTGAATTCAAAGAATGGAGGTGTGTGAAGTCATAGAATATATGTTTGTGAAGTAAGAATGAAGGTGTGTGAAGGCATAGAATGGAGGTGTGTGAAGTCACAGAATGCAGGTGTGTGAAGGCATAGAATGGAGGTGTGTGAAGTCATAGAATGGAGGTGTGTGAAGTCATATAATGGAGGTGTGTGAAGTCACAGAATGGAGGTGTGTGAAGTCAGAATGGAGGTGTGAAGTCATAGAATGGAGTTGGGTGAAGTCATAGAAAGGAGGTGTGTGAAGTCACAGAATGGAGGTGTGTGAAGTCATAGAATGGAGATGTGTGAAGTCATAAAATGGAGGTGTGTGAAGTCACAGAATGGACGGTTTGAAATCATAGAATGGAGGTGTGTGAAGTCACAGAATTGAGGTGTTTGAAGTCATATATTGGAGGTGTGTGAAGTCAAAATGGATGTGTGAAGTCATAGAATGGAGGTGTGTAAAATCATAGAATGAGGGTATGTGAGGTCATAGAATGGATGTTTGTGAAGTCACAGAATGGAGGTGTGTGAAATCATAGAATGAAGGTGTGTGATTTCATAGAATGGAAGTGTGTGAAGTCACAGAATGGAGGTGTGTGAAGTCACAGAATGGAGATGTGTGAAATCACAGAATAGAGGTGTGTGAACTCAGAATGGTAGTGTGTGAAGTCAGAGAATGGAGGTGTGTGAAGTCATAGAATGGAAGTGTGTGAAGTCATAGAATGCAAGTGTGTGAAGTCGAATGGAGGTGTGTGAAGTCACAGAATGGAGGTTTGTGAAGTCAAAGAATGGAGGTGTGTGAAGTCATAGAATGCATGTTTCTGAAGTAAGAATGAAGGTGTGTGAAGTCATAGAATGGAGGTGTGTGAATCACTGAATAGAAGTGTGTGAAGTCAGAATGGAGGTGTGAAGTCATAGAATGAATGTGGATGAAGTCATAGGAAGGAGGTGTGGGAAGTCATAGAATGGAGGAGTGTGAAGTCATAGAGTGGAGGTGAGTGAAGTCACAGATTCGATGTCTGTGAAGTCATAGATTGGAGGTGTGTGATGTCAAAATGGAGGTGTGCGAAGTCATAGAATAGATGTTTGTGAAGTCAGAATGGAGGTCTGTGAAGTCATAGAATGGAGGTGTGTGAACTCATAGAATGGAGGTGTGTGACGTCACAATGGATGTGTGTGAAGTCACAGAATGGAGGTGTGTGAATACATACAATGGAGGTGTTTGAAGTCAGAATGGAATTTTGTGAAGTCACAGAATTGAGCTGTGTGAATTCCGAATGGAGGTGTGTGAAGTCATAGAATGGAGGTGTGTGAAGTCAGAATGGAGGTGTTGAACTCATAGAATGGAGGTGTGTGTAGTCACAATGTAGGTGTTTGAATTCATAGAATGGAGGTGTGTGGAGTCACAGAATGGAGGTGTGTGAAGTCATAGAATGGAGGTGTGTGAAGTCATAGAATGGGTGTTTGTGAAGTAAGAATGAAGGTGTGTTAAGTCATAGAATGGAGGTGTGTGAAGACACAGAATGGAGGTGTGGGAAGTCACAGATTGCAGGAGTGTGAAGTAACTGAATGGAGGTGTGTGAACCCAGAATTGAGGTGCGTAAAGTCACAGAATGGAGGTGTGTGAAGTCATAGAATGGAAGTGTGAAGTCATAGAATGGAGGTGTGTGATGTCACAGAATGGACGGTATGAAGTCATAGAATGGAGGTGTGTGAAGTCACAGAATTGAGGTGTTTGAAGTCATATACTGGAGGTGTGTAAAATCAAAATGGATGTGTGAAGTCATAGAATGGAGGTGTGTGAAATCATAGAATGAGGGTGTGTGAGGTCATAGAATGGAGGTGTGTGAAGTCACTGTTTGGAGCTGTGTGAAGTCACAGAATCGAGGTGTGAGAAGTCACAGAATGGAGGTGTGTGAATTCAGAATGGAGGTGTGTGAAGTCACAGAATGGAGGTGTATGAAGTCATAGAATGGAAGTGTGCGAAGTCATAGAATGGAGGTGTGTGAAGTCAGAATGGAGGTGTGTGAAGTCATCGAATGGAATTGTGTGAACTCACAATGGAGGTGTGTGAAGTCACAGAATGGAGGTTTGTGAAGTCATAGAATGGAGGTGTGTGAAGTCATAGAATGGATGTTTCTGAAGTAAGAATGAAGGTGTGTGAAGTCAAAGAAAGGAGTTATGCGAACTCATAGATTGGGGGTGTGTTAAGTCACAGAATGGAGGTGTGTGAGGTCAGAATGAAGGTGTGTAGTCATCGATTGGAGGTGGGTGAAGTCATAGAAAGGAGGTGTGGGAAGTCATAGAATGGAGGAGTGTGAAGTCATAGGGTGCATGTGAGTGAAATCACAGATTCGAGGTCTGTGAAGTCATAGAATGGAGGTGTGTGATGTCAGAATGGAGGTGTGCGAAGTCATAGAATAGAGGTGTGTGAAGTCAGAATGGAGGTGTGTGAAGTCATAGATGGAGTTGTGTGAAGTCATAGTATGGAGTTGTGTGAAATCATAGAGTAGAGTTTTGTGAAGGCACAGAATGGAGGTGTGTGAATTCAGAATGGAGGTGTGTGAAGTCATAGAATGGAGGTGTGTGAAGTCACAGAATGGAGGTGTGTGAAGTCATAGAATGGAGGTGTGTGAAATCACTGAATGGAGGTTTGTGAAGTCACAGAATGGAGGTGTGTGAAGTTATAGAATGGATGTTTGTAAAGTAAAAATGAAGGTGTGTGAAGTCATAGAATGGAGATGTGTGAAGTCAGAATGGAGGTATGTGAAGTCAAAGAATGGAGATGTGTCAACTCAGAATTTAGGTGTGTGAAGTCAAAGAATGGAGGTGTGTGAAGACATAGAATGGAGGTGTGTGAATTCAAAGAATGGAGGTGTGTGAAGTCATAGAATATATGTTTGTGAAGTAAGAATGAAGGTGTGTGAAGGCATAGAATGGAGGTGTGTGAAGTCACAGAATGCAGGTGTGTGAAGGCATAGAATGGAGGTGTGTGAAGTCATAGAATGGAGGTGTGTGAAGTCATATAATGGAGGTGTGTGAAGTCACAGAATGGAGGTGTGTGAAGTCAGAATGGAGGTGTGAAGTCATAGAATGGAGTTGGGTGAAGTCATAGAAAGGAGGTGTGTGAAGTCACAGAATGGAGGTGTGTGAAGTCATAGAATGGAGATGTGTGAAGTCATAAAATGGAGGTGTGTGAAGTCACAGAATGGACGGTTTGAAATCATAGAATGGAGGTGTGTGAAGTCACAGAATTGAGGTGTTTGAAGTCATATATTGGAGGTGTGTGAAGTCAAAATGGATGTGTGAAGTCATAGAATGGAGGTGTGTAAAATCATAGAATGAGGGTATGTGAGGTCATAGAATGGATGTTTGTGAAGTCACAGAATGGAGGTGTGTGAAATCATAGAATGAAGGTGTGTGATTTCATAGAATGGAAGTGTGTGAAGTCACAGAATGGAGGTGTGTGAAGTCACAGAATGGAGATGTGTGAAATCACAGAATAGAGGTGTGTGAACTCAGAATGGTAGTGTGTGAAGTCAGAGAATGGAGGTGTGTGAAGTCATAGAATGGAAGTGTGTGAAGTCATAGAATGCAAGTGTGTGAAGTCGAATGGAGGTGTGTGAAGTCACAGAATGGAGGTTTGTGAAGTCAAAGAATGGAGGTGTGTGAAGTCATAGAATGCATGTTTCTGAAGTAAGAATGAAGGTGTGTGAAGTCATAGAATGGAGGTGTGTGAAGTCATATAATGGAGGTGTGTGAATTCACAGAATGGAGGTGTGTGAAGTCAGAATGGAGGTGTGTAGTCATAGATTGGAGGTGGGTGAAGTCAAAGAAAGTGGTGTGGGTAGTCATAGAGTGCAGGCGAGTGAAGTCACAGATTCGAGGTCTGTGAAATCATAGAATGTAGGTGTGTGATGCCAGATTGGAGGTGTGTGAAGTCAAAGAATGTAGGTTTGTGAAGTCATTGAATGGAGGTGTGTGAAGTCACAGAATGGAGGTGTGTGAAATCAGAAGAGAGGTGTACGAAGTCATAGAATGGAGGTGTGTGAAGTCAGAATGGAGGTGTATGAAGTCATAGAATGGAGGTGTGTGAAGTCACAGAATGGAGGTGTGGGAAATGACAGAATAGAGGTGTGTGACGTCACAGAATGGAGGTGTGTGAACTCAGAATGGAGGTGAGTAAAGGCACAGAATGGAGGTGTGTGAAGTCATAGAATGGAAGTGTGTGAAGTCATAGAATGGAGCTGTGTGAAGTCACAGAATGGAGGTTATGAAGTCATAGAATGGAGCTGTGTGAAGTCACAGAATTGAGGTGTTTGAAGTCATATATTGGAGGTGTGTGAAGCCAAAATTCATGTGTTAAGTCACAGAATGGAGGTTTGTGAAGTCATAGAATGGAGGTGTGTGAATGTTTCTGAAGTAAAAATGAAGGTGTGTGAAGTCATGGAATGGAGGTGTGTGAAGTCACAGAATGGAGGTGTGTGAAGTCAGAATGGAGGTGTGTAGTCATAGATTGGAGGTGGGTGAAGTCATAGAAAGGAGGTGTGGGAAGTCACAGAATGGAGGAGTGTGAAGTCATAGAGTGAATGTGAGTGAAATCACAGATTCGAGGTCTGTGAAGTCATAGAATGGAGGTGTGTGATGTCAGAATGGAGGTGTGCGAAGTCATAGAATAGAGGTGTGTGAAGTCAGAATGGAGGTGTGTGAAGTCATAGATGGAGTTGTTTGAAGTCATAGTATGGAGGTGTGTGAAATCATAGAATAGAGTTTTGTGAAGGCACAGAATGGAGCTGTGTGAATTCAGAATGGAGGTGTGTGAAGTCATAGAATGGAGGTGTGTGAAGTCAGAATGGAGGTGTGTGAACTCATAGAATGGAGGTGTGTGACGTCACAATGGAAGTGTGTGAAGTCATAGAATGGAGGTGTGTGAAGTCATAGAATGGAGGTGTGTGAAGTCACTGAATGGAGGTGTGTGAAGTCATAGAATGGAGGTGTGTGAAGTTATAAAATGGATGTTTGTAAAGTAAAAATGAAGGTGTGTGAAGTCATAGAATGGAGATGTGTGAAGTCAGAATGGAGGTGTGTGAAGTCACAGAATGGAGATGTGTCAAATCAGAATTTAGGTGTGTGAAGTCAAAGAATGGAGGTTTGTGAAGACATAGAATGGAGGTGTGTGAAGTCAAAGAATGGAGGTGTGTGAAGTCATAGAATATATGTTTGTGAAGTAAGAATGAAGGTGTGTGAAGGCATAGAATGGAGTTGTGTGAAGTCACAGAATGGAGGTGTGTGAAGGCATAGAATGGAGGTGTGTGAAGTCATAGAATGGAGGTGTGTGAAGTCATATAATGGAGGTGTGTGAAGTCATTGAATGGAGGTGTGTGAAGTCATAGAATGGAGGTGTTTGAAGTCATTGAATGGAGGTGTGTGAAGTCACAGAATGGAGGTGTGTGAAATCAGAAGAGAGGTGTGCGAAGTCATAGAATGGAGGTGTGTGAAGTCAGAATGGAGGTGTATGAAGTCATAGAATGAAGGTGTGTGAAGTCAGAATAGAGGTGTGTGGAGTCATAGAATGGTGTTGTGTGAAGTCAAAGAATGGAGCTGTGTGAAGTTATAGAATGGAGGTGTGTGAAGTCACAGAATTGAGGTGTGTGAAGTCAGAATGAAGGTGTGTAGTCATAGATTGGAGGTGGGTGAATTCATAGAAAGGAGGTGTGGGAAGTCATAGAATGGGGGTTTGTGAAGTCACAGAATGGAGGTGTGTGAAGTCATAGATGGAAGTGTGCGAAGTCATAGTATGGAGATTTGTGAAATCATAGAATCGAGTTTTGTGAAGTCACAGAATGGAGTTGTGTGAGTCAGAATTGAGGTGTGTGAAGTCATGGAATGTAGATGTGTGAAGTCATAGAATGGAGTATTGTGAAGTCACCGAAGGGAGGTTTGTGAAGTCATAGAATGGAGGTATGAGAAATCAAATTAGAGGGGTGTGAAGTCGGAGAATGGAGGTGTGTGAAGTCATAGAATGGAGGTGGGTGAATTCAGATTGGAGGTGTGTGAAGTCATAGAATGGAGGTGTGTCAACTCAGAAAGGAGGTGTGTGAAGTCATAGAATGGAGGTGAGTGAAGTCATAGAATGAAGGTGTGTGAACTCATAGAATGGAGGTGTGTGACGTCACAATGGAAGTTTGTGAAGTCATAGAATGGAGGTGTGTGAAGTCACAGAATGGAGGTGTGTGAAGTCACAGAATGGAGATGGTTGAAGTCACAGAATGGAGGTGTGTGAAGTCATAGAATGGAAGTGTGTGAAGTAATAGAATGGAGGTGTGTGAAGTCACAGAATGGACGGTATGAAGTCACAGAATGGACGTGTGTGAAGTCACAGAATTCAGGTGTTTGAAGTCATATATTGGAGGTGTGTGAAATCAAAATGGATGTGTGAAGTCATAGAATGTAGGTGTGTGAAGTCATAGAATGGAGGTGTGTGAAGTCACAGAATGGAGGTGTGTGAACTCAAAATGGAGGTGTGTGAAGTCACAGAATGGAGGTGTGTGAAGTCATAGAATGGAAGTGTGTGAAGTCATAGAATGGACGTGTGTGAAGTCAGAATGGAGGTGTGTTAAGTCCCCGAATGGAGTATTGTGATCTCAGTATGGAGGTGTGTGAAGTCACAGAATGGAGGTTTGTGAAGTCATAGATGGAGGTGTGTGAGGTCATAGAATGGATGTTTCTGAAGTAAGAATAAAGGTGTGTGAAGTCATAGAATGGAGGTGTGTGAAGTCATTGAATGGAGGTGTGGGAAGTCATAGAATGGAGTAGTGTGAAGTCATAGAGTGGAGGTGAGTGAAGTCACAGATTCGAGGTCTGTGAAGTCATAGATTGGAGGTGTGTGATGTCAGAATGGAGGTGTGCGAAGTCATAGAATAGAGGTTTGTGAAGTCAGAATGGAGGTGTGTGAAGTCATAGAATGGAGGTGTGTGACGTCACAATGGAAGTGTGTGAAGTCACAGAATAGAGGTGTGTGAATTCATACAATGGATGTGTGTGAAGTCAGAATGGAATTTTGTGAAGTCACAGAATTGAGCTGTGTGAATTCAGAATGGAGGTGTGTGAAGTCATAGAATGGAGGTGTGTGAAGTCAGAATGGAGGTGTGTGAAGTCATAGAATGGAGCTCTGTTAAGTCACAGAATGGAGGTGTGTGAAGTCATAGAATGGAGGTGTGTGAAGTCATAGAATGTGTGTTTGTGAAGTAAGAATGAAGGTGTGTGAAGTCATAGAATCGACGTGTGTGAAGTCACAGAATGGAGGTGTGTGAAGTCACAGATTGCAGGAGTGTGAAGTCACAGAATGGAGGTGTGTGAACCCAGAATGGAGGTGTGTAGAGTCACAGAATGGAGGTGTGTGAAGTCATAGAATGGAGGTTTGTGAAGTCAGAATGGAGGTGTGTGAACTCATAGAATGGAGGTGTGTGAAATCACAGAATGGAGATGTGTGAAGTCATAGAATGGAGGTGTGTGAAATCACTGAATGGAGGTGTGTGAAGTCATAGAATGGAGGAGTGTGAAGTTATAGAATGGATGTTTGTAAAGTAAAAATGAAGGTGTGTTAAGTCATAGAATGGAGATGTGTTAAGTCAGAATGGAGGTGTGTGAAGTCACAGAATGGAGATGTGTCAACTCAGAATTTAGGTGTGTGAAGTCAAAGAATGGAGGTGTGTGAAGACAAAGAATGGAGGTGTGTGAAGTCAAACAATGGAGGTGTGTGAAGTCATAGAATATATGTTTGTGAAGTAAGAATGAAGGTGTGTGAAGGCATAGAATGGAGGTGTGTGAAGTCATAGAATGGACTTGTGTGAAGTCATATAATGGAGGTGTGTGAAGTCACAGAATAGAGGTGTGTGAAGTCAGAATGGAGGTGTGAAGTCATAGAATGGAGTTGGGTGAAGTCATAGAAAGGAGGTGTGTGAAGTCATAGAATGGAGGTGTGTGAAGTCATAGAATGGAGGTGTGTGAAGTCAGAATGGAGGTGTGTGAACTCATAGAATGGTAGTGTGTGTAGTCACAATGGAGGTGTGTGAAGTCATAGAATGGAGGTGTTTGAAGTCACAGAATGGACGTGTGTGAAGTCATAGAATGGAGGTGTGTGAAGTCACAGATTGGAGGTGTGTGAAGTCCCAGAATTGAGGTGTGTGAACTCAGAATGGAGGTGTGTAAAGTCACAGAATGGAGGTGTGTGAAGTCACAGAATTGAAGTGTTTGAAGTCATATATTGGAGTTGTGTGAAATCAACATGGATGTCTGAAGTCATAGAATGGAGGTGTGTGAAGTCACAGAATGGAGGTGTGTGAAGTCATAGAATGGAGGTGTGTGAAGTCATAGAATGGAAGTGTGTGAAGTCACAGATTGGAGGTGTGTGAAGTCACAGAATCGAGGTGTGAGAAGTCACAGAATGGAGATGTGTGAACTCAGAATGGAGGTGTGTGAAGTCACCGAATGGAGGTGTGTGAAGTCATAGACTGGAGGTGTGTGAAGTCACAGAAAGGAGGTGTGTGAAATCATAGAATGGAGGTGTGTGAAGTCACAGAATGGAGGTGTGTGAAGTCAGAATGGAGGTGTGTGAAGTCATAGAATGGAGGTGTGTGAAGTCAGAATGGAGGTGTGATGTCATAGAATTTAGGTGGGTGAAGTCATAGAACTTAGGTGTGGGAAGTCATAGAATGGAGAATTGTGAAGTCATAGAGTGGAGGTGTGTGAAGTCAGAATGTAGGTGTTCGAAGTGATAGAATAGAGGTGTGTGAAGTCAGAATGGAGGTGTGTGAAGTCATAGAATGGAGGTGTGTGAACTCATAGAATGGAGGTGTGTTAATACATACAATGGAGGTGTGTGAAGTCAGAATGGAATTTTGTGAAGTCAAAGAATTGAGCTGTGTGAATTCAGAATGGAGGTGTGTGAAGTCATAGAATGGAGGTGTGTGAAGTCAGAATGGAGGTGTGTGAACTGATAGAATGGAGGTGTGTGTAGTCACAATGGAGGTGTGTGAAGTCATAGATTGGAGGTGAGTGAAGTCAGAGAATGGAGGTGTGTGAAGGCATAGAATGGAGGTGTGTGAAGTCATAGAATGGGTGTTTGTGAAGTAAGAATGAAGGTATGTGAAGTCATAGAATGGAGGTGTGTGAAGTCACAGAATGGAGGTGTGTGAAATCACAGAATAGAGGTGTGTGAACTCAGAATGGAGGTGTGTGAAGTCAGAGAATGGTGGCGTGTGAAGTCATAGAATGGAAGTGTGTGAAGTCATAGAATGGAAGTGTGTGAAATCAAAATTGAGGTGTGTGAAGTCACAGAATGGAGGTTTATGAAGTCATAGAATGGAGGTGTGTCAATTTATACAATGGAGGTGTGTGAAGTCAGAATGGAGGTGTGTGAAGTCATAGAATGGAAGTGTGTGAAGTCACAGAATGGAGGTGTGCGAAGTCATAGAATGGAGGTGTGTGAAGTCATAGAATGGGTGTTTGTGAAGTAAGAATGAAGGTGTGTAAAGTCATAGAATGGAGGTGTGTGAAGTCACAGAATGGAGGTGTGGGAAGTCACAGATTGCAGGAGTGTGAACTCACATGATGGAGGTGTGTGAACCCAGAATGGAGGTGTGTAAAGTCACAGAATGGAGGTGTGTGAAGTCATAGAATGGAAGTGTGTGAAGTAATAGAATGGAGGTGTGTGAAGTCACAGAATGGACGGTATGAAGTCACAGAATGGACGTGTGTGAAGTCACAGAATTGAGGTGTTTGAAGTCATATATTGGAGGTGTGTGAAATCAAAATGGATGTGTGAAGTCATAGAATGTAGGTGTGTGAAGTCATAGAATGGAGGTGTGTGAAGTCACAGAATGGAGGTGTGTGAACTCAAAATGGAGGTGTGTGAAGTCACAGAATGGAGGTGTGTGAAGTCATAGAAATGAAGTGTGTGAAGTCATAGAATGGACGTGTGTGAAGTCAGAATGGAGGTGTGTTAAGTCCCCGAATGGAGTATTGTGATCTCAGTATGGAGGTGTGTGAAGTCACAGAATGGAGGTTTGTGAAGTCATAGATGGAGGTGTGTGAGGTCATAGAATGGATGTTTCTGAAGTAAGAATGAAGGTGTGTGAAGTCATAGAATGGAGGTGTGTGAAGTCATTGAATGGAGGTGTGGGAAGTCATAGAATGGAGTAGTGTGAAGTCATAGAGTGGAGGTGAGTGAAGTCACAGATTCGAGGTCTGTGAAGTCATAGATTGGAGGTGTGTGATGTCAGAATGGAGGTGTGCGAAGTCATAGAATAGAGGTTTGTGAAGTCAGAATGGAGGTGTGTGAAGTCATAGAATGGAGGTGTGTGAACTCATAGAATGGAGGTGTGTGACGTCACAATGGAAGTGTGTGAAGTTACAGAATAGAGGTGTGTGAATTCATACAATGGATGTGTGTGAAGTCAGAATGGAATTTTGTGAAGTCACAGAATTGAGCTGTGTGAATTCAGAATGGAGGTGTGTGAAGTCATAGAATGGAGGTGTGTGAAGTCAGATTGGAGGTGTGTGAAGTCATAGAATGGAGCTCTGTTAAGTCACAGAATGGAGGTGTGTGAAGTCATAGAATGGAGGTGTGTGAAGTCATAGAATGTGTGTTTGTGAAGTAAGAATGAAGGTGTGTGAAGTCATAGAATCGACGTGTGTGAAGTCACAGAATGGAGGTGTGTGAAGTCACAGATTGCAGGAGTGTGAAGTCACAGAATGGAGGTGTGTGAACCCAGAATGGAGGTGTGTAGAGTCACAGAATGGAGGTGTGTGAAGTCATAGAATGGAGGTTTGTGAAGTCAGAATGGAGGTGTGTGAACTCATAGAATGGAGGTGTGTGACGTCACAATGGAAGTCTGTGAAGTCATAGAATGGAGGTGTGTGAAATCACAGAATGGAGATGTGTGAAGTCATAGAATGGAGGTGTGTGACATCACTGAATGGAGGTGTGTGAAGTCATAGAATGGAGGTGTGTGAAGTTATAGAATGGATGTTTGTAGAGTAAAAATGAAGGTGTGTGAAGTCATAGAATGGAGATATGTGAAGTCAGAATGGAGGTGTGTGAAGTCACAGAATGGAGATGTGTCAACTCAGAATTTAGGTGTGTGAAGTCAAAGAATGGAGGTGTGTGAAGACAAAGAATGGAGGTGTGTGAAGTCAAAGAATGGAGGTGTGTGAAGTCATAGAATATATGTTTGTGAAGTAAGAATGAAGGTGTGTGAAGGCATAGAATGGAGGTGTGAAGTCATAGAATGGAGTTGTGTGAAGTCATATAATGGAGGTGTGTGAAGTCACAGAATAGAGGTGTGTGAAGTCAGAATGGAGGTGTGAAGTCATAGAATGGAGTTGGGTGAAGTCATAGAAAGGAGGTGTGTGAAGTCATAGAATGGAAGTGTGTGAAGTCATAGAATGGAGGTGTGTGAAGTCAGAATGGAGGTGTGTGAACTCATAGAATGGTAGTGTGTGTAGTCACAATGGAGGTGTGTGAAGTCATAGAATGGAGGTGTTTGAAGTCACAGAATGGACGTGTTTGAAGTCATAGAATGGAGGTGTGTGAAGTCACAGATTGGAGGTGTGTGAAGTCCCAGAATTGAGGTGTGTGAACTCAGAATGGAGGTGTGTAAAGTCACAGAATGGAGGTGTGTGAAGTCATAGAATGGAAGTGTGTGAAGTCATAAAATGGAGGTGTGTGAAGTCACAGAATGGACGGTTTGAAATCATAGAATGGAGGTGTGTGAAGTCACAGAATTGAGGTGTTTGAAGTCATATATTGGAGGTGTGTGAAGTCAAAATGGATGTGTGAAGCCATAGAATGGAGGTGTGTGAAATCATAGAATGAGGGTATGTGAGGTCATAGAATGGAGGTTTGTGAAGTCACAGAATGGAGGTGTGTGAAATCATAGAATGAAGGTGTGTGAAGTCATAGAATGGAAGTGTGTGAAGTCACAGAATGGAGGTGTGTGAAGTCACAGAATGGAGATGTGTGAAATCAGAGAATAGAGGTGTGTGAACTCAGAATGGAAGTGTGTGAAGTCAGAGAATGGAGGTGTGTGAAGTCATAGAATGGAAGTGTGTGAAGTCATAGAATGGAAGTGTGTGAAGTCAGAATGGAGGTGTGTGAAGTCACAGAATGGAGGTTTGTGAAGTCAAAGAATGGAGGTGTGTGAAGTCATAGAATGCATGTTTCTGAAGTAAGAATGAAGGTGTGTGAAGTCATAGAATGGAGGTGTGTGAAGTCACAGAATGGAGGTGTGTGAAGTCACAGAATTGAAGTGTTTGAAGTCATATATTGGAGTTGTGTGAAATCAACATGGATGTCTGAAGTCATAGAATGGAGGTGTGTGAAGTCACAGAATGGAGGTGTGTGAAGTCATAGAATGGAGGTGTGTGAAGTCATAGAATGGAAGTGTGTGAAGTCACAGATTGGAGGTGTGTGAAGTCACAGAATCGAGGTGTGAGAAGTCACAGAATGGAGATGTGTGAACTCAGAATGGAGGTGTGTGAAGTCACCGAATGGAGGTGTGTGAAGTCACAGAAGGGAGGTGTGTGAAATCATAGAATGGAGGTGTGTGAAGTCACAGAATGGAGGTTTATGAAGTCATAGAATGGAGGTGTGTGAATTTATACAATGGAGGTGTGTGAAGTCAGAATGGAATTTTGTGAAGTCACAGAATTGAGCTGTGTGAATTCAGAATGGAGGTGTGTGAAGTCATAGAATGGAGGTGTGTGAAGTCAGAATGGAGGTGTGTGAAGTCATAGAATGGAAGTGTGTGAAGTCACAGAATGGAGGTGTGTGAAGTCATAGAATGGAGGTGTGTGAAGTCATAGAATGGGTGTTTGTGAAGTAAGAATGAAGGTGTGTGAAGTCATAGAATGGAGGTGTGTGAAGTCACAGAATGGAGGTGTGGGAAGTCACAGATTGCAGGAGTGTGAAGTCACAGAATGGAGGTGTGTGAACCCAGAATGGAGGTGTGTAAAGTCACAGAATGGAGGTGTGTGAAGTCATAGAATGGAAGTGTGTGAAGTAATAGATTGGAGGTGTGTGAAGTCACAGAATGGACGGTATGAAGTCACAGAATGGAGGTGTGTGAAGTCACAGAATTGAGGTGTTTGAAGTCATATATTGGAGGTGTGTGAAATCAAAATGGATGTGTGAAGTCATAGAATGGAGGTGTGTGAAATCATAGAATGAGGGTGTGTGTGGTCATAGAATGGAGGTGTGTGAAGTCACAGAATGGAGGAGTGTGAAGACACAGAATGGAGGTGTGTGAACCCAGAATGGAGGTGTGTGAAGTCACAGAATGGAGGTGTGTGAAATCACAGAATAGAGGTGTGTGAACTCAGAATGGAGGTGTGTGAAGTCAGAGAATGGATTCGTGTGAAGTCATAGAATGGAAGTGTGTGAAGTCATAGAATGGAAGTGTGTGAAATCAGAATTGAGGTGTGTGAAGTCACAGAATGGAGGTTTGTGAAGTCATAGAATGGAGGTGTGTGAATTTACACAATGGAGGTGTGTGAAGTCAGAATGGAATTTTGTGAAGTCACAGAATTGAGCTGTGTGAATTCAGCATGGAGGTGTGTGAAGTCATAGAATGGAGGTGTGTGAAGTCAGAATGGAGGTGTGTGAAGTCATAGAATGGAAGTGTGTGAAGTTACAGAATGGAGGTGTGTGAAGTCATAGAATGGAGGTGTGTGAAGTCATAGAATGGGTGTTTGTGAAGTAAGAATGAAGGTGTGTGAAGTCATAGAATGGAGGTGTGTGAAGTCACAGAATTGAGGTGTTTGAAGTCATATATTGGAAGTGTGTGAAGTCAAAATGGATGTGTGAAGTCATAGAATGGAGGTGTGTGAAATCATAGAATGAGGGTATGTGAGGTCATAGAATGGAGGTTTGTGAAGTCACAGAATGGAGGTGTGTGAAATCATAGAATGAAGGTGTGTGAAGTCATAGAATGGAAGTGTGTGAAGTCACAGAATGGAGGTGTGTGAAGTCACAGAATGGAGATGTGTGAAATCAGAGAATAGAGGTGTGTGAACTCAGAATGGAAGTGTGTGAAGTCAGAGAATGGAGGTGTGTGAAGTCATAGAATGGAAGTGTGTGAAGTCATAGAATGGAAATGTGTGAAGTCAGAATTGAGGTGTGTGAAGTCACAGAATGGAGGTTTGTGAAGTCAAAGAATGGAGGTGTGTGAAGTCATAGAATGGATGTTTCTGAAGTAATAATGAAGGTGTGTGAAGTCATAGAATAGAGGTGTGTGAAGTCACAGAATGGAGGTGTGTGAAGTCAAAGAATTGAAGTGTTTGAAGTCATATATTGGAGTTGTGTGAAATCAACATGGATGTCTGAAGTCATAGAATGGAGGTGTGTGAAGTCACAGAATGGAGGTGTGTGAAGTCATAGAATGGAGGTGTGTGAAGTCACAGAAGGGAGGTGTGTGAAATCATAGAATGGAGGTGTGAGAAGTCACAGAATGGAGATGTGTGAACTCAGAATGGAGGTGTGTGAAGTCACCGAATGGAGGTGTGTGAAGTCATAGACTGGAGGTGTGTGAAGTCACAGAAGGGAGGTGTGTGAAATCATAGAATGGAGGTGTGTGAAGTCACAGAATGGAGGTGTGTGAAGTCAGAATGGAGGTGTGTGAAGTCATAGAATGGAGGTGTGTGAAGTCAGAATGGAGGTGAGTGAACTCATAGAATGGAGGTGTGTGTAGTCACAATGGAGGTGTGTGAAGTCAAAGAATGGAGGTGAGTGAAGTCACAGAATGGAGGTGTGTGAAGTCATAGAATGGAGGTGTGTGAACTCATAGAATGGGTGTTTGTGAAGTAAGAATGAAGGTATGTGAAGTCATAGAATGGAGGTGTGTGAAGTCACAGAATGGAGGTGTGGGAAGTCACAGATTGCAGGAGTGTGAAGTCACAGAATGGAGGTGTGTGAACCCAGAATGGAGGTGTGTAAAGTCACAGAATGGAGGTGTGTGAAGTCATAGAATGGAAGTGTGTGAAGTCATAGAATGGAGGTGTGTGAAGTCACAGAATGGACGGTATGAAGTCATAGAATGGAGGTGTGTGAAGTTACACAATTGAGGTGTTTGAAGTCATATATTGGAGGTGTGTGAAATCAAAATGGATGTGTGAAGTCATAGAATGGAGGTGTGTGAAGTCATAGAATGGAAGTGTGTGAAGTAACAGATTAGAGGTGTGTGAAGCCACGTATTCGAGGTGTGAGAAATCACAGAATGAAGGTGTGTGAACTCAGAATGGAGGTATGTGAAGTCAGAGAATGGAGGTGTGTGAAGTCATGGAATGGAAGTGTGTGAAGTCATAGAATGGAGGTGTGTGAAGTCAGAATGGAGGTGTGTGAACTCACCGAATGGAGTGGTGTGAACTCAGAATGGAGGTGTGTGAAGTCACAGAATGGAGGTTTGTGAAGTCATAGAATGGAGGTGTGGGAAGTCATAGAATGGTTGTTTCTGAAGTAAGAATGAAGGTGTGTGAAGTCATAGAATGGAGGTATGTGAACTCATAGAATGGGGGTGTGTGAAGTCACAGAATGGAAGTGTGTGAAGTCAGAATGGAGGTGTGTAGTCATCGATTGGAGGTGGGTGAAGTCATAGAAAAGAGGTGTGGGAAGTCATAGAAAGGAGGAGTGTGAAGTCATAGAGTGCATGTGAGTGAAATCACAGATTCGAGGTCTGTGAAGTCATAGAATGGAGGTGTGTGATGTCACAGAATGGAGGTGTGGGAAGTCACAGATTGGAGGTGTGTGAAGTCCCAGAATTGAGGTGTGTGAACTCAGAATGGAGGAGTGTAAAGTCACAGAATGGAGGTGTGTGAAGTCATAGAATGGAAGTGTGTGAAGTCATAGAATGGAGGTGTGTGAAATCATAGAATGAGGGTGTGTGAGGTCATAGAATGGAGGTTTGTGAAGTCACAGAATGGAGGTGTGTGAAATCATAGAATGAAGGTGTGTGAAGTCATAGAATGGAAGTGTGTGAAGTCACAGAATGGAGGTGTGTGAAGTCACAGAATGGAGGTGTGTGAAATCACAGAATAGAGGTGTGTGAACTCAGAATGGAGGTGTGTGAAGTCAGAGAATGGAGGCGTGTGAAGTCATAGAATGGAAGTGTGTGAAGTCATAGAATGGAAGTGTGTGAAATCAGAATTGAGGTGTGTGAAGTCACAGAATGGACGTTTGTGAAGTCATAGAATGGAGGTGTGTGAATTTACACAATGGAGGTGTGTGAAGTCAGAATGGAATTTTGTGAAGTCACAGAATTGAGCTGTGTGAATTCAGAATGGAGGTGTGTGAAGTCATAGAATGGAGGTGTGTGAAGTCAGAAAGGTGGTGTGTGAAGTCATAGAATGGAAGTGTGTGAAGTCACAGAATGGAGGTGTGTGAAGTCATAGAATGGAGGTGTGTGAAGTCATAGAATGGGTGTTTGTGAAGTAAGAATTAAGGTGTGTGAAGTCATAGAATGGAGGTATGTGAAGTCACAGAATGGAGGTGTGGGAAGTCACAGATTGCAGGAGTGTGAAGTCACAGAATGGAGGTGTGGGAACCCAGAATGGAGGTGTGTAAAGTCACAGAATGGAGGTGTGTGAAGTCATAGAATGGAAGTGTGTGAAGTCATAGAATGGAGGTGTTGAAATCACAGAATGGACGGTATGAAGTCATAGAGTGGAGGTGTGTGAAGTCACAGAATTGAGGTGTTTGAAGTCATATATTGGAGGTGTGTGAAATCAAAATGGATGTGTGAAGTCATAGAATGGAGGTGTGTGAAATCATAGAATGAGGGTGTGTGTGGTCATAGAATGGAGGTGTGTGAATTCACAGAATGGAGTTGTGTGAAGTCATAGAAAGGAGGTGTGTGAAGTCATAGAATGGAAGTGTGTGAAGTCACAGATTGGAGGTGTGTGAAGTCACAGAATCGAGGTGTGAGAAGTCACAGAATGGAGATGTGTGAACTCAGAATGGAGGTGTGTGAAGTCACAGAATGGAGGTGTGTGAAGTAATAGAATGGAGGTGTGTGAAGTCACAGAATGGTGGTGTGTGAAATCATAGAATGGAGGTGTGTGAAGTCACATAATGGAGGTGTGTGAAGTCAGAATGGAGGTGTGTGAAGTCATAGAATGGAGGTGTGTGAAGTCAGAATGGAGGTGTGTGAACTCATAGAATGGAGGTGTGTGTAGTCACAATGGAGGTGTGTGAAGTCATAGAATGGAGTTGAGTGAAGTCACAGAATGGAGGTGTGTGAAGTCATAGAATGGAGGTGTGTGAACTCATAGAATGGGTGTTTGTGAAGTAAGAATGAAGGTATGTGAAGTCATAGAATGGAGGTGTGTGAAGTCACAGAATGGAGGTGTGGGAAGTCACAGATTGCAGGAGTGTGAAGTCAGAGAATAGAGGTGTGTGAACCCAGATTGGAGGTGTGTAAAGTCACAGAATGGAGGTGTGTTAAGTCATAGAATGGAAGTGTGTGAAATCATAGAATGGAGGTGTGTGAAGTCACAGAATGGACGGTATGAAGTCATAGAATGGAGGTGTGTGAAGTCACAGAATTGAGGTGTTTGAAGTCATATATTGGAGGTGTGTGAAATCAAAATGGATGTGTGAAGATATAGAATGGAGGTGTGTGAAGTCAAAGAATGGAAGTGTGTGAAGTCACAGATTGGAGGCGTGTGAAGTCACAGATTCGAGGTGTGAGAAGTCACAGAATGAAGGTGTGTGAAGTCAGAATGGAGGTATGTGAAGTCAGAGAATGGAGGTGTGTGAAGTCATGGAATGGAAGTGTGTGAAGTCATAGAATGGAGCTGTGTGAAGTCAGAATGGAGGTGTGTGAAGTCACCGAATGGAGTTGTGTGAACTCAGAATGGAGGTGTGTGAAGTCACAGAATGGAGGTTTGTGAAGTCATAGAATTGAGGTGTGGGAAGTCATAGAATGGTTGTTTCTGAAGTAAGAATGAAGGTGTGTGAAGTCATAGAATGGAGGTATGTGAACTCATAGAATGGGGGTGTGTGAAGTCACAGAATGGAAGTGTGTGAAGTCAGACTGGAGGTGTGTAGTCATCGATTGGAGGTGCGTGAAGTCATAGAAAGGAGGTGTCGGAAGTCATAGAAAGGAGGAGTGTGAAGTCATAGAGTGCATGTGAGTGAAATCACAGATTCGAGGTCTGTGAAGTCATAGAATGGAGGTTTGTGATGTCACAGAATGGAGGTGTGGGAAGTCACAGATTGGAGATGTGTGAAGTCCCAGAATTGAGGTGTGTGTACTCAGAATGGAGGACTGTAAAGTCACAGAATGGAGGTGTGTGAAGTCATAGAATGGAAGTGTGTGAAGTCATACAATGGAGGTGTGTGAAGTCACAGAATGGACGGTTTGAAGTCATAGAATGGAGGTGTGTGAAGTCACAGAATTGAGGTGTTTGAAGTCATATATTGGAGGTGTGTGAATTCAAAATGGATGTGTGAAGTCATAGAATGGTGGTGTGTGAAATCATAGAATGAGGGTGTGTGAGGACATAGAATGGAGGTTTGTGAAGTCACAGAATGGAGGTGTGTGAAATCATAGAATGAAGGTGTGTGAAGTCATAGAATGGAAGTGTGTGAAGTCACAGAATGGAGGTGTGTGAAGTCACAGAATGGAGGTGTGTGCAGTCACAGAATAGAGGCGTGTGAACTCAGAATGGAGGTGTGTGAAGTCAGAATGGAGGCGTGTGAAGTCATAGAATGGAAGTGTGTGAAGTCATAGAATGGAAGTGTGTGAAATCAGAATTGAGGTGTGTGAAGTCACAGAATGGAGGTGTGGGAACCCAGAATGGAGGTGTGTAAAGTCACAGAATGGAGGTGTGTGAAGTCATAGAATGGAAGTGTGTGAAGTCATAGAATGGAGGTGTTGAAATCACAGAATGGACGGTATGAAGTCATAGAGTGGAGGTGTGTGAACTCACAGAATTGAGGTGTTTGAAGTCATATATTGGAGGTGTGTGAAATCAAAATGGATGTGTGAAGTCATAGAATGGAGGTGTGTGAAATCATAGAATGAGGGTGTGTGTGGTCATAGAATGGAGGTGTGTGAATTCACAGAATGGAGTTGTGTGAAGTCATAGAAAGGAGGTGTCTGAAGTCATAGAATGGAAGTGTGTGAAGTCACAGATTGGAGGTGTGTGAAGTCACAGAATCGAGGTGTGAGAAGTCACAGAATGGAGATGTGTGAACTCAGAATGGAGGTGTGTGAAGTCACAGAATGGAGGTGTGTGAAGTAATAGAATGGAGGTGTGTGAAGTCACAGAATGGTGGTGTGTGAAATCATAGAATGGAGGTGTGTGAAGTCACAGAATGGAGGTGTGTGAAGTCAGAATGGAGGTGTGTGAAGTCATAGAATGGAGGTGTGTGAAGTCAGAATGGAGGTGTGTGAACTCATAGAATGGAGGTGTGTGTAGTCACAATGGAGGTGTGTGAAGTCATAGAATGGAGTTGAGTGAAGTCACAGAATGGAGGTGTGTGAAGTCATAGAATGGAGGTGTGTGAACTCATAGAATGGGTGTTTGTGAAGTAAGAATGAAGGTATGTGAAGTCATAGAATGGAGGTGTGTGAAGTCACAGAATGGAGGTGTGGGAAGTCACAGATTGCAGGAGTGTGAAGTCAGAGAATAGAGGTGTGTGAACCCAGATTGGAGGTGTGTAAAGTCACAGAATGGAGGTGTGTTAAGTCATAGAATGGAAGTGTGTGAAATCATAGAATGGAGGTGTGTGAAGTCACAGAATGGACGGTATGAAGTCATAGAATGGAGGTGTGTGAAGTCACAGAATTGAGGTGTTTGAAGTCATATATTGGAGGTGTGTGAAATCAAAATGGATGTGTGAAGATATAGAATGGAGGTGTGTGAAGTCAAAGAATGGAAGTGTGTGAAGTCACAGATTGGAGGCGTGTGAAGTCACAGATTCGAGGTGTGAGAAGTCACAGAATGAAGGTGTGTGAAGTCAGAATGGAGGTATGTGAAGTCAGAGAATGGAGGTGTGTGAAGTCATGGAATGGAAGTGTGTGAAGTCATAGAATGGAGCTGTGTGAAGTCAGAATGGAGGTGTGTGAAGTCACCGAATGGAGTTGTGTGAACTCAGAATGGAGGTGTGTGAAGTCACAGAATGGAGGTTTGTGAAGTCATAGAATTGAGGTGTGGGAAGTCATAGAATGGTTGTTTCTGAAGTAAGAATGAAGGTGTGTGAAGTCATAGAATGGAGGTATGTGAACTCATAGAATGGGGGTGTGTGAAGTCACAGAATGGAAGTGTGTGAAGTCAGACTGGAGGTGTGTAGTCATCGATTGGAGGTGCGTGAAGTCATAGAAAGGAGGTGTCGGAAGTCATAGAAAGGAGGAGTGTGAAGTCATAGAGTGCATGTGAGTGAAATCACAGATTCGAGGTCTGTGAAGTCATAGAATGGAGGTTTGTGATGTCACAGAATGGAGGTGTGGGAAGTCACAGATTGGAGATGTGTGAAGTCCCAGAATTGAGGTGTGTGTACTCAGAATGGAGGACTGTAAAGTCACAGAATGGAGGTGTGTGAAGTCATAGAATGGAAGTGTGTGAAGTCATACAATGGAGGTGTGTGAAGTCACAGAATGGACGGTTTGAAGTCATAGAATGGAGGTGTGTGAAGTCACAGAATTGAGGTGTTTGAAGTCATATATTGGAGGTGTGTGAATTCAAAATGGATGTGTGAAGTCATAGAATGGTGGTGTGTGAAATCATAGAATGAGGGTGTGTGAGGACATAGAATGGAGGTTTGTGAAGTCACAGAATGGAGGTGTGTGAAATCATAGAATGAAGGTGTGTGAAGTCATAGAATGGAAGTGTGTGAAGTCACAGAATGGAGGTGTGTGAAGTCACAGAATGGAGGTGTGTGCAGTCACAGAATAGAGGCGTGTGAACTCAGAATGGAGGTGTGTGAAGTCAGAATGGAGGCGTGTGAAGTCATAGAATGGAAGTGTGTGAAGTCATAGAATGGAAGTGTGTGAAATCAGAATTGAGGTGTGTGAAGTCACAGAATGGAGGTTTGTGAAGTCATAGAATGGAGGTGTGTGAATTTACACAATGGAGGTGTGTGAGGTCAGAATGGAATTTTGTGAAGTCACAGAATTGAGCTGTGTGAATTCAGAATGAAGGTGTGTGAAGTCATAGAATGTAGGTGTGTGAAGTCAGAATGGAGGTGTGTGAAGTCATAGAATGGAAGTGTGTGAAGTCACAGAATGGAGGTGTGAGAAGTCATAGAATGGAGGTGTGTGAAGTCATAGAATGGGTGTTTGTGAAGTAAGAATGAAGGTGTGTGAAGTCATAGAATGGAGGTGTGTGAAGTCACAGAATGGAGGTGTGGGAAGTCACAGATTGCAGGAGTGTGAAGTCACAGAATGGAGGTGTGTGAACCCAGAATGGAGGTGTGTAAACTCACAGAATGGAGGTGTGTGAAGTCATAGAATGGAAGTGTTTGAAGTCATAGAATGGAGGTGTGTGAAGTCACAGAATGGGCGGTATGAAGTCATAGAATGGAGGTGTGTGAAGTCACAGAATTGAGGTGTTTGAAGTCATATATTGGAGGTGTGTGAAATCAAAATGGATGTGTGAAGTCATAGAATGGAGGTGTGTGAAATCATAGAATGAGGGTGTGTGTGGTCATAGAATGGAGGTGTGTGAATTCACAGAATGGAGTTGTGTGAAGTCATAGAAAGGAGGTGTGAGAAGTCATAGAATGGAAGTGTGTGAAGTCACAGATTGGAGGTGTGTGAAGTCACAGAATCGAGGTGTGAGAAGTCACAGAATGGAGATGTGTGAACTCAGAATGGAGGTGTGTGAAGTCACAGAATAGAGGTGTGTGAAGTAAGAGAATCGAGGTGTGTGAAGTCACAGAATGGAGGTGTGTGAAATCATAGAATGGAGGTGTGTGAAGTCACAGAATGGAGGTGTGTGAAGTCAGAATGGAGGTGTGTGAAGCCATAGAATGGAGGTGTGTGAAGTCAGAATGGAGGTGTGTGAACTCACAGAATGGAGGTGTGTGTAGTCACAATGGAGGTGTGTGAAGTCACAGAATGGAGGTGAGTGAAGTCACAGAATGGAGGTGTGTGAAGTCATAGAATGGAGGTGTGTGAAGTCATTGAATGGGTGTTTGTGAAGTAAGAATGAAGGTATGTGAAGTCATAGAATGGAGGTGTGTGAAGTCACAGAATGGAGGTGTGGGAAGTCACAGATTGCAGGAGTGTGAAGTCAGAGAATAGAAGTGTGTGAACCCAGAATGGAGGTGTGTAAAGTCACAGAATGGAGGTGGGTGAAGTCATAGAATGGAAGTGTGTGAAATGATAGAATGGAGGTGTGTGAAGTCACAGAATGGACAGTATGAAGTCATAGAATGGAGGTGTGTGAAGTCACAGATTTGAGGTGTTTGAAGTCATATATTGGAGGTGTGTGAAATCACAATGGATGTGTGAAGTCATAGAATGGAGGTGTGTGAAGTCATAGAATGGAAGTGTGTGAAGTCACAGATTGGAGGTGTGTGAAGTCACAGATTCGAGGTGAGAGAAGTCACAGAATGAAGGTGTGTGAAGTCAGAATGGAGGTATGTGAAGTCAGAGAATGGAGGTGTGTGAAGTCATGGAATGGAAGTGTGTGAAGTCATAGAATGGAGGTGTGTGAAGTCAGAATGGAGGTGTGTGAAGTCACCGAATGCAGTTGTGTGAACTCAGAATGGAGGTGTGTGAAGTCACAGAATGGAGGTTTGTGAAGTCATAGAATGGAGGTGTGGGAAGTCATAGAATGGTGGTTTCTGAAGTAAGAATGAAGGTGTGTGAAGTCATAGAATGGAGGTATGTGAACTCATAGAATGGGGCTGTGTGAAGTCACAGAATGGAACTGTGTGAAGTCAGAATGGAGGTGTGTAGTCATCGATTGGAGGTGGGTGAAGTCATAGAAAGGAGGTGTGGGAAGTCATAGAAAGGAGGAGTGTGAAGTCATTGAGTGCATGTGAGTGAAATCACAGATTCGAGGTCTGTGAAGTCATAGAATGGAGGTGTGTGATGTCACAGAATGGAGGTGTGGGAAGTCACAGATTGGAGGTGTGTGAAGTCCCAGAATTGAGGTGTGTGAACTCAGAATGGAGGAGTGTAAAGTCACAGAATGGAGGTGTGTGAAGTCATAGAATGGAAGTGTGTGAAGTCATACAATGGAGGTGTGTGAAGTCACAGAATGGACGGTTTGAAGTCATAGAATGGAGGTGTGTGAAGTCACAGAATTGAGGTGTTTGAAGTCATATATTGGAGGTGTGTGAATTCAAAATGGATGTGTGAAGTCATAGAATGGAGGTGTGTGAAATCATAGAATGAGGGTGTGTGAGGTCATAGAATGGAGGTTTGTAAAGTCACCGAATGGAGGTGTGTGAAATCATAGAATGAAGGTGTGTGAAGTCATAGAATGGAAGTGTGTGAAGTCACAGAATGGAGGTGTGTGAAGTCACAGAATGGAGGAGTGTGCAGTCACAGAATAGAGGTGTGTGAACTCAGAATGGAGGTGTGTGAAGTCAGAGTATGGAGGTGTGTGAAGTCACAGAATGGAGGTGTGTGAAGTCACAGAATGGAGGAATGTGAAGTCACAGAATGGAGGTGTGTGAACCCAGAATTGAGGTGTGTGAAGTCATAGAATGGTGGTGTGTGAAGTCATGGAATGGAGTGTGTGAAGTCATAGAATGGAGGTGTGTGAAGTCACAGAATGGACGGTATTAAGTCAAAGAATGGAGGTGTGTGAAGTCACAAAATTGAGGTGTTTGAAGTCATATATTGGAGTTGTATGAAATCAACAGGGATGTGTGAATTCATAGAATGGTGGTGTGTGAAATCATAGAATGAGGTTGTGTGAAGTCATAGAATGGAGGTGTGTGAAGTCACAGAATCGAGGTGTGAGAAGTCACAGAATGGAGATGTGTGAACTCAGAATGGAGGTGTGTGAAGTCACAGAATGGAGGTGTGTGAAGTCATAGAATGGAGGTGTGTGAAGTCACAGGAGGGAGGTGTGTGAAATCATAGAATGGAGGTGTGTGAAGTCACAGAATGGAGGTGTGTGAAGTCAGAATGGAGGTGTGTGAAATCATAGAATGGAGGTGTGTGAAGTCAGAATGGAGGTGTGATGTCATAGAATTTAGGTGGGTGAAGTCATAGAACTTAGATGTGGGAAGTCATAGAATGGAGAAGTGTGAAGTCATAGAGTGGAGGTGTGTGAAGTCAGAATGTAGGTGTTCGAAGTCATAGAATAGAGGTGTGTGAAGTCAGAATGGAGGTGTGTGAAGTCATAGAATGGAGGTGTGTGAACTCATAGAATGGAGGTGTGTGACGTCACAATGGAAGTGTGTGAAGTCACAGAATGGAGGTGTGGGAATACATACAATGGAGGTGTGTGAAGTCAGAATGGAATTTTGTGAAGTCACCGAATTGAGCTGTGTGAATTCAGAATGGAGGTGTGTGAAGTTATAGAATGGAGGTGTGTGAAGTCAGAATGGAGGTGTGTGAACTCATAGAATGGAGGTGTGTGTAGTCACAATGGAGGTGTGTGAAGTCATAGAATGGAGGTGAGTGAAGTCACAGAATGGAGGTGTGTGAAGTCATAGAATGGAGGTGTGTGAAGTCATAGAATGGGTGTTTGTGAAGTAAGAATGAAGGTATGTGAAGTCATAGAATGGAGTTGTGTGAAGGCACAGAATGGAGGTGTGGGAAGTCACAGATTGGAGGTGTGTGAAGTCCCAGAATTGAGGTGTGTGAACTCAGAATGGAGGAGTGTAAAGTCACAGAATGGAGGTGTGTGAAGTCATAGAATGGAATTGTGTGAAGTCATACAATGGAGGTGTGTGAAGTCACAGAATGGACGGTTTGAAGTCATAGAATGGAGGTGTGTGAAGTCACAGAATTGAGGTGTTTGAAGTCATATATTGGAGGTGTGTGAAGTCAAAATGGATGTGTGAAGTCATAGAATGGAGGTGTGTGAAATCATAGAATGAGGGTGTGTGAGGTCATAGAATGGAGGTTTGTGAAGTCACAGAATGGAGGTGTGTGAAATCATAGAATGAAGGTGTGTGAAGTCATAGAATGTAAGTGTGTGAAGTCATAGAATGGAGGTGTGTGAAGTCACAGAATGGAGGTGTGTGAAATCACAGAATAGAGGTGTGTGAACTCAGAATGGAGGTGTGTGAAATCAGAGAATGGAGGCGTGTGAAGTCATACAATGGAAGTGTGTGAAGTCATAGAATGGAAGTGTGTGAAATCAGAATTGAGGTGTGTGAAGTCACAGAATGGAGGTTTCTGAAGTCATAGAATGGAGGTGTGTGAATTTATACAATGGAGGTGTGTGAAGTCAGAATGGAATTTTGTGAAGTCACAGAATTGAGCTGTGTGAATTCAGAATGTAGGTGTGTGAAGTCACAGAATGGAGGTGTGGGAAGTCACAGATTGCAGGAATGTGAAGTCACAGAATGGAGGTGTGTGAACCCAGAATGGAGGTGTGTAAAGTCACAGAATGGAGGTGTGTGAAATCATAGAATGGAGGTGTGTGAAGTCACAGAATGGAGGTGTGTGAAGTCAGAATGTAGGTGTGTGAAGTCATAGAATGGAGGTGTGTGAAGTCAGAATGGAGGTGTGTGAACTCATAGAATGGAGGTGTGTGTAGTCACAATGGAGGTGTGTGAAGTCACAGAATGGAGGTGAGTGAAGTCACAGAATGGAGGTGCGTGAAGTCATAGAATGGAGGTGTGTGAAGTCATAGAATGGGTGTTTGTGAAGTAAGAATGAAGGTATGTGATTTCATAGAATGGAGGTGTGTGAAGTCACAGAATGGAGGTGTGGGAAGTCACAGATTGCAGGAGTGTGAAGTCACAGAATGGAGGTGTGTGAACCCAGAATGGAGGTGTGTAAAGTCACAGAATGGAGGTGTGTGAAATCATAGAATGGAGGTGTGTGAAGTCACAGAATGGAGGTGTGTGAAGTCAGAATGTAGGTGTGTGAAGTCATAGAATGGAGGTGTGTGAAGTCAGAATGGAGGTGTGTGAACTCATAGAATGGAGGTGTGTGTAGTCACAATGGAGGTGTGTGAAGTCACAGAATGGAGGTGAGTGAAGTCACAGAATGGAGGTGCGTGAAGTCATAGAATGGAGGTGTGTGAAGTCATAGAATGGGTGTTTGTGAAGTAAGAATGAAGGTATGTGATTTCATAGAATGGAGGTGTGTGAAGTCACAGAATGGAGGTGTGGGAAGTCACAGATTGCAGGAGTGTGAAGTCAGAGAATATAGGTGTGTGAACCCAGAATGGAGGTGTGTAAAGTCACAGAATGGAGGTGTGTGAAGTCATAGAATGGAAGTGTGTGAAATCATAGAATGGAGGTGTGTGAAGTCACAGAATGGACGGTATGAAGTCATAGAATGGAGGTGTGTGAAGTCACAGAATTGAGGTGTTTGAAGTCATATATTGGAGCTGTGTGAAATCACAATGGATGTGTGAAGTCATAGAATGGAGGTGTGTGAAGTCACAGAATGGAGGTGTGGGAAGTCACAGATTGCAGGAGTGTGAAGTCACAGAATGGAGGTGTGTGAACCCAGAATGGAGGTGTGTAAAGTCACAGAATGGAGGTGTGTGAAATCATAGAATGGAGGTGTGTGAAGTCACAGAATGGAGGTGTGTGAAGTCAGAATGTAGGTGTGTGAAGTCATAGAATGGAGGTGTGTGAAGTCAGAATGGAGGTGTGTGAACTCATAGAATGGAGGTGTGTGTAGTCACAATGGAGGTGTGTGAAGTCACAGAATGGAGGTGAGTGAAGTCACAGAATGGAGGTGCGTGAAGTCATAGAATGGAGGTGTGTGAAGTCATAGAATGGGTGTTTGTGAAGTAAGAATGAAGGTATGTGATTTCATAGAATGGAGGTGTGTGAAGTCACAGAATGGAGGTGTGGGAAGTCACAGATTGCAGGAGTGTGAAGTCACAGAATGGAGGTGTGTGAACCCAGAATGGAGGTGTGTAAAGTCACAGAATGGAGGTGTGTGAAATCATAGAATGGAGGTGTGTGAAGTCACAGAATGGAGGTGTGTGAAGTCAGAATGTAGGTGTGTGAAGTCATAGAATGGAGGTGTGTGAAGTCAGAATGGAGGTGTGTGAACTCATAGAATGGAGGTGTGTGTAGTCACAATGGAGGTGTGTGAAGTCACAGAATGGAGGTGAGTGAAGTCACAGAATGGAGGTGCGTGAAGTCATAGAATGGAGGTGTGTGAAGTCATAGAATGGGTGTTTGTGAAGTAAGAATGAAGGTATGTGATTTCATAGAATGGAGGTGTGTGAAGTCACAGAATGGAGGTGTGGGAAGTCACAGATTGCAGGAGTGTGAAGTCAGAGAATATAGGTGTGTGAACCCAGAATGGAGGTGTGTAAAGTCACAGAATGGAGGTGTGTGAAGTCATAGAATGGAAGTGTGTGAAATCATAGAATGGAGGTGTGTGAAGTCACAGAATGGACGGTATGAAGTCATAGAATGGAGGTGTGTGAAGTCACAGAATTGAGGTGTTTGAAGTCATATATTGGAGCTGTGTGAAATCACAATGGATGTGTGAAGTCATAGAATGGAGGTGTGTGAAGTCATAGAATGGAAGTGTGTGAATTCACAGATTCGAGGTGTGGGAAGTCACAGATTCGAGGTGTGAGAAGTCACAGAATGAAGGTGTGTGAAGTCCGAATGGAGGTAAGTGAAGTCAGAGAATGGAGGTGTGTGAAGGCATGGAATGGAAGTGTGTGAAGTCATAGAATGGAGGTGTGTGAAGTCAGAATGGAGGTGTGTGAAATCACCGAATGGAGTTGTGTGAACTCAGAATGGAGGTGTGTGAAGTCACAGAATGGAGGTTTGTGAAGTCATATATTGGAGGTGTGTGAAATCAAAGTGGATGTGTGAAGTCATAGAATGTAGGGGTGTGTAATCCTAGAATGAGGGTGTGTGTGGTCATAGAATGGAGGTGTATGAAGTCACAGAATGGAGGAGTGTGAAGTCACAGAATGGAGGTGTGTGAACCCAGAATGGAGTTGTGTGAAGTCACAGAATGGAGGTGTGTGAAGTCATAGAATGGATGGTTCTGAAGTAAGAATGAAGGTGTGTGAAGTCATAGAATGGAGGTGTGTGAAGTCACAGAATGGAGGTGTGTGAACCCAGAATGGAGGTGTGTGAAGTCACAGAATGGAGGTGTGTGAAGTCATAGAATGGAGGTGTGTGAAGTCACAGAATGGAGGAGTGTCAAGTCACAGAATGGAGGTGTGTGAACCCAGAATGGAATTGTGTGAAGTCACAGAATGGAGGTGTGTGAAGTCATAGAATGGATGTTTCTGAAGTAAGAATGAAGGTGTGTGAAGTCATAGAATGGAGGTGTGTGAAGTCACAGAATGGAGGTGTGTGAACCCAGAATGGAGGTGTGTGAAGTCACAGAATGGAGGTGTGTGAAGTCATGGAATGGAAGTGTGTGAAGTCATAGAATGGAGGTGTGTGAAGTCACAGAATGGACGGTATTAAGTCAAAGAATGGAGGTGTGTGAAGTCACAGAATTGAAGTGTTTGAAGTTATATATTCGAGTTGTGTGAAATCAGCATGGATGTGTGAATTCATAGAATGGAGGTGTGTGAAATCATAGAATGACGGTGTGTGAAGTCATAGAATGGAGGTGTGTGAAGTCACAGAATGCAGGTGTGTGAAGTCATAGAATGGAGGTGTGTGAAGTCATAGAATGGAATTGTGTGAAGTCACAGATTGGAGGTGTCTGAAGTCACAGAATCGAGGTGTGAGAAGTCACAGAATGGAGATGTGTGAACTCAGAATGGAGGTGTGTGAAGTCACAGAATGGAGGTGTGTGAAGTCATAGAATAGAGGTGTGTGAAGTCACAGAAGGGAGGTGTGTGAAATCATAGAATGGAGGTGTGTGAATTCACAGAATGGAGGTGTGTGAAGTCAGAATGGAGGTGTGTGAAGTCATAGAATGGAGGTGTGTGAAGTCAGAATGGAGGTGTGATGTCATAGAATTTAGGTGGGTGAAGTCATAGAACTTAGGTGTTGGAAGTCAAAGAATGGAGAAGTGTGAAGTCATAGAGTGGAGGTGTGTGAAGTCAGAATGTAGGTGTTCGAAGTCATAGAATAGAGGTGTGTGAAGTCAGAATGGAGGTGTGTGAAGTCATAGAATGGAGGTGTGTGAACTCATAGAATGGAGGTGTGTGACGTCACAATGGAAGTGTGTGAAGTCACAGAATGGAGGTGTGTGAATACATACAATGGAGGTGTGTGAAGTCAGAATGGAATTTTGTGAAGTCACAGAATTGAGCTGTGTGAATTCAGAATGGAGGTGTGTGAAGTCATAGAATGGAGGTGTGTGAAGTCAGAATGGAGGTGTGTGAACTCATACAATGGAGGTGTGTGTAGTCACAATGGAGGTGTGTGAAGTCATAGAATGGAGGTGAGTGAAGTCACAGAATGGAGTTGTGTGAAGTCATAGAATGGAGGTGTGTGAACTCATAGAATGGGTGTTTGTGAAGTAAGAATGAAGGTATGTGAAGTCACAGAATGGAGGTGTGTGAAGTCACAGAATGGAGGTGTGGGAAGTCACAGATTGCAGGAGTGTGAAGTCAGAGAATAGAGGTGTGTGAACCCAGAATGGAGGTGTGTAAAGTCACAGAATGGAGGTGTGTGAAGTCATAGAATGGAAGTGTGTGAAATCATAGAATAGAGGTGTGTGAAGTCACAGAAGGGACGGTATGAAGTCATAGAATGGAGGTGTGTGAAGTCACAGTATTGAGGTGTTTGAAGTCATATATTGGAGGTGTGTGAAATCACAATGGATGTGTGAAATCATAGAATGGAGGTGTGTGAAGTAATAGAATGGAAGTGTGTGTAGTCACAGATTGGAGGTGTGTGAAGTCACAGATTCGAGGTGTGAGAAGTCACAGAATGAAGGTGTGTGAACACAGAGTGGAGGTATGTGAAGTCAGAGAATGGAGGTGTGTGAAGTCATGGAATGGAAGTGTGTGAAGTCATAGAATGGAGGTGTGTGAAGTCAGAATGGAGGTGTGTGAAGTCACCGAATGCAGTTGTGTGAACTCAGAATGGAGGTGTGTGAAGTCACAGAATGGAGGTTTGTGAAGTCATAGAATGGAGGTGTGGGAAGTCATAGAATGGTGGTTTCTGAAGTAAGAATGAAGGTGTGTGAAGTCATAGAATGGAGGTATGTGAACTCATAGAATGGGGGTGTGTGAAGTCACAGAATGGAACTGTGTGAAGTCAGAATGGAGGTGTGTAGTCATCGATTGGAGGTGGGTGAAGTCATAGAAAGGAGGTATGGGAAGTCATAGAAAGGAGGAATGGTTAGTCATAGAGTACATGTGAGTGAAATCACAGATTCGAGGTCTGTGAAGTCTGAGAATGGAGGTGTGTGATGTCACAGAATGGCGGTGTGGGAAGTCACAGATTGGAGGTGTGTGAAGTCCCGAATTGAGGTGTGTCAACTCAGAATGGAGGAGTGTAAAGTCACAGAATGGAGGTGTGTGAAGTCATAGAATGGAAGTGTGTGAAGTCATACAATGGAGGTGTGTGAAGTCACAGAATGGACGGTTTGAAGTCATAGAATGGAGGTGTGTGAAGTCACAGAATTGAGGTGTTTGAAGTCATATATTGGAGGTGTGTGAAGTCCCGAATTGAGCTGTGTGAATTCAGAATGGAGGTGTGTGAAGTCATAGAATGGAGGTGTGTGAAGTCAGAATGGAGGTTTGTGAAGTCATAGAATGGAAGTGTTTGAAGTCACAGAATGGAGGTGTGTGAAGTCATAGAATGGAGGTGTGTGAAGTCATAGAATTGGTGTTTGTGAAGTAAGAATGAAGGTGTGTGAAGTCATAGAATGGAGGTATGTGAAGTCACAGAATGGAGGTGTGGGAAGTCACAGATTGCAGGAGTGTGAAGTCACAGAATGGAGTTGTGTGAAGTCATAGAAAGGAGGTGTGTGAAGTCATAGAATGGAAGTGTGTGAAGTCATAGAATGGAGGTGTGTGAAGTCACGGAATGGACGGTATGAAGTCATAGAATGGAGGTTTGTGAAATCAAAATGGATGTGTGAAGTCATAGAATGGAGGTGTGTGAAATCAGAGAATGAGGGTGTGTGTGGTCATAGAATGGAGGTGTGTGAAATCACAGAATGGAGTTGTGTGAAGTCATAGAAAGGAGGTGTGTGAAGTCATAGAATGGAAGTGTGTGAAGTCACAGATTGGAGGTGTGTGAAGTCACAGAATCGAGGTGTGAGAAGTCACAGAATGGATATGTGTGAACTCAGAATGGAGGTGTGTGTAGTCACAGAATGGAGGTGTGTGAAGTAATAGAATGGAGGTGTGTGAAGTCACAGAATGGAGGTGTGTGAAGTCAGAATGGAGGTGTGTGAAGTCATAGAATGGAGGTGAGTTAAGTCAGAATGGAGGTGTGAAGTCATAGAATGGAGGTGTGTGAAGTCACAGAATGGAGGTGTGTGAAATCATAGAATGGAGAAGTGAGAAGTCATAGAGTGGAGTTGAGTAAAGTCACATATTCGAGGTCTGTGAAGTCATAAAATGGAGGTGTGTGAAGTCAGACTGTAGGTGTTCGAAGTCATACAATAGAGGTGTGTGAAATCAGAATGGAGGTGTGTGAAGTCATAGAATGGAGGTGTGAGAAGTCACACAATGGAGGTGTGTGAAGTCATACAATGGAGGTGTGTGAAGTCAGAATGGAGGTGTGTGAAGTCACAGAATGGAGGTGTGTGAACACAGAATGGAGGTGTGTGAAGTCATGGATGGAGGTGTGTGAAGTCATAGTATGGAGATATGTGAAATCATAGAATGGAGTTTTTGAAGTCACAGAATGGAGTTGTGTGAGTCAGAATTGAGGTGTGTGAAGTCATAGAATGTAGATGTGTGAAGTCATAGAATGGAGTATTGTGAAGTCACCGAAGGGAGGTTTGTGAAGTCCCAGAATTGAGATGTGTGAACTCAGAATGGAGGTGTGTAAAGTCACAGAATGGACGGTTTGAAGTCATAGAATGAAGGTGTGTGAAGTCACAGAATGCAGGTGTGGGAAGTCAAAGAATGGAGGTGTGTGATGTCACAGAATGGAGGTGTGTGAACTCAGAATGGAGGTGAGTAAAGTCACAGAATGTAGGTGTGCGAAGTTATAGAATGGAAGTGTGTGAAGTCATAGAATGGAGGTGTGTGAAGTCACAGAATGGGCAGTATGAAGTCATAGAATGGAGGTGTGTGAAGTTACAGAATTGAGGTGTTTGAAGTCATATATTGGAGGTGTGTGAATTCAAAATGGATGTGTGAAGTCATAGAATGGAGGTGTGTGAAATCATAGAGTGAGGGTGTGTGAGGTCATAGAATGGAGGTGTGTGAAGTCACAGAATGGAGATGTGTGAAGTCCTAAAATGGAGGTGTGTGAAGTCATAGAATGGAAGTGTGTGAAGTCACACAATGGAATTGTGTGAAGTCACAGAATAGAGGTGTGTGAAGTCACAGAATGGAGGTGTGTGACTCAGAATGGAGGTTTGTGAAGTCACAGAATGGAGGTCTGTGAAGTCATAGAATGGAAGGGTGTGAAGTCATAGAATGGAGGTGTGTGAAATCAGAATGGAGATGTGTGAAGTCACCGAATGGAGGTTTGTGAAATCATAGAATGGAGGTGTGTGAAGTCATAGAATGGATGTTTCTGAAGTAAAAATGAAGGTGTGTGAAGTCATAGAATGGAGGTGTGTGAAGTCACAGAATGGAGGTGTGTGAAGTCAGAATGGAGGTGTGTAGTCATAGATTGGAGGTGGGTGAAGTCTTAGAAAGAAGGTGTGGGAAGTCATAGAATGGAGGAGTATGAAGTCATAGAGTGCAGGTGAGTGAAGTCACAGATTCCAGGTCTGTGAAGTCATAGAATGGAGGTGTGTGAAGTCAGAATGGAGGTATGTGAAGCCATAGATGGAGTTGTGTGAAGTCATATTATGGAGGTGTGTGAAATCATAGAATGGAGTTTTGTGAAGTCACAGAATGGAGCTGTGTGAATTCAGAATGGAGGTGTGTGAAGTCATAGAATGGAGGTGTGTGAAGTCAGAAAGGAGGTGTGTGCACTCATAGAATGGAGGTGTGTGAAGTCACAGAATGGAAGTGTGTGAAGTCATAGAATGGAGGTGTGTGAAGTCACAGAATGGAGGTTTGTGAAGTCATAGAATGGAGGTATGTGAAGTCACAGAATGGCGGTGTGTAAAGTCATAGAATGGAGGTGTGTGAAGTTATAGAATGGATGTTTGTAATGTAATAATATAGGTGTGTGAAGTCATAGAATGGAGGTGTGTGACGTCAAAAATGGAGGTGTGCAAAGTCATAGAATGGAGCTGTGTGAAGTCAGAATGGAGGTGTGTGAAGTCACAGAATGGAGGTGTGTCAAGTCAGAATTTAGGTGTGTGAAGTCAAAGAATGCAGGTGTGTGAAGTCATAGAATGGAGGTGTGTGAAGTCAGAATATAGGTGTGTGAAGTCACAGAATTGAGGTGTGTGAACACAGAATGGAGGTGTGTGAAGTCACAGAATGGAGGTTTGTGAAGTCATAGAATGGAGGTGTGGGAAGTCATAGAATGGTGGTGTGGGAAGTCAGAGAATGGAGGTGTGTGAAGTCATGGAATGGAAGTGTGTGAAGTCATAGAATGGAGGTGTGTGAAGTCAGAATGGAGGTGTGTGAAGTCACCGAATGGAGTTGTGTGAACTCAGAATGGAGGTGTGTGAAGTCACAGAATGGAGGTTTGTGAAGTCATAGAATGGAGGTGTGGGAAGTCATAGAATGGTGGTTTCTGAAGTAAGAATGAAGGTGTGTGAAGTCATAGAATGGAGGTATGTGAACTCATAGAATGGGGGTGTGTGAAGTCACAGAATGGAACTGTGTGAAGTCAGAATGGAGGTGTGTAATCATCGATTGGAGGTGGGTGAAGTCATAGAAAGGAGGTGTGGGAAGTCATAGAAAGGAGGAGTGGGAAGTCATAGAGTACATGTGAGTGAAATCACAGATTCGAGGTCTGTGAAGTCATAGAATGGAGGTGTGTGATGTCACAGAATGGCGGTGTGGGAAGTCACAGATTGGAGGTGTGTGAAGTCCCGAATTGAGGTGTGTCAACTCAGAATGGAGGAGTGTAAAGTCACAGAATGGAGGTGTGTGAAGTCATAGAATGGAAGTGTGTGAAGTCATACAATGGAGGTGTGTGAAGTCACAGAATGGACGGTTTGAAGTCATAGAATGGAGGTGTGTGAAGTCACAGAATTGAGGTGTTTGAAGTCATATATTGGAGGTGTGTGAAGTCCCGAATTGAGCTGTGTGAATTCAGAATGGAGGTGTGTGAAGTCAGAGAATGGAGGTGTGTGAAGTCAGAATGGAGGTTTGTGAAGTCATAGAATGGAAGTGTGTGAAGTCTCAGAATGGAGGTGTGTGAAGTCATAGAATGGAGGTGTGTGAAGTCATAGAATGGGTGTTTGTGAAGTAAGAATGAAGGTGTGTGAAGTCATAGAATGGAGGTATGTGAAGTCACAGAATGGAGGTGTGGGAAGTCACAGATTGCAGGAGTGTGAAGTCACAGAATGGAGGTGTGTGAACCCAGAACGGAGGTGTGTAAAGTCACAGAATGGAGGTGTGTGAAGTCATAGAATGGAAGTGTGTGAAGTCATAGAATGGAGGTGTGTGAAGTCACGGAATGGACGGTATGAAGTCATAGAATGGAGGTTTGTGAAATCAAAATGGATGTGTGAAGTCATAGAATGGAGGTGTGTGAAATCAGAGAATGAGGGTGTGTGTGGTCATAGAATGGAGGTGTGTGAAATCACAGAATGGAGTTGTGTGAAGTCATAGAAAGGAGGTGTGTGAAGTCATAGAATGGAAGTGTGTGAAGTCACAGATTGGAGGTGTGTGAAGTCACAGAATCGAGGTGTGAGAAGTCACAGAATGGAGATGTGTGAACTCAGAATGGAGGTGTGTGAAGTCACAGAATGGAGGTGTGTGAAGTAATAGAATGGAGGTGTGTGAAGTCACCGAATGGAGGTGTGTGAAGTCAGAATGGAGGTGTGTGAAGTCATAGAATGGAGGTGAGTTAAGTCAGAATGGAGGTGTGAAGTCATAGAATGGAGGTGTGTGAAGTCACAGAATGGAGGTGTGTGAAATCATAGAATGGAGAAGTGAGAAGTCATAGAGTGGAGTTGAGTAAAGTCACATATTCGAGGTCTGTGAAGTCATAAAATGGAGGTGTGTGAAGTCAGAATGTAGGTGTTCGAAGTCATACAATAGAGGTGTGTGAAATCAGAATGGAGGTGTGTGAAGTCATAGAATGGAGGTGTGAGAAGTCACACAATGGAGGTGTGTGAAGTCATACAATGGAGGTGTGTGAAGTCAGAATGGAGGTGTGTGAAGTCACAGAATGGAGGTGTGTGAACTCAGAATGGAGGTGTGTGAAGTCATGGATGGAGGTGTGTGAAGTCATAGTATGGAGATATGTGAAATCATAGAATGGAGTTTTTGAAGTCACAGAATGGAGTTGTGTGAGTCAGAATTGAGGTGTGTGAAGTCATAGAATGTAGATGTGTGAAGTCATAGAATGGAGTATTGTGAAGTCACCGAAGGGAGGTTTGTGAAGTCCCAGAATTGAGATGTGTGAACTCAGAATGGAGGTGTGTAAAGTCACAGAATGGACGGTTTGAAGTCATAGAATGAAGGTGTGTGAAGTCACAGAATGCAGGTGTGGGAAGTCAAAGAATGGAGGTGTGTGATGTCACAGAATGGAGGTGTGTGAACTCAGAATGGAGGTGAGTAAAGTCACAGAATGTAGGTGTGCGAAGTTATAGAATGGAAGTGTGTGAAGTCATAGAATGTAGGTGTGTGAAGTCACAGAATGGGCAGTATGAAGTCATAGAATGGAGGTGTGTGAAGTTACAGAATTGAGGTGTTTGAAGTCATATATTGGAGGTGTGTGAATTCAAAATGGATGTGTGAAGTCATAGAATGGAGGTGTGTGAAATCATAGAGTGAGGGTGTGTGAGGTCATAGAATGGAGGTGTGTGAAGTCACAGAATGGAGATGTGTGAAGTCCTAAAATGGAGGTGTGTGAAGTCATAGAATGGAAGTGTGTGAAGTCACACAATGGAATTGTGTGAAGTCACAGAATAGAGGTGTGTGAAGTCACAGAATGGAGGTGTGTGACTCAGAATGGAGGTTTGTGAAGTCACAGAATGGAGGTGTGTGAAGTCATAGAATGGAAGTGTGTGAAGTAATAGAATGGAGGTGTGTGAAATCAGAATTGAGATGTGTGAAGTCACCGAATGGAGGTTTGTGATATCATAGAATGGAGGTGTGTGAAGTCATAGAATGGATGTTTCTGAAGTAAAAATGAAGGTGTGTGAAGTCATAGAATGGAGGTTTGTGAAGTCACAGAATGGAGGTGTGTGAAGTCAGAATGGAGGTGTGTAGTCATAGATTGGAGGTGGGTGAAGTCTTAGAAAGAAGGTGTGGGAAGTCATAGAATGGAGGAGTATGAAGTCATAGAGTGCAGGTGAGTGAAGTCACAGATTCCAGGTCTGTGAAGTCATAGAATGGAGGTGTGTGAAGTCAGAATGGAGGTATGTGAAGTCATAGATGGAGTTGTGTGAAGTCATAGTATGGAGGTGTGTGAAATCATAGAATGGAGTTTTGTGAAGTCACAGAATGGAGCTGTGTGAATTCAGAATGGAGGTGTGTGAAGTCATAGAATGGAGGTGTTTGAAGTCAGAAAGGAGGTGTGTGCACTCATAGAATGGAGGTGTGTGAAGTCACAGAATGGAAGTGTGTGAAGTCATAGAATGGAGGTGTGTGAAGTCACAGAATGGAGGTTTGTGAAGTCATAGAATGGAGGTATGTGAAGTCACAGAATGGCGGTGTGTAAAGTCATAGAATGGAGGTGTGTGAAGTTATAGAATGGATGTTTGTAATGTAATAATATAGGTGTGTGAAGTCATAGAATGGAGGTGTGTGACGTCAAAGAATGGAGGTGTGCAAAGTCATAGAATGGAGCTGTGTGAAGTCAGAATGGAGGTGTGTGAAGTCACAGAATGGAGGTGTGTCAAGTCAGAATTTAGGTGTGTGAAGTCAAAGAATGCAGGTGTGTGAAGTCATAGAATGGAGGTGTGTGAAGTCAGAATATAAGTGTGTGAAGTCACAGAATTGAGGTGTGTGAACACAGAATGGAGGTGTGTGAAGTCATAGAATGGAGGTGTGGGAAGTCATAGAATGGTGGTGTGGGAAGTCAGAGAATGGAGGTGTGTGAAGTCATGGAATGGAAGTGTGTGAAGTCATAGAATGGAGGTGTGTGAAGTCAGAATGGAGGTGTGTGAAGTCACCGAATGGAGTTGTGTGAACTCAGAATGGAGGTGTGTGAAGTCACAGAATGGAGGTTTGTGAAGTCATAGAATGGAGGTGTGGGAAGTCATAGAATGGTGGTTTCTGAAGTAAGAATGAAGGTGTGTGAAGTCATAGAATGGAGGTATGTGAACTCATAGAATGGGGGTGTGTGAAGTCACAGAATGGAACTGTGTGAAGTCAGAATGGAGGTGTGTAATCATCGATTGGAGGTGGGTGAAGTCATAGAAAGGAGGTGTGGGAAGTCATAGAAAGGAGGAGTGGGAAGTCATAGAGTACATGTGAGTGAAATCACAGATTCGAGGTCTGTGAAGTCATAGAATGGAGGTGTGTGATGTCACAGAATGGCGGTGTGGGAAGTCACAGATTGGAGGTGTGTGAAGTCCCGAATTGAGGTGTGTCAACTCAGAATGGAGGAGTGTAAAGTCACAGAATGGAGGTGTGTGAAGTCATAGAATGGAAGTGTGTGAAGTCATACAATGGAGGTGTGTGAAGTCACAGAATGGACGGTTTGAAGTCATAGAATGGAGGTGTGTGAAGTCACAGAATTGAGGTGTTTGAAGTCATATATTGGAGGTGTGTGAAGTCCCGAATTGAGCTGTGTGAATTCAGAATGGAGGTGTGTGAAGTCAGAGAATGGAGGTGTGTGAAGTCAGAATGGAGGTTTGTGAAGTCATAGAATGGAAGTGTGTGAAGTCTCAGAATGGAGGTGTGTGAAGTCATAGAATGGAGGTGTGTGAAGTCATAGAATGGGTGTTTGTGAAGTAAGAATGAAGGTGTGTGAAGTCATAGAATGGAGGTATGTGAAGTCACAGAATGGAGGTGTGGGAAGTCACAGATTGCAGGAGTGTGAAGTCACAGAATGGAGGTGTGTGAACCCAGAACGGAGGTGTGTAAAGTCACAGAATGGAGGTGTGTGAAGTCATAGAATGGAAGTGTGTGAAGTCATAGAATGGAGGTGTGTGAAGTCACGGAATGGACGGTATGAAGTCATAGAATGGAGGTTTGTGAAATCAAAATGGATGTGTGAAGTCATAGAATGGAGGTGTGTGAAATCAGAGAATGAGGGTGTGTGTGGTCATAGAATGGAGGTGTGTGAAATCACAGAATGGAGTTGTGTGAAGTCATAGAAAGGAGGTGTGTGAAGTCATAGAATGGAAGTGTGTGAAGTCACAGATTGGAGGTGTGTGAAGTCACAGAATCGAGGTGTGAGAAGTCACAGAATGGAGATGTGTGAACTCAGAATGGAGGTGTGTGAAGTCACAGAATGGAGGTGTGTGAAGTAATAGAATGGAGGTGTGTGAAGTCACCGAATGGAGGTGTGTGAAGTCAGAATGGAGGTGTGTGAAGTCATAGAATGGAGGTGAGTTAAGTCAGAATGGAGGTGTGAAGTCATAGAATGGAGGTGTGTGAAGTCACAGAATGGAGGTGTGTGAAATCATAGAATGGAGAAGTGAGAAGTCATAGAGTGGAGTTGAGTAAAGTCACATATTCGAGGTCTGTGAAGTCATAAAATGGAGGTGTGTGAAGTCAGAATGTAGGTGTTCGAAGTCATACAATAGAGGTGTGTGAAATCAGAATGGAGGTGTGTGAAGTCATAGAATGGAGGTGTGAGAAGTCACACAATGGAGGTGTGTGAAGTCATACAATGGAGGTGTGTGAAGTCAGAATGGAGGTGTGTGAAGTCACAGAATGGAGGTGTGTGAACTCAGAATGGAGGTGTGTGAAGTCATGGATGGAGGTGTGTGAAGTCATAGTATGGAGATATGTGAAATCATAGAATGGAGTTTTTGAAGTCACAGAATGGAGTTGTGTGAGTCAGAATTGAGGTGTGTGAAGTCATAGAATGTAGATGTGTGAAGTCATAGAATGGAGTATTGTGAAGTCACCGAAGGGAGGTTTGTGAAGTCCCAGAATTGAGATGTGTGAACTCAGAATGGAGGTGTGTAAAGTCACAGAATGGACGGTTTGAAGTCATAGAATGAAGGTGTGTGAAGTCACAGAATGCAGGTGTGGGAAGTCAAAGAATGGAGGTGTGTGATGTCACAGAATGGAGGTGTGTGAACTCAGAATGGAGGTGAGTAAAGTCACAGAATGTAGGTGTGCGAAGTTATAGAATGGAAGTGTGTGAAGTCATAGAATGTAGGTGTGTGAAGTCACAGAATGGGCAGTATGAAGTCATAGAATGGAGGTGTGTGAAGTTACAGAATTGAGGTGTTTGAAGTCATATATTGGAGGTGTGTGAATTCAAAATGGATGTGTGAAGTCATAGAATGGAGGTGTGTGAAATCATAGAGTGAGGGTGTGTGAGGTCATAGAATGGAGGTGTGTGAAGTCACAGAATGGAGATGTGTGAAGTCCTAAAATGGAGGTGTGTGAAGTCATAGAATGGAAGTGTGTGAAGTCACACAATGGAATTGTGTGAAGTCACAGAATAGAGGTGTGTGAAGTCACAGAATGGAGGTGTGTGACTCAGAATGGAGGTTTGTGAAGTCACAGAATGGAGGTGTGTGAAGTCATAGAATGGAAGTGTGTGAAGTAATAGAATGGAGGTGTGTGAAATCAGAATTGAGATGTGTGAAGTCACCGAATGGAGGTTTGTGATATCATAGAATGGAGGTGTGTGAAGTCATAGAATGGATGTTTCTGAAGTAAAAATGAAGGTGTGTGAAGTCATAGAATGGAGGTTTGTGAAGTCACAGAATGGAGGTGTGTGAAGTCAGAATGGAGGTGTGTAGTCATAGATTGGAGGTGGGTGAAGTCTTAGAAAGAAGGTGTGGGAAGTCATAGAATGGAGGAGTATGAAGTCATAGAGTGCAGGTGAGTGAAGTCACAGATTCCAGGTCTGTGAAGTCATAGAATGGAGGTGTGTGAAGTCAGAATGGAGGTATGTGAAGTCATAGATGGAGTTGTGTGAAGTCATAGTATGGAGGTGTGTGAAATCATAGAATGGAGTTTTGTGAAGTCACAGAATGGAGCTGTGTGAATTCAGAATGGAGGTGTGTGAAGTCATAGAATGGAGGTGTTTGAAGTCAGAAAGGAGGTGTGTGCACTCATAGAATGGAGGTGTGTGAAGTCACAGAATGGAAGTGTGTGAAGTCATAGAATGGAGGTGTGTGAAGTCACAGAATGGAGGTTTGTGAAGTCATAGAATGGAGGTATGTGAAGTCACAGAATGGCGGTGTGTAAAGTCATAGAATGGAGGTGTGTGAAGTTATAGAATGGATGTTTGTAATGTAATAATATAGGTGTGTGAAGTCATAGAATGGAGGTGTGTGACGTCAAAGAATGGAGGTGTGCAAAGTCATAGAATGGAGCTGTGTGAAGTCAGAATGGAGGTGTGTGAAGTCACAGAATGGAGGTGTGTCAAGTCAGAATTTAGGTGTGTGAAGTCAAAGAATGCAGGTGTGTGAAGTCATAGAATGGAGGTGTGTGAAGTCAGAATATAAGTGTGTGAAGTCACAGAATTGAGGTGTGTGAACACAGAATGGAGGTGTGTGAAGTCATAGAATGGAGGTGTGGGAAGTCATAGAATGGTGGTGTGGGAAGTCAGAGAATGGAGGTGTGTGAAGTCATGGAATGGAAGTGTGTGAAGTCATAGAATGGAGGTGTGTGAAGTCAGAATGGAGGTGTGTGAAGTCACCGAATGGAGTTGTGTGAACTCAGAATGGAGGTGTGTGAAGTCACAGAATTGAGGTTTGTGAAGTCATAGAATGGAGGTGTGGGAAGTCATAGAATGGTGGTTTCTGAAGTAAGAATGAAGGTGTGTGAAGTCATAGAATGGAGGTATGTGAACTCATAGAATGGGGGTGTGTGAAGTCACAGAATGGAACTGTGTGAAGTCAGAATGGAGGTGTGTAGTCATCGACTGGAGGTGGGTGAAGTCATAGAAAGGAGGTGTGGGAAGTCATAGAAAGGAGGAGTGGGAAGTCATAGAGTACATGTGAGTGAAATCACAGATTCGAGGTCTGTGAAGTCATAGAATGGAGGTGTGTGATGTCACAGAATGGCGGTGTGGGAAGTCACAGATTGGAGGAGTGTGAAGTCCCGAATTGAGGTGTGTCAACTCAGAATGGAGGAGTGTAAAGTCACAGAATGGAGGTGTGTGAAGTCATAGAATGGAAGTGTGTGAAGTCATACAATGGAGGTGTGTGAAGTCACAGAATGGACGGTTTGAAGTCATAGAATGGAGGTGTGTGAAGTCACAGAATTGAGGTGTTTGAAGTCATATATTGGAGGTGTGTGAAGTCCCGAATTGAGCTGTGTGAATTCAGAATGGAGGTGTGTGAAGTCATAGAATGGAGGTGTGTGAAGTCAGAATGGAGGTTTGTGAAGTCATAGAATGGAAGTGTGTGAAGTCACAGAATGGAGGTGTGTGAAGTCATAGAATGGAGGTGTGTGAAGTCATAGAATGGGTGTTTGTGAAGTAAGAATGAAGGTGTGTGAAGTCATAGAATGGAGGTATGTGAAGTCACAGAATGGAGGTGTGGGAAGTCACAGATTGCAGGAGTGTGAAGTCACAGAATGGAGGTGTGTGAACCCAGAATGGAGGTGTGTAAAGTCACAGAATGGAGGTATGTGAAGTCATAGAATGGAAGTGTGTGAAGTCATAGAATGGAGGTGTGTGAAGTCACGGAATGGACGGTATGAAGTCATAGAATGGAGGTTTGTGAAATCAAAATGGATGTGTGAAGTCATAGAATGGAGGTGTGTGAAATCATAGAATGAGGGTGTGTGTGGTCATAGAATGGAGGTGTGTGAAATCACAGAATGGAGTTGTGTGAAGTCATAGAAAGGAGGTGTGTGAAGTCATAGAATGGAAGTGTGTGAAGTCACAGATTGGAGGTGTGTGAAGTCACAGAATCGAGGTGTGAGAAGTCACAGAATGGATATGTGTGAACTCAGAATGGAGGTGTGTGAAGTCACAGAATGGAGGTGTGTGAAGTAATGGAATGGAGGTGTGTGAAGTCACAGAATGGAGGTGTGTGAAGTCAGAATGGAGGTGTGTGAAGTCATAGAATGGAGGTGAGTGAAGTCAGAATGGAGGTGTGAAGTCATAGAATGGAGGTGTGTGAAGTCACAGAATGGAGGTGTGTGAAATCATAGAATGGAGAAGTGAGAAGTCATAGAGTGGAGTTGAGTAAAGTCACATATTCGAGGTCTGTGAAGTCATAAAATGGAGGTGTGTGAAGTCAGAATGTAGGTGTTCGAAGTCATACAATAGAGGTGTGTGAAATCAGAATGGAGGTGTGTGAAGTCATAGAATGGAGGTGTGAGAAGTCACACAATGGAGGTGTGTGAAGTCATACAATGGAGGTGTGTGAAGTCAGAATGGAGGTGTGTGAAGTCACAGAATGGAGGTGTGTGAACTCAGAATGGAGGTGTGTGAAGTCATGGATGGAGGTGTGTGAAGTCATAGTATGGAGATATGTGAAATCATAGAATGGAGTTTTTGAAGTCACAGAATGGAGTTGTGTGAGTCAGAATTGAGGTGTGTGAAGTCATAGAATGTAGATGTGTGAAGTCATAGAATGGAGTATTGTGAAGTCACCGAAGGGAGGTTTGTGAAGTCCCAGAATTGAGATGTGTGAACTCAGAATGGAGGTGTGTAAAGTCACAGAATGGACGGTTTGAAGTCATAGAATGAAGGTGTGTGAAGTCACAGAATGCAGGTGTGGGAAGTCAAAGAATGGAGGTGTGTGATGTCACAGAATGGAGGTGTGTGAACTCAGAATGGAGGTGAGTAAAGTCACAGAATGTAGGTGTGCGAAGTTATAGAATGGAAGTGTGTGAAGTCATAGAATGGAGGTGTGTGAAGTCACAGAATGGGCAGTATGAAGTCATAGAATGGAGGTGTGTGAAGTTACAGAATTGAGGTGTTTGAAGTCATATATTGGAGGTGTGTGAATTCAAAATGGATGTGTGAAGTCATAGAATGGAGGTGTGTGAAATCATAGAGTGAGGGTGTGTGAGGTCATAGAATGGAGGTGTGTGAAGTCACAGAATGGAGATGTGTGAAGTCCTAAAATGGAGGTGTGTGAAGTCATAGAATGGAAGTGTGTGAAGTCACACAATGGAATTGTGTGAAGACACAGAATAGAGGTGTGTGAAGTCACAGAATGGAGGTGTGTGACTCAGAATGGAGGTTTGTGAAGTCACAGAATGGAGGTGTGTGAAGTCATAGAATGGAAGTGTGTGAAGTCATAGAATGGAGGTGTGTGAAATCAGAATGGAGATGTGTGAAGTCACCGAATGGAGGTTTGTGAAATCATAGAATGGAGGTGTGTGAAGTCATAGAATGGATGTTTCTGAAGTAAAAATGAAGGTGTGTGAAGTCATAGAATGGAGGTGTGTGAAGTCACAGAATGGAGGTGTGTGAAGTCAGAATGGAGGTGTGTAGTCATAGATTGGAGGTGGGTGAAGTCTTAGAAAGAAGGTGTGGGAAGTCATAGAATGGAGGAGTATGAAGTCATAGAGTGCAGGTGAGTGAAGTCACAGATTCCAGGTCTGTGAAGTCATAGAATGGAGGTGTGTGAAGTCAGAATGGAGGTATGTGAAGTCATAGATGGAGTTGTGTGAAGTCATAGTATGGAGGTGTGTGAAATCATAGAATGTAGTTTTGTTAAGTCACAGAATGGAGCTGTGTGAATTCAGAATGGAGGTGTGTGAAGTCATAGAATGGAGGTGTGTGAAGTCAGAAAGGAGGTGTGTGCACTCATAGAATGGAGGTGTGTGAAGTCACAGAATGGAAGTGTGTGAAGTCATAGAATGGAGGTGTGTGAAGTCACAGAATGGAGGTTTGTGAAGTCATAGAATGGAGGTATGTGAAGTCACAGAATGGCGGTGTGTAAAGTCATAGAATGGAGGTGTGTGAAGTTATAGAATGGATGTTTGTAATGTAATAATATAGGTGTGTGAAGTCATAGAATGGAGGTGTGTGACGTCAAAGAATGGAGGTGTGCAAAGTCATAGAATGGAGCTGTGTGAAGTCAGAATGGAGGTGTGTGAAGTCACAGAATGGAGGTGTGTCAAGTCAGAATTTAGGTGTGTGAAGTCAAAGAATGCAGGTGTGTGAAGTCATAGAATGGAGGTGTGTGAAGTCAGAATATAGGTGTGTGAAGTCACAGAATTGAGGTGTGTGAACACATAATGGAGGTGTGTGAAGTTAAAGAATGGAAGTGTGTGAAGTCATAGAATGGAGGTGTGTGAAGTCATAGAATGGAGGTGTGTGAAGTCAGAATGGAGATGTGTGAAGTCACCGAATGGAGGTTTGTGAAGTCATAGAATGGAGGTGTGTGAAGTCATAGAATGTATGTTTGTGAAGTAAGAATGAAGGTGTGTGAAGTCATAGAATGGAGGTGTGTGAAGTCACAGAATGGAGGTGTGTGAAGTCATAGAATGGAGGTGTGTGAAGTCATAGAATAGAGGTGTGTGAAGTCATATAATGGAGGTGTGTGAAGTCACAGAATGGAGGTGTGTGAAGTCAATATGGAGGTATGAAATCATAGAATGGAGGTGGGTGAAGTCATAGAATGGAGGTGTGTGAAATCATAGAATGGAGTTGTGTGAAGTCACAGAATGGAGGTGTGTGACTTCACAGAATGGAGGTGTGTGAACTCAGAATGGAGGTGTGAAAAGTCACAGAATGGAGGTGTGTGAAGTCATAGAATGGAAGTGTGTGAAATCATAGAATAGAAGTGTGTGGAGTCACAGAATGCAGGGTATGAAGTCATAGAATGGAGGTGTGTGATGTCACAGAATTGAGGTGTTTGAAGTCACATATTGGAGGTGTGTGAAGTCAAAATGTATGTGTGAAGTCATAGAATGGAGGTGTGTGAAATCATAGAATGAGGGTGTGTGAGGTCATAGAATAGAGGTGTGTGAAGTCACAGAATGGAGGTGTGTGAACTCATAAAATGGAGGTGGGTGAAATCATAGAAAGGAGGTGTGTGAAGTCATAGAATGGAGGTGTGTGAAGTCACAGAATGGAGGTGTGGGAAGTCACAGATTGCAGGAGTGTGAAGTCACAGAATGGAGGTGTGTGAACCCAGAATGGAGGTGTGTAAAGTCACAGAATGGAGGTGTGTGAAGTCATAGAATGGAAGTGTGTGAAGTCATAGAAAGGAGGTGTGTGAAGTCACAGAATGGACGGTATGATTTCATAGAAAGGAGGTGTGTGAAGTCACAGAATTGAGGTGTTTGAAGTCATATATTGGAGGTGTGTGAAATCAAAATGGATGTGTGAAGTCATAGAATGGAGGTGTGTGAAATCATAGAATGAGGGTGTGTGAAGTCATAGAAAGGAGATGTGTGAAGTCATAGAATGGAAGTGTGTGAAGTCACAGATTGGAGGTGTGTGAATTCACAGAATCGAGGTGTGAGACGTCACAGAATGGAGATGTGTGAACTCAGAATGGAGGTGTGTGAAGTCACAGAATGGAGGTGGGTGAAGTAACAGAATGGAGGTGTGTGAAGTCACAGAATGGAGGTGTGTGAAATCATATAATGGAGGTGTGTGAAGTCACAGAATGGAGATGTGTGAACTCAGAATGGAGGTGTGTGAAGTCATAGAATGGAGGTGGGTGAAGTCAGAATGGAGGTGTGAAGTCATAGAATGGAGGTGTGTGAAGTCACAGAATGGAGGTGTGTGAAATCATAGAATGGAGAAGTGAGAAGTCATAGAGTGGAGGTGAGTGAAGTCACATATTCGAGGTCTGTGAAGTCATAGAATGGAGGTGTGTGAAGTCAGAATGTAGGTGTTCGAAGTCATACAATAGAGGTCTGTGAAGTCAGAATGGAGGTGTGTGAAGTCATAGAATTGAGGTGTGTGAAGTCACACAATGGAGGTGTGTGAAGTCATACAATGGAGGTGTGTGAAGTCAGAATGGAGGTGTGTGAAGTCACAGAATGGAGGTGTGTGAACTCAGAATGGAGGTGTGTGAAGTCATAGATGGAGGTGTGTGAAGTCATAGTATGGAGATATGTGAAATCATAGAATGGAGTTTTTGAAGTCACAGAATGGAGTTTTGTGAGTCAGAATTGAGGTGTGTGAAGTCATAGAATGTAGATGTGTGAAGTCATAGAATGGAGTATTGTGAAGTCACGAAGGGAGGTTTGTGAAGTCCCAGAATTGAGGTGTGTGAACTCAGAATTGAGGTGTGTAAAGTCACAGAATGGACGGTTTGAAGTCATAGAATGGAGGTGTGTGAAGTCACAGAATGCAGGTGTGGGAAGTCACAGAATGGAGGTGTGTGATGTCACAGAATGGAGGTGTGTGAACTCAGAATGGAGGTGAGTAAAGTTACAGAATGTAGGTGTGCGAAGTTATAGAATGGAAGTGTGTGAAGTCATAGAATGGAGGTGTGTGAGGTCACAGAATGGACGGTATGAAGTCATAGAATGGAGGTGTGTGAAGTTACAGAATTGAGGTTTTTGAAGTCATATATTGGAGGTGTGTGAATTCAAAATGGATGTGTGAAGTCATAGAATGGAGGTGTGTGAAATCATAGAGTGAGGGTGTGTGAGGTCATAGAATGGAGGTGTGTGAAGTCACAGAATGGAGATGTGTGAAGTCCTAAATTGGAGGTGTGGGAAGTCATAGAATGGAAGTGTGTGAAGTCACAAAATGGAGTTGTGTGAAGTCACAGAATGGAGGTGTGTGAAGTCACAGAATGGAGGTGTGTGACTAAGAATGGAGGTTTGTGAAGTCACAGAATGGAGGTGTGTGAAGTCATAGAATGGAAGTGTGTGAAGTCATAGAATGGAGGTGTGTGAAATCAGAATGGAGATGTGTGAAGTCACCGAATGGAGGTTTGTGAAATCATAGAATGGAGGTGTGTGAAGTCATAGAATGGATGTTTCTGAAGTAAAAACGAAGGTGTGTGAAGTCATAGAATGGAGGTGTGTGAAGTCACAGAATGGAGGTGTGCAAAGTCATAGAATGGAGCTGTGTGAAGTCAGAATGGAGGTGTGTGAAGTCACAGAATGGAGGTGTGTCAACTCAGAATTTAGGTGTGTGAAGTCAAAGAATGGAGGTGTGTGAAGTCATAGAATGCAGGTGTGTGAAGTCATAGAATGGAGGTGTGTGAAATCAGAATATATGTGTGTGAAGTCACATAATTGAGGTGTGTGAACACAGAATGGAGGTGTGTGAAGTCAAAGAATGGAAGTGTGTGAAGTCATAGAATGGAGGTGTGTGAAGTCATAGAATGGAGGTGTGTGAAGTCAGAATGGAGATGTGTGAAGTCACCGAATGGAGGTTTGTGTAGTCATAGAATGGAGGTGTGTGAAGTCATAGAATGTATGTTTGTGAAGTAAGAATGAAGGTGTGTGAAGTCATAGAATGGAGGTGTGTGAAGTCACAGAATGGAGGTGTGTGAATCATAGAATGGAGGTGTGTGAAGTCATAGAATGGAGGTGTGTGAAGTCATATAATGGAGGTGTGTGAAGTCACAGAATGGAGGTGTGTGAAGTCAATATGGAGGTATGAAGTCATAGAATGGAGGTGGGTGAAGTCATAGAATGGAGGTGTGTGAAATCATAGAATGGAGTTGTGTGAAGTCACAGAATGGAGGTGTGTGACGTCACAGAATGGAGGTGTGTGAACTCAGAATGGAGGTGTGTAAAGTCACAGAATGGAGGTGTGTGAAGTCATAGAATGGAAGTGTGTGAAATCATAGAATAGAAGAATGGGGAGTCACAGAATGGAGGGTATGAAGTCATAGAATGGAGGTGTGTGATGTCACAGAATTGAGGTGTTTGAAGTCACATATTGGAGGTGTGTGAAGTCAAAATGGATGTGTGAAGTCATAGAATGGAGGTGTGAGAAATCATAGAATGAGGGTGTGTGAGGTCATAGAATAGAGGTGTGTGAAGTCACAGAATGGAGGTGTGTGAACTCATAAAATGGAGGTGGGTGAAGTCATAGAAAGGAGGTGTGGGAAGTCATAGAATGGAGGAGTGTGAAGTCATATATTGGAGGTGAGTGAAGTCACATATTCGAGGTCTGTGAAGTCATAGAATGGAGGTGTGTGAAGTCAGAATGGAGGTGTGTGAAATTATAGAATGGATGTGTGTGAACTCATAGAATGGAGGTTTGTTTCGTCACAATGGAAGTGTGTCAAGTCATAGAATGGAGGTGTGTGAAGTCACAGAATGGAGGTGTGAGGAGTTAAAATGGAGGTGTGTGACGTCATAAAATGGAGGTGTGTGAAGTCATAGAATGGAGGTGTGTGAAATCATAGAATGGAGGTTTGTGAAGTCACAGAATGGAGGTCTGTGAACTCAGAATGGAGGTGTGTGAAGTCACAGAATGGAGGTGTGTGAACTCATAGAATGGAGCTATGTGAAATCATAGAATGGAAGTGTGTGAAGTCATGGAATGGAGGTGTGTGAAGTCACAGAATTGAGGTGTTTGAAGTCACATATTAGAGGTGTGTGAAGTCAAAATGGATGTGTGAAGCCATAGAATGGTGGTGTGTGAAATCATAGAATGAGGATGTGTGAGGTCATAGAATGGAGGTGTGTGAAGTCATAGAATGGAGGTGTGTGAACTCAGAATGGAGGTGTGTGAAGTCACAGAATGGAGATTTGTGAAGTCATAGAATGGAGGTGTGAGAGGTCATAGAATGGATGTTTCTGAAGGAAAAATGAAGGTGTGTGAAGTCATTGAATGGAGGTGTGTGAAGAAACAGAATGGAGGTGTGTGAAGACAGAATGGAGGTGTGTAGTCATAGATTGGAGGTGGGTGAAGTCATAGAAAGGAGGTGTGGGAAGTTATAGAATGGAGGAGTGTGAAGTCATAGAGTGCAGGAGAGTGAAGTCACAGATTCGAGGTCTGTGAAGCCATAGAATGGAAGTGTGTGATGTCAGAATTGAGGTGTGCGAAGTCATAGAATAGAGGTGTGTGAAGTCAGAATGGAGGTGTGTGAAGTCATAGATGGAGTTGTGTGAAGTCATAGTATGGAGGTGTGTGAAATCATAGAATGGAGTTTTGTGAAGTCACAGAATTGAGCTGTGTGAATTCAGAATGGAGGTGTGTGAAGTCATAGAATGTATGTTTGTGAAGTAAGAATGAAGGTGTGTGAAGTCATAGAATGGAGGTGTGTGAAGTCACAGAATGGAGGTGTGTGAAGTCATAGAATGGAGGTGTGTGAAGTCATATAATGGAGGTGTGTGAAGTCACAGAATGGAGGTGTGTGAAGTCAATATGGAGGTATGAAGTCATAGAATGGAGGTGGGTGAAGTCATAGAATGGAGGTGTGTGAAATCATAGAATGGAGTTGTGTGAAGTCACAGAATGGAGGTGTGTGACATCACAGAATGGAGGTGTGTGAACTCAGAATGGAGGTGTGTAAAGTCACAGAATGGAGGTGTGTGAAGTCATACAATGGAAGTGTGTGAAATCATAGAATAGAGGAATGGGGAGTCACAGAATGGAGGGTATGAAGTCATAGAATGGAGGTGTGTGATGTCACAGAATTGAGGTGTTTGAAGTCACATATTGGAGGTGTGTGAAGTCAAAATGGATGTGTGAAGTCATAGAATGGAGGTGTGAGAAATCATAGAATGAGGGTGTGTGAGGTCATAGAATAGAGGTGTGTGAAGTCACAGAATGGAGGTGTGTGAACTCATAAAATGGAGGTGGGTGAAGTCATAGAAAGGAGGTGTGGGAAGTCATAGAATGGAGGAGTGTGAAGTCATATATTGGAGGTGAGTGAAGTCACATATTCGAGGTCTGTGAAGTCATAGAATGGAGGTGTGTGAAGTCAGAATGGAGGTGTGTGAAATTATAGAATGGATATGTGTGAACTCATAGAATGGAGGTGTGTGACGTCACAATGGAAGTGTGTCAAGTCATAGAATGGAGGTGTGTGAAGTCACAGAATGGAGGTGTGAGGAGTTAAAATGGAGGTGTGTGACGTCATAAAATGGAGGTGTGTGAAGTCATAGAATGGAGGTGTGTGAAATCATAGAATGGAGGTTTGTGAAGTCACAGAATGGAGGTCTGTTAACTCAGAATGGAGGTGTGTGAAGTCACAGAATGGAGGTGTGTGAACTCATAGAATGGAGCTATGTGAAATCATAGAATGGAAGTGTGTGAAGTCATGGAATGGAGGTGTGTGAAGTCACAGAATTGAGGTGTTTGAAGTCACATATTAGAGGTGTGTGAAGTCAAACTGGATGTGTGAAGTCATAGAATGGTGGTGTGTGAAATCATAGAATGAGGATGTGTGAGGTCATAGAATGGAGGTGTGTGAAGTCATAGAATGGAGGTGTGTGAACTCAGAATGGAGGTGTGTGAAGTCACAGAATGGAGATTTGTGAAGTCATAGAATGGAGGTGTGAGAGGTCATAGAATGGATGTTTCTGAAGGAAAAATGAAGGTGTGTGAAGTCATTGAATGGAGGTGTGTGAAGAAACAGAATGGAGGTGTGTGAAGTCAGAATGGAGGTGTGTAGTCATAGATTGGAGGTGGGTGAAGTCATAGAAAGGAGGTGTGGGAAGTTATAGAATGGAGGAGTGGGAAGTCATAGAGTGCAGGTGAGTGAAGTCACAGATTCGAGGTCTGTGAAGCCATAGAATGGAGGTGTGTGATGTCAGAATTGAGGTGTGCGAAGTCATAGAATAGAAGTGTGTGAAGTCAGAATGGAGGTGTGTGAAGTCATAGATGGAGTTGTGTGAAGTCATAGTATGGAGGTGTGTGAAATCATAGAATGGTGTTTTGTGAAGTCACAGAATTGAGCTGTGTGAATTCAGAATGGAGGTGTGTGAAGTCATAGAATGTATGTTTGTGAAGTAAGAATGAAGGTGTGTGAAGTCATAGAATGGAGGTGTGTGAAGTCACAGAATGGAGGTGTGTGAAGTCATAGAATGGAGGTGTGTGAAGTCATATAATGGAGGTGTGTGAAGTCATATAATGGAGGTGTGTGAAGTCACAGAATGGAGGTGTGTGAAGTCAATATGGAGGTATGAAGTCATAGAATGGAGGTGGGTGAAGTCATAGAATGGAGGTGTGTGAAATCATAGAATGGAGTTGTGTGAAGTCACAGCATGGATGTGTGTGACGTCACAGAATGGAGGTGTGTGAACTCAGAATGGAGGTGTGTAAAGTCACAGAATGGAGGTGTGTGAAGTCATAGAATGGAAGTGTGTGAAATCATAGAATAGAGGAATGGGGAGTCACAGAATGGAGGGTATGAAGTCATAGAATGGAGGTGTGTGATGTCACAGAATTGAGGTGTTTGAAGTCACATATTGGAGGTGTGTGAAGTCAAAATGGATGTGTGAAGTCATAGAATGGAGGTGTGAGAAATCATAGAATGAGGGTGTGTGAGGTCATAGAATAGAGGTGTGTGAAGTCACAGAATGGAGGTGTGTGAACTCATAAAATGGAGGTGGGTGAAGTCATAGAAAGGAGGTGTGGGAAGTCATAGAATGGAGGAGTGTGAAGTCATATATTGGAGGTGAGTGAAGTCACATATTCGAGGTCTGTGAAGTCATAGAATGGAGGTGTGTGAAGTCAGAATGGAGGTGTGTGAAATTATAGAATGGATGTGTGTGAACTCATAGAATGGAGGTGTGTGACGTCACAATGGAAGTGTGTCAAGTCATAGAATGGAGGTGTGTGAAGTCACAGAATGGAGGTGTGAGGAGTTAAAATGGAGGTGTGTGACGTCATAAAATGGAGGTGTGTGAAGTCATAGAATGGAGGTGTGTGAAATCATAGAATGGAGGTTTGTGAAGTCACAGAATGGAGGTCTGTGAACTCAGAATGGAGGTGTGTGAAGTCACAGAATGGAGGTGTGTGAACTCATAGAATGGAGCTATGTGAAATCATAGAATGGAAGTGTGTGAAGTCATGGAATGGAGGTGTGTGAAGTCACAGAATTGAGGTGTTTGAAGTCACATATTAGAGGTGTGTGAAGTCAAAATGGATGTGTGAAGTCATAGAATGGTGGTGTGTGAAATCATAGAATGAGGATGTGTGAGGTCATAGAATGGAGGTGTGTGAAGTCATAGAATGGAGGTGTGTGAACTCAGAATGGAGGTGTGTGAAGTCACAGAATGGAGATTTGTGAAGTCATAGAATGGAGGTGTGAGAGGTCATAGAATGGATGTTTCTGAAGGAAAAATGAAGGTGTGTGAAGTCATTGAATGGAGGTGTGTGAAGAAACAGAATGGAGGTGTGTGAAGTCAGAATGGAGGTGTGTAGTCATAGATTGGAGGTGGGTGAAGTCATAGAAAGGAGGTGTGGGAAGTTATAGAATGGAGGAGTGTGAAGTCATAGAGTGCAGGTGAGTGAAGTCACAGATTCGAGGTCTGTGAAGCCATAGAATGGAGGTGTGTGATGTCAGAATTGAGGTGTGCGAAGTCATAGAATAGAGGTGTGTGAAGTCAGAATGGAGGTGTGTGAAGTCATAGATGGAGTTGTGTGAAGTCATAGTATGGAGGTGTGTGAAATCATAGAATGGAGTTTTGTGAAGTCACAGAATTGAGCTGTGTGAATTCAGAATGGAGGTGTGTGAAGTCATAGAATGTATGTTTGTGAAGTAAGAATGAAGGTGTGTGAAGTCATAGAATGGAGGTGTGTGAAGTCACAGAATGGAGGTGTGTGAAGTCATAGAATGGAGGTGTGTGAAGTCATATAATGGAGGTGTGTGAAGTCACAGAATGGAGGTGTGTGAAGTCAATATGGAGGTATGAAGTCATAGAATGGAGGTGGGTGAAGTCATAGAATGGAGGTGTGTGAAATCATAGAATGGAATTGTGTGAAGTCACAGAATGGAGGTGTGTGACATCACAGAATGGAGGTGTGTGAACTCAGAATGGAGGTGTGTAAAGTCACAGAATGGAGGTGTGTGAAGTCATACAATGGAAGTGTGTGAAATCATAGAATAGAGGAATGGGGAGTCACAGAATGGAGGGTATGAAGTCATAGAATGGAGGTGTGTGATGTCACAGAATTGAGGTGTTTGAAGTCACATATTGGAGGTGTGTGAAGTCAAAATGGATGTGTGAAGTCATAGAATGGAGGTGTGAGAAATCATAGAATGAGGGTGTGTGAGGTCATAGAATAGAGGTGTGTGAAGTCACAGAATGGAGGTGTGTGAACTCATAAAATGGAGGTGGGTGAAGTCATAGAAAGGAGGTGTGGGAAGTCATAGAATGGAGGAGTGTGAAGTCATATATTGGAGGTGAGTGAAGTCACATATTCGAGGTCTGTGAAGTCATAGAATGGAGGTGTGTGAAGTCAGAATGGAGGTGTGTGAAATTATAGAATGGATGTGTGTGAACTCATAGAATGGAGGTGTGTGACGTCACAATGGAAGTGTGTCAAGTCATAGAATGGAGGTGTGTGAAGTCACAGAATGGAGGTGTGAGGAGTTAAAATGGAGGTGTGTGACGTCATAAAATGGAGGTGTGTGAAGTCATAGAATGGAGGTGTGTGAAATCATAGAATGGAGGTTTGTGAAGTCACAGAATGGAGGTCTGTGAACTCAGAATGGAGGTGTGTGAAGTCACAGAATGGAGGTGTGTGAACTCATAGAATGGAGCTATGTGAAATCATAGAATGGAAGTGTGTGAAGTCATGGAATGGAGGTGTGTGAAGTCACAGAATTGAGGTGTTTGAAGTCACATATTAGAGGTGTGTGAAGTCAAAATGGATGTGTGAAGTCATAGAATGGTGGTGTGTGAAATCATAGAATGAGGATGTGTGAGGTCATAGAATGGAGGTGTGTGAAGTCATAGAATGGAGGTGTGTGAACTCAGAATGGAGGTGTGTGAAGTCACAGAATGGAGATTTGTGAAGTCATAGAATGGAGGTGTGAGAGGTCATAGAATGGATGTTTCTGAAGGAAAAATGAAGGTGTGTGAAGTCATTGAATGGAGGTGTGTGAAGAAACAGAATGGAGGTGTGTGAAGTCAGAATGGAGGTGTGTAGTCATAGATTGGAGGTGGGTGAAGTCATAGAAAGGAGGTGTGGGAAGTTATAGAATGGAGGAGTGTGAAGTCATAGAGTGCAGGTGAGTGAAGTCACAGATTCGAGGTCTGTGAAGCCATAGAATGGAGGTGTGTGATGTCAGAATTGAGGTGTGCGAAGTCATAGAATAGAGGTGTGTGAAGTCAGAATGGAGGTGTGTGAAGTCATAGATGGAGTTGTGTGAAGTCATAGTATGGAGGTGTGTGAAATCATAGAATGGAGTTTTGTGAAGTCACAGAATTGAGCTGTGTGAATTCAGAATGGAGGTGTGTGAAGTCATAGAATGTATGTTTGTGAAGTAAGAATGAAGGTGTGTGAAGTCATAGAATGGAGGTGTGAAGTCACAGAATGGAGGTGTGTGAAGTCATAGAATGGAGGTGTGTGAAGTCATATAATGGAGGTGTGTGAAGTCACAGAATGGAGGTGTGTGAAGTCAATATGGAGGTATGAAGTCATAGAATGGAGGTGGGTGAAGTCATAGAATGGAGGTGTGTGAAATCATAGAATGGAGTTGTGTGAAGTCACAGAATGGAGGTGTGTGACGTCACAGAATGGAGGTGTGTGAACTCAGAATGGAGGTGTGTAAAGTCACAGAATGGAGGTGTGTGAAGTCATTGAATGGAAGTGTGTGAAATCATAGAATAGAGGAATGTGGAGTCACAGAATGGAGGGTATGAAGTCAAAGAATGGAGGTGTGTGATGTCACAGAATTGAGGTGTTTGAAGTCACATATTGGAGGTGTGTGAAGTCAAAATGGATGTGTGAAGTCATAGAATGGAGGTGTGAGAAATCATAGAATGAGGGTGTGTGAGGTCATAGAATAGAGGTGTGTGAAGTCACAGAATGGAGGTGTGTGAACTCATAAAATGGAGGTGGGTGAAGTCATAGAAAGGAGGTGTGGGAAGTCATAGAATGGAGGAGTGTGAAGTCATATATTGGAGGTGAGTGAAGTCACATATTCGAGGTCTGTGAAGTCATAGAATGGAGGTGTGTGAAGTCAGAATGGAGGTGTGTGAAATTATAGAATGGATGTGTGTGAACTCATAGAATGGAGGTGTGTGACGTCACAATGGAAGTGTGTCAAGTCATAGAATGGAGGTGTGTGAAGTCACAGAATGGAGGTGTGAGGAGTTAAAATGGAGGTGTGTGACGTCATAAAATGGAGGTGTGTGAAGTCATAGAATGGAGGTGTGTGAAATCATAGAATGGAGGTTTGTGAAGTCACAGAATGGAGGTCTGTGAACTCAGAATGGAGGTGTGTGAAGTCACAGAATGGAGGTGTGTGAACTCATAGAATGGAGCTATGTGAAATCATAGAATGGAAGTGTGTGAAGTCATGGAATGGAGGTGTGTGAAGTCACAGAATTGAGGTGTTTGAAGTCACATATTAGAGGTGTGTGAAGTCAAAATGGATGTGTGAAGTCATAGAATGGTGGTGTGTGAAATCATAGAATGAGGATGTGTGAGGTCATAGAATGGAGGTGTGTGAAGTCATAGAATGGAGGTGTGTGAACTCAGAATGGAGGTGTGTGAAGTCACAGAATGGAGATTTGTGAAGTCATAGAATGGAGGTGTGAGAGGTCATAGAATGGATGTTTCTGAAGGAAAAATGAAGGTGTGTGAAGTCATTGAATGGAGGTGTGTGAAGAAACAGAATGGAGGTGTGTGAAGTCAGAATGGAGGTGTGTAGTCATAGATTGGAGGTGGGTGAAGTCATAGAAAGGAGGTGTGGGAAGTTATAGAATGGAGGAGTGTGAAGTCATAGAGTGCAGGTGAGTGAAGTCACAGATTCGAGGTCTGTGAAGCCATAGAATGGAGGTGTGTGATGTCAGAATTGAGGTGTGCGAAGTCATAGAATAGAGGTGTGTGAAGTCAGAATGGAGGTGTGTGAAGTCATAGATGGAGTTGTGTGAAGTCATAGTATGGAGGTGTGTGAAATCATAGAATGGAGTTTTGTGAAGTCACAGAATTGAGCTGTGTGAATTCAGAATGGAGGTGTGTGAAGTCATAGAATATATGTTTGTGAAGTAAGAATGAAGGTGTGTGAAGTCATAGAATGGAGGTGTGAAGTCACAGAATGGAGGTGTGTGAAGTCATAGAATGGAGGTGTGTGAAGTCATATAATGGAGGTGTGTGAAGTCACAGAATGGAGGTGTGTGAAGTCAATATGGAGGTATGAAGTCATAGAATGGAGGTGGGTGAAGTCATAGAATGGAGGTGTGTGAAATCATAGAATGGAGTTGTGTGAAGTCACAGAATGGAGGTGTGTGACGTCACAGAATGGAGGTGTGTGAACTCAGAATGGAGGTGTGTAAAGTCACAGAATGGAGGTGTGTGAAGTCATAGAATGGAAGTGTGTGAAATCATAGAATAGAGGAATGGGGAGTCACAGAATGGAGGGTATGAAGTCATAGAATGGAGGTGTGTGATGTCACAGAATTGAGGTGTTTGAAGTCACATATTGGAGGTGTGTGAAGTCAAAATGGATGTGTGAAGTCATAGAATGGAGGTGTGAGAAATCATAGAATGAGGGTGTGTGAGGTCATAGAATAGAGGTGTGTGAAGTCACAGAATGGAGGTGTGTGAACTCATAAAATGGAGGTGGGTGAAGTCATAGAAAGGAGGTGTGGGAAGTCATAGAATGGAGGAGTGTGAAGTCATATATTGGAGGTGAGTGAAGTCACATATTCGAGGTCTGTGAAGTCATAGAATGGAGGTGTGTGAAGTCAGAATGGAGGTGTGTGAAATTATAAAATGGATGTGTGAACTCATAGAATGGAGGTGTGTGACGTCACAATGGAAGTGTGTCAAGTCATAGAATGGAGGTGTGTGAAGTCACAGAATGGAGGTGTGAGGAGTTAAAATGGAGGTGTGTGACGTCATAAAATGGAGGTGTGTGAAGTCATAGAATGGAGGTGTGTGAAATCATAGAATGGAGGTTTGTGAAGTCACAGAATGGAGGTCTGTGACTCAGAATGGAGGTGTGTGAAGTCACAGAATGGAGGTGTGTGAACTCATAGAATGGAGCTATGTGAAATCATAGAATGGAAGTGTGTGAAGTCATGGAATGGAGGTGTGTGAAGTCACAGAATTGAGGTGTTTGAAGTCACATATTAGAGGTGTGTGAAGTCAAAATGGATGTGTGAAGTCATAGAATGGTGGTGTGTGAAATCATAGAATGAGGATGTGTGAGGTCATAGAATGGAGGTGTGTGAAGTCATAGAATGGAGGTGTGTGAACTCAGAATGGAGGTGTGTGAAGTCACAGAATGGAGATTTGTGAAGTCATAGAATGGAGGTGTGAGAGGTCATAGAATGGATGTTTCTGAAGGAAAAATGAAGGTGTGTGAAGTCATTGAATGGAGGTGTGTGAAGAAACAGAATGGAGGTGTGTGAAGTCAGAATGGAGGTGTGTAGTCATAGATTGGAGGTGGGTGAAGTCATAGAAAGGAGGTGTGGGAAGTTATAGAATGGAGGAGTGTGAAGTCATAGAGTGCAGGTGAGTGAAGTCACAGATTCGAGGTCTGTGAAGCCATAGAATGGAGGTGTGTGATGTCAGAATTGAGGTGTGCGAAGTCATAGAATAGAGGTGTGTGAAGTCAGAATGGAGGTGTGTGAAGTCATAGATGGAGTTGTGTGAAGTCATAGTATGGAGGTGTGTGAAATCATAGAATGGAGTTTTGTGAAGTCACAGAATTGAGCTGTGTGAATTCAGAATGGAGGTGTGTGAAGTCATAGAATGTATGTTTGTGAAGTAAGAATGAAGGTGTGTGAAGTCATAGAATGGAGGTGTGTGAAGTCACAGAATGGAGGTGTGTGAAGTCATAGAATGGAGGTGTGTGAAGTCATAGAATGGAGGTGTGTGAAGTCATATAATGGAGGTGTGTGAAGTCACAGAATGGAGGTGTGTGAAGTCAATATGGAGGTATGAAGTCATAGAATGGAGGTGGGTGAAGTCATAGAATGGAGGTGTGTGAAATCATAGAATGGAGTTGTGTGAAGTCACAGAATGGAGGTGTGTGACGTCACAGAATGGAGGTGTGTGAACTCAGAATGGAGGTGTGTAAAGTCACAGAATGGAGGTGTGTGAAGTCATTGAATGGAAGTGTGTGAAATCATAGAATAGAGGAATGTGGAGTCACAGAATGGAGGGTATGAAGTCAAAGAATGGAGGTGTGTGATGTCACAGAATTGAGGTGTTTGAAGTCACATATTGGAGGTGTGTGAAGTCAAAATGGATGTGTGAAGTCATAGAATGGAGGTGTGAGAAATCATAGAATGAGGGTGTGTGAGGTCATAGAATAGAGGTGTGTGAAGTCACAGAATGGAGGTGTGTGAACTCATAAAATGGAGGTGGGTGAAGTCATAGAAAGGAGGTGTGGGAAGTCATAGAATGGAGGAGTGTGAAGTCATATATTGGAGGTGAGTGAAGTCACATATTCGAGGTCTGTGAAGTCATAGAATGGAGGTGTGTGAAGTCAGAATGGAGGTGTGTGAAATTATAGAATGGATGTGTGTGAACTCATAGAATGGAGGTGTGTGACGCCACAATGGAAGTGTGTCAAGTCATAGAATGGAGGTGTGTGAAGTCACAGAATGGAGGTGTGAGGAGTTAAAATGGAGGTGTGTGACGTCATAAAATGGAGGTGTGTGAAGTCATAGAATGGAGGTGTGTGAAATCATAGAATGGAGGTTTGTGAAGTCACAGAATGGAGGTCTGTGAACTCAGAATGGAGGTGTGTGAAGTCACAGAATGGAGGTGTGTGAACTCATAGAATGGAGCTATGTGAAATCATAGAATGGATGTGTGTGAAGTCATGGAATGGAGGTGTGTGAAGTCACAGAATTGAGGTGTTTGAAGTCACATATTAGAGGTGTGTGAAGTCAAAATGGATGTGTGAAGTCATAGAATGGTGGTGTGTGAAATCATAGAATGAGGATGTGTGAGGTCATAGAATGGAGGTGTGTGAAGTCATAGAATGGAGGTGTGTGAACTCAGAATGGAGGTGTGTGAAGTCACAGAATGGAGATTTGTGAAGTCATAGAATGGAGGTGTGAGAGGTCATAGAATGGATGTTTCTGAAGGAAAAATGAAGGTGTGTGAAGTCATTGAATGGAGGTGTGTGAAGAAACAGAATGGAGGTGTGTGAAGTCAGAATGGAGGTGTGTAGTCATAGATTGGAGGTGGGTGAAGTCATAGAAAGGAGGTGTGGGAAGTTATAGAATGGAGGAGTGTGAAGTCATAGAGTGCAGGTGAGTGAAGTCACAGATTCGAGGTCTGTGAAGCCATAGAATGGAGGTGTGTGATGTCAGAATTGAGGTGTGCGAAGTCATAGAATAGAGGTGTGTGAAGTCAGAATGGAGGTGTGTGAAGTCATAGATGGAGTTGTGTGAAGTCATAGTATGGAGGTGTGTGAAATCATAGAATGGAGTTTTGTGAAGTCACAGAATTGAGCTGTGTGAATTCAGAATGGAGGTGTGTGAAGTCATAGAATGTATGTTTGTGAAGTAAGAATGAAGGTGTGTGAAGTCATAGAATGGAGGTGTGAAGTCACAGAATGGAGGTGTGTGAAGTCATAGAATGGAGGTGTGTGAAGTCATATAATGGAGGTGTGTGAAGTCACAGAATGGAGGTGTGTGAAGTCAATATGGAGGTATGAAGTCATAGAATGGAGGTAGGTGAAGTCATAGAATGGAGGTGTGTGAAATCATAGAATGGAGTTGTGTGAAGTCACAGAATGGAGGTGTGTGACGTCACAGAATGGAGGTGTGTGAACTCAGAATGGAGGTGTGTAAAGTCACAGAATGGAGGTGTGTGAAGTCATAGAATGGAAGTGTGTGAAATCATAGAATAGAGGAATGGGGAGTCACAGAATGGAGGGTATGAAGTCATAGAATGGAGGTGTGTGATGTCACAGAATTGAGGTGTTTGAAGTCACATATTGGAGGTGTGTGAAGTCAAAATGGATGTGTGAAGTCATAGAATGGAGGTGTGAGAAATCATAGAATGAGGGTGTGTGAGGTCATAGAATAGAGGTGTGTGAAGTCACAGAATGGAGGTGTGTGAACTCATAAAATGGAGGTGGGTGAAGTCATAGAAAGGAGGTGTGGGAAGTCATAGAATGGAGGAGTGTGAAGTCATATATTGGAGGTGAGTGAAGTCACATATTCGAGGTCTGTGAAGTCATAGAATGGAGGTGTGTGAAGTCAGAATGGAGGTGTGTGAAATTATAAAATGGATGTGTGTGAACTCATAGAATGGAGGTGTGTGACGTCACAATGGAAGTGTGTCAAGTCATAGAATGGAGGTGTGTGAAGTCACAGAATGGAGGTGTGAGGAGTTAAAATGGAGGTGTGTGACGTCATAAAATGGAGGTGTGTGAAGTCATAGAATGGAGGTGTGTGAAATCATAGAATGGAGGTTTGTGAAGTCACAGAATGGAGGTCTGTGAACTCAGAATGGAGGTGTGTGAAGTCACAGAATGGAGGTGTGTGAACTCATAGAATGGAGCTATGTGAAATCATAGAATGGAAGTGTGTGAAGTCATGGAATGGAGGTGTGTGAAGTCACAGAATTGAGGTGTTTGAAGTCACATATTAGAGGTGTGTGAAGTCAAAATGGATGTGTGAAGTCATAGAATGGTGGTGTGTGAAATCATAGAATGAGGATGTGTGAGGTCATAGAATGGAGGTGTGTGAAGTCATAGAATGGAGGTGTGTGAACTCAGAATGGAGGTGTGTGAAGTCACAGAATGGAGATTTGTGAAGTCATAGAATGGAGGTGTGAGAGGTCATAGAATGGATGTTTCTGAAGGAAAAATGAAGGTGTGTGAAGTCATTGAATGGAGGTGTGTGAAGAAACAGAATGGAGGTGTGTGAAGTCAGAATGGAGGTGTGTAGTCATAGATTGGAGGTGGGTGAAGTCATAGAAAGGAGGTGTGGGAAGTTATAGAATGGAGGAGTGTGAAGTCATAGAGTGCAGGTGAGTGAAGTCACAGATTCGAGGTCTGTGAAGCCATAGAATGGAGGTGTGTGATGTCAGAATTGAGGTGTGCGAATAGAGGTGTGTGAAGTCAGAATGGAGGTGTGTGAAGTCATAGATGGAGTTGTGTGAAGTCATAGTATGGAGGTGTGTGAAATCATAGAATGGAGTTTTGTGAAGTCACAGAATTGAGCTGTGTGAATTCAGAATGGAGGTGTGTGAAGTCATAGAATGTATGTTTGTGAAGTAAGAATGAAGGTGTGTGAAGTCATAGAATGGAGGTGTGTGAAGTCACAGAATGGAGGTGTGTGAAGTCATAGAATGGAGGTGTGTGAAGTCATATAATGGAGGTGTGTGAAGTCACAGAATGGAGGTGTGTGAAGTCAATATGGAGGTATGAAGTCATAGAATGGAGGTGGGTGAAGTCATAGAATGGAGGTGTGTGAAATCATAGAATGGAGTTGTGTGAAGTCACAGAATGGAGGTGTGTGACGTCACAGAATGGAGGTGTGTGAACTCAGAATGGAGGTGTGTAAAGTCACAGAATGGAGGTGTGTGAAGTCATAGAATGGAAGTGTGTGAAATCATAGAATAGAGGAATGGGGAGTCACAGAATGGAGGGTATGAAGTCATAGAATGGAGGTGTGTGATGTCACAGAATTGAGGTGTTTGAAGTCACATATTGGAGGTGTGTGAAGTCAAAATGGATGTGTGAAGTCATAAAATGGAGGTGTGAGAAATCATAGAATGAGGGTGTGTGAGGTCATAGAATAGAGGTGTGTGAAGTCACAGAATGGAGGTGTGTGAACTCATAAAATGGAGGTGGGTGAAGTCATAGAAAGGAGGTGTGGGAAGTCATAGAATGGAGGAGTGTGAAGTCATATATTGGAGGTGAGTGAAGTCACATATTCGAGGTCTGTGAAGTCATAGAATGGAGGTGTGTGAAGTCAGAATGGAGGTGTGTGAAATTATAAAATGGATGTGTGTGAACTCATAGAATGGAGGTGTGTGACGTCACAATGGAAGTGTGTCAAGTCATAGAATGGAGGTGTGTGAAGTCACAGAATGGAGGTGTGAGGAGTTAAAATGGAGGTGTGTGACGTCATAAAATGGAGGTGTGTGAAGTCATAGAATGGAGGTGTGTGAAATCATAGAATGGAGGTTTGTGAAGTCACAGAATGGAGGTCTGTGAACTCAGAATGGAGGTGTGTGAAGTCACAGAATGGAGGTGTGTGAACTCATAGAATGGAGCTATGTGAAATCATAGAATGGAAGTGTGTGAAGTCATGGAATGGAGGTGTGTGAAGTCACAGAATTGAGGTGTTTGAAGTCACATATTAGAGGTGTGTGAAGTCAAAATGGATGTGTGAAGTCATAGAATGGTGGTGTGTGAAATCATAGAATGAGGATGTGTGAGGTCATAGAATGGAGGTGTGTGAAGTCATAGAATGGAGGTGTGTGAACTCAGAATGGAGGTGTGTGAAGTCACAGAATGGAGATTTGTGAAGTCATAGAATGGAGGTGTGAGAGGTCATAGAATGGATGTTTCTGAAGGAAAAATGAAGGTGTGTGAAGTCATTGAATGGAGGTGTGTGAAGAAACAGAATGGAGGTGTGTGAAGTCAGAATGGAGGTGTGTAGTCATAGATTGGAGGTGGGTGAAGTCATAGAAAGGAGGTGTGGGAAGTTATAGAATGGAGGAGTGTGAAGTCATAGAGTGCAGGTGAGTGAAGTCACAGATTCGAGGTCTGTGAAGCCATAGAATGGAGGTGTGTGATGTCAGAATTGAGGTGTGCGAAGTCATAGAATAGAGGTGTGTGAAGTCAGAATGGAGGTGTGTGAAGTCATAGATGGAGTTGTGTGAAGTCATAGTATGGAGGTGTGTGAAATCATAGAATGGAGTTTTGTGAAGTCACAGAATTGAGCTGTGTGAATTCAGAATGGAGGTGTGTGAAGTCATAGAATGTATGTTTGTGAAGTAAGAATGAAGGTGTGTGAAGTCATAGAATGGAGGTGTGTGAAGTCACAGAATGGAGGTGTGTGAAGTCATAGAATGGAGGTGTGTGAAGTCATAGAATGGAGGTGTGTGAAGTCATATAATGGAGGTGTGTGAAGTCACAGAATGGAGGTGTGTGAAGTCAATATGGAGGTATGAAGTCATAGAATGGAGGTGGGTGAAGTCATAGAATGGAGGTGTGTGAAATCATAGAATGGAGTTGTGTGAAGTCACAGAATGGAGGTGTGTGACGTCACAGAATGGAGGTGTGTGAACTCAGAATGGAGGTGTGTAAAGTCACAGAATGGAGGTGTGTGAAGTCATTGAATGGAAGTGTGTGAAATCATAGAATAGAGGAATGTGGAGTCACAGAATGGAGGGTATGAAGTCAAAGAATGGAGGTGTGTGATGTCACAGAATTGAGGTGTTTGAAGTCACATATTGGAGGTGTGTGAAGTCAAAATGGATGTGTGAAGTCATAGAATGGAGGTGTGAGAAATCATAGAATGAGGGTGTGTGAGGTCATAGAATAGAGGTGTGTGAAGTCACAGAATGGAGGTGTGTGAACTCATAAAATGGAGGTGAGTGAAGTCATAGAAAGGAGGTGTGGGAAGTCATAGAATGGAGGAGTGTGAAGTCATATATTGGAGGTGAGTGAAGTCACATATTCGAGGTCTGTGAAGTCATAGAATGGAGGTGTGTGAAGTCAGAATGGAGGTGTGTGAAATTATAGAATGGATGTGTGTGAACTCATAGAATGGAGGTGTGTGACGTCACAATGGAAGTGTGTCAAGTCATAGAATGGAGGTGTGTGAAGTCACAGAATGGAGGTGTGAGGAGTTAAAATGGAGGTGTGTGACGTCATAAAATGGAGGTGTGTGAAGTCATAGAATGGAGGTGTGTGAAATCATAGAATAGAGGAATGGGGAGTCACAGAATGGAGGGTATGAAGTCATAGAATGGAGGTGTGTGATGTCACAGAATTGAGGTGTTTGAAGTCACATATTGGAGGTGTGTGAAGTCAAAATGGATGTGTGAAGTCATAGAATGGAGGTGTGAGAAATCATAGAATGAGGGTGTGTGAGGTCATAGAATAGAGGTGTGTGAAGTCACAGAATGGAGGTGTGTGAACTCATAAAATGGAGGTGGGTGAAGTCATAGAAAGGAGGTGTGGGAAGTCATAGAATGGAGGAGTGTGAAGTCATATATTGGAGGTGAGTGAAGTCACATATTCGAGGTCTGTGAAGTCATAGAATGGAGGTGTGTGAAGTCAGAATGGAGGTGTGTGAAATTATAGAATGGATGTGTGTGAACTCATAGAATGGAGGTGTGTGACGTCACAATGGAAGTGTGTCAAGTCATAGAATGGAGGTGTGTGAAGTCACAGAATGGAGGTGTGAGGAGTTAAAATGGAGGTGTGTGACGTCATAAAATGGAGGTGTGTGAAGTCATAGAATGGAGGTGTGTGAAATCATAGAATGGAGGTTTGTGAAGTCACAGAATGGAGGTCTGTGAACTCAGAATGGAGGTGTGTGAAGTCACAGAATGGAGGTGTGTGAACTCATAGAATGGAGCTATGTGAAATCATAGAATGGAAGTGTGTGAAGTCATGGAATGGAGGTGTGTGAAGTCACAGAATTGAGGTGTTTGAAGTCACATATTAGAGGTGTGTGAAGTCAAAATGGATGTGTGAAGTCATAGAATGGTGGTGTGTGAAATCATAGAATGAGGATGTGTGAGGTCATAGAATGGAGGTGTGTGAAGTCATAGAATGGAGGTGTGTGAACTCAGAATGGAGGTGTGTGAAGTCACAGAATGGAGATTTGTGAAGTCATAGAATGGAGGTGTGAGAGGTCATAGAATGGATGTTTCTGAAGGAAAAATGAAGGTGTGTGAAGTCATTGAATGGAGGTGTGTGAAGAAACAGAATGGAGGTGTGTGAAGTCAGAATGGAGGTGTGTAGTCATAGATTGGAGGTGGGTGAAGTCATAGAAAGAGGTGTGGGAAGTTATAGAATGGAGGAGTGTGAAGTCATAGAGTGCAGGTGAGTGAAGTCACAGATTCGAGGTCTGTGAAGCCATAGAATGGAGGTGTGTGATGTCAGAATTAAGGTGTGCGAAGTCATAGAATAGAGGTGTGTGAAGTCAGAATGGAGGTGTGTGAAGTCATAGATGGAGTTGTGTGAAGTCATAGTATGGAGGTGTGTGAAATCATAGAATGGAGTTTTGTGAAGTCACAGAATTGAGCTGTGTGAATTCAGAATGGAGGTGTGTGAAGTCATAGAATGTATGTTTGTGAAGTAAGAATGAAGGTGTGTGAAGTCATAGAATGGAGGTGTGAAGTCACAGAATGGAGGTGTGTGAAGTCATAGAATGGAGGTGTGTGAAGTCATATAATGGAGGTGTGTGAAGTCACAGAATGGAGGTGTGTGAAGTCAATATGGAGGTATGAAGTCATAGAATGGAGGTGGGTGAAGTCATAGAATGGAGGTGTGTGAAATCATAGAATGGAATTGTGTGAAGTCACAGAATGGAGGTGTGTGACATCACAGAATGGAGGTGTGTGAACTCAGAATGGAGGTGTGTAAAGTCACAGAATGGAGGTGTGTGAAGTCATACAATGGAAGTGTGTGAAATCATAGAATAGAGGAATGGGGAGTCACAGAATGGAGGGTATGAAGTCATAGAATGGAGGTGTGTGATGTCACAGAATTGAGGTGTTTGAAGTCACATATTGGAGGTGTGTGAAGTCAAAATGGATGTGTGAAGTCATAGAATGGAGGTGTGAGAAATCATAGAATGAGGGTGTGTGAGGTCATAGAATAGAGGTGTGTGAAGTCACAGAATGGAGGTGTGTGAACTCATAAAATGGAGGTGGGTGAAGTCATAGAAAGGAGGTGTGGGAAGTCATAGAATGGAGGAGTGTGAAGTCATATATTGGAGGTGAGTGAAGTCACATATTCGAGGTCTGTGAAGTCATAGAATGGAGGTGTGTGAAGTCAGAATGGAGGTGTGTGAAATTATAGAATGGATGTGTGTGAACTCATAGAATGGAGGTGTGTGACGTCACAATGGAAGTGTGTCAAGTCATAGAATGGAGGTGTGTGAAGTCACAGAATGGAGGTGTGAGGAGTTAAAATGGAGGTGTGTGACGTCATAAAATGGAGGTGTGTGAAGTCATAGAATGGAGGTGTGTGAAATCATAGAATGGAGGTTTGTGAAGTCACAGAATGGAGGTCTGTGAACTCAGAATGGAGGTGTGTGAAGTCACAGAATGGAGGTGTGTGAACTCATAGAATGGAGCTATGTGAAATCATAGAATGGAAGTGTGTGAAGTCATGGAATGGAGGTGTGTGAAGTCACAGAATTGAGGTGTTTGAAGTCACATATTAGAGGTGTGTGAAGTCAAAATGGATGTGTGAAGTCATAGAATGGTGGTGTGTGAAATCATAGAATGAGGATGTGTGAGGTCATAGAATGGAGGTGTGTGAAGTCATAGAATGGAGGTGTGTGAACTCAGAATGGAGGTGTGTGAAGTCACAGAATGGAGATTTGTGAAGTCATAGAATGGAGGTGTGAGAGGTCATAGAATGGATGTTTCTGAAGGAAAAATGAAGGTGTGTGAAGTCATTGAATGGAGGTGTGTGAAGAAACAGAATGGAGGTGTGTGAAGTCAGAATGGAGGTGTGTAGTCATAGATTGGAGGTGGGTGAAGTCATAGAAAGGAGGTGTGGGAAGTTATAGAATGGAGGAGTGTGAAGTCATAGAGTGCAGGTGAGTGAAGTCACAGATTCGAGGTCTGTGAAGCCATAGAATGGAGGTGTGTGATGTCAGAATTGAGGTGTGCGAAGTCATAGAATAGAGGTGTGTGAAGTCAGAATGGAGGTGTGTGAAGTCATAGATGGAGTTGTGTGAAGTCATAGTATGGAGGTGTGTGAAATCATAGAATGGAGTTTTGTGAAGTCACAGAATTGAGCTGTGTGAATTCAGAATGGAGGTGTGTGAAGTCATAGAATGTATGTTTGTGAAGTAAGAATGAAGGTGTGTGAAGTCATAGAATGGAGGTGTGAAGTCACAGAATGGAGGTGTGTGAAGTCATAGAATGGAGGTGTGTGAAGTCATATAATGGAGGTGTGTGAAGTCACAGAATGGAGGTGTGTGAAGTCAATATGGAGGTATGAAGTCATAGAATGGAGGTGGGTGAAGTCATAGAATGGAGGTGTGTGAAATCATAGAATGGAGTTGTGTGAAGTCACAGAATGGAGGTGTGTGACGTCACAGAATGGAGGTGTGTGAACTCAGAATGGAGGTGTGTAAAGTCACAGAATGGAGGTGTGTGAAGTCATAGAATGGAAGTGTGTGAAATCATAGAATAGAGGAATGGGGAGTCACAGAATGGAGGGTATGAAGTCATAGAATGGAGGTGTGTGATGTCACAGAATTGAGGTGTTTGAAGTCACATATTGGAGGTGTGTGAAGTCAAAATGGATGTGTGAAGTCATAGAATGGAGGTGTGAGAAATCATAGAATGAGGGTGTGTGAGGTCATAGAATAGAGGTGTGTGAAGTCACAGAATGGAGGTGTGTGAACTCATAAAATGGAGGTGGGTGAAGTCATAGAAAGGAGGTGTGGGAAGTCATAGAATGGAGGAGTGTGAAGTCATATATTGGAGGTGAGTGAAGTCACATATTCGAGGTCTGTGAAGTCATAGAATGGAGGTGTGGGAAGTCAGAATGGAGGTGTGTGAAATTATAGAATGGATGTGTGTGAACTCATAGAATGGAGGTGTGTGACGTCACAATGGAAGTGTGTCAAGTCATAGAATGGAGGTGTGTGAAGTCACAGAATGGAGGTGTGAGGAGTTAAAATGGAGGTGTGTGACGTCATAAAATGGAGGTGTGTGAAGTCATAGAATGGAGGTGTGTGAAATCATAGAATGGAGGTTTGTGAAGTCACAGAATGGAGGTCTGTGAACTCAGAATGGAGGTGTGTGAAGTCACAGAATGGAGGTGTGTGAACTCATAGAATGGAGCTATGTGAAATCATAGAATGGAAGTGTGTGAAGTCATGGAATGGAGGTGTGTGAAGTCACAGAATTGAGGTGTTTGAAGTCACATATTAGAGGTGTGTGAAGTCAAAATGGATGTGTGAAGTCATAGAATGGTGGTGTGTGAAATCATAGAATGAGGATGTGTGAGGTTATAGAATGGAGGTGTGTGAAGTCATAGAATGGAGGTGTGTGAACTCAGAATGGAGGTGTGTGAAGTCACAGAATGGAGGTTTGTGAAGTTATAGAATGGAGGTGTGAGAGGTCATAGAATGGATGTTTCTGAAGGAAAAATGAAGGTGTGTGAAGTCATTGAATGGAGGTGTGTGAAGAAACAGAATGGAGGTGTGTGAAGTCAGAATGGAGGTGTGTAGTCATAGATTGGAGGTGGGTGAAGTCATAGAAAGGAGGTGTGGGAAGTTATAGAATGGAGGAGTGTGAAGTCATAGAGTGCAGGTGAGTGAAGTCACAGATTCGAGGTCTGTGAAGCCATAGAATGGAGGTGTGTGATGTCAGAATTGAGGTGTGCGAAGTCATAGAATAGAGGTGTGTGAAGTCAGAATGGAGGTGTGTGAAGTCATAGATGGAGTTGTGTGAAGTCATAGTATGGAGGTGTGTGAAATCATAGAATGGAGTTTTGTGAAGTCACAGAATTGAGCTGTGTGAATTCAGAATGGAGGTGTGTGAAGTCATAGAATGTATGTTTGTGAAGTAAGAATGAAGGTGTGTGAAGTCATAGAATGGAGGTGTGTGAAGTCACAGAATGGAGGTGTGTGAAGTCATAGAATGGAGGTGTGTGAAGTCATAGAATGGAGGTGTGTGAAGTCACAGAATGGAGGTGTGTGAAGTCAATATGGAGGTATGAAGTCATAGAATGGAGGTGGGTGAAGTCATAGAATGGAGGTGTGTGAAATCATAGAATGGAGTTGTGTGAAGTCACAGAATGGAGGTGTGTGACGTCACAGAATGGAGGTGTGTGAACTCAGAATGGAGGTGTGTAAAGTCACAGAATGGAGGTGTGTGAAGTCATTGAATGGAAGTGTGTGAAATCATAGAATAGAGGAATGTGGAGTCACAGAATGGAGGGTATGAAGTCAAAGAATGGAGGTGTGTGATGTCACAGAATTGAGGTGTTTGAAGTCACATATTGGAGGTGTGTGAAGTCAAAATGGATGTGTGAAGTCATAGAATGGAGGTGTGAGAAATCATAGAATGAGGGTGTGTGAGGTCATAGAATAGAGGTGTGTGAAGTCACAGAATGGAGGTGTGTGAACTCATAAAATGGAGGTGGGTGAAGTCATAGAAAGGAGGTGTGGGAAGTCATAGAATGGAGGAGTGTGAAGTCATATATTGGAGGTGAGTGAAGTCACATATTCGAGGTCTGTGAAGTCATAGAATGGAGGTGTGTGAAGTCAGAATGGAGGTGTGTGAAATTATAGAATGGATGTGTGTGAACTCATAGAATGGAGGTGTGTGACGTCACAATGGAAGTGTGTCAAGTCATAGAATGGAGGTGTGTGAAGTCACAGAATGGAGGTGTGAGGAGTTAAAATGGAGGTGTGTGACGTCATAAAATGGAGGTGTGTGAAGTCATAGAATGGAGGTGTGTGAAATCATAGAATGGAGGTTTGTGAAGTCACAGAATGGAGGTCTGTGAACTCAGAATGGAGGTGTGTGAAGTCACAGAATGGAGGTGTGTGAACTCATAGAATGGAGCTATGTGAAATCATAGAATGGAAGTGTGTGAAGTCATGGAATGGAGGTGTGTGAAGTCACAGAATTGAGGTGTTTGAAGTCACATATTAGAGGTGTGTGAAGTCAAAATGGATGTGTGAAGTCATAGAATGGTGGTGTGTGAAATCATAGAATGAGGATGTGTGAGGTCATAGAATGGAGGTGTGTGAAGTCATAGAATGGAGGTGTGTGAACTCAGAATGGAGGTGTGTGAAGTCACAGAATGGAGATTTGTGAAGTCATAGAATGGAGGTGTGAGAGGTCATAGAATGGATGTTTCTGAAGGAAAAATGAAGGTGTGTGAAGTCATTGAATGGAGGTGTGTGAAGAAACAGAATGGAGGTGTGTGAAGTCAGAATGGAGGTGTGTAGTCATAGATTGGAGGTGGGTGAAGTCATAGAAAGGAGGTGTGGGAAGTTATAGAATGGAGGAGTGTGAAGTCATAGAGTGCAGGTGAGTGAAGTCACAGATTCGAGGTCTGTGAAGCCATAGAATGGAGGTGTGTGATGTCAGAATTGAGGTGTGCGAAGTCATAGAATAGAGGTGTGTGAAGTCAGAATGGAGGTGTGTGAAGTCATAGATGGAGTTGTGTGAAGTCATAGTATGGAGGTGTGTGAAATCATAGAATGGAGTTTTGTGAAGTCACAGAATTGAGCTGTGTGAATTCAGAATGGAGGTGTGTGAAGTCATAGAATGTATGTTTGTGAAGTAAGAATGAAGGTGTGTGAAGTCATAGAATGGAGGTGTGAAGTCACAGAATGGAGGTGTGTGAAGTCATAGAATGGAGGTGTGTGAAGTCATATAATGGAGGTGTGTGAAGTCACAGAATGGAGGTGTGTGAAGTCAATATGGAGGTATGAAGTCATAGAATGGAGGTGGGTGAAGTCATAGAATGGAGGTGTGTGAAATCATAGAATGGAGTTGTGTGAAGTCACAGAATGGAGGTGTGTGACGTCACAGAATGGAGGTGTGTGAACTCAGAATGGAGGTGTGTAAAGTCACAGAATGGAGGTGTGTGAAGTCATTGAATGGAAGTGTGTGAAATCATAGAATAGAGGAATGTGGAGTCACAGAATGGAGGGTATGAAGTCAAAGAATGGAGGTGTGTGATGTCACAGAATTGAGGTGTTTGAAGTCACATATTGGAGGTGTGTGAAGTCAAAATGGATGTGTGAAGTCATAGAATGGAGGTGTGAGAAATCATAGAATGAGGGTGTGTGAGGTCATAGAATAGAGGTGTGTGAAGTCACAGAATGGAGGTGTGTGAACTCATAAAATGGAGGTGGGTGAAGTCATAGAAAGGAGGTGTGGGAAGTCATAGAATGGAGGAGTGTGAAGTCATATATTGGAGGTGAGTGAAGTCACATATTCGAGGTCTGTGAAGTCATAGAATGGAGGTGTGTGAAGTCAGAATGGAGGTGTGTGAAATTATAGAATGGATGTGTGTGAACTCATAGAATGGAGGTGTGTGACGTCACAATGGAAGTGTGTCAAGTCATAGAATGGAGGTGTGTGAAGTCACAGAATGGAGGTGTGAGGAGTTAAAATGGAGGTGTGTGACGTCATAAAATGGAGGTGTGTGAAGTCATAGAATGGAGGTGTGTGAAATCATAGAATGGAGGTTTGTGAAGTCACAGAATGGAGGTCTGTGAACTCAGAATGGAGGTGTGTGAAGTCACAGAATGGAGGTGTGTGAACTCATAGAATGGAGCTATGTGAAATCATAGAATGGAAGTGTGTGAAGTCATGGAATGGAGGTGTGTGAAGTCACAGAATTGAGGTGTTTGAAGTCACATATTAGAGGTGTGTGAAGTCAAAATGGATGTGTGAAGTCATAGAATGGTGGTGTGTGAAATCATAGAATGAGGATGTGTGAGGTTATAGAATGGAGGTGTGTGAAGTCATAGAATGGAGGTGTGTGAACTCAGAATGGAGGTGTGTGAAGTCACAGAATGGAGGTTTGTGAAGTCATAGAATGGAGGTGTGAGAGGTCATAGAATGGATGTTTCTGAAGGAAAAATGAAGGTGTGTGAAGTCATTGAATGGAGGTGTGTGAAGAAACAGAATGGAGGTGTGTGAAGTCAGAATGGAGGTGTGTAGTCATAGATTGGAGGTGGGTGAAGTCATAGAAAGGAGGTGTGGGAAGTTATAGAATGGAGGAGTGTGAAGTCATAGAGTGAAGGTGAGTGAAGTCACAGATTCGAGGTCTGTGAAGCCATAGAATGGAGGTGTGTGATGTCAGAATTGAGGTGTGCGAAGTCATAGAATAGAGGTGTGTGAAGTCATAGTATGGAGGTGTGTGAAATCATAGAATGGAGTTTTGTGAAGTCACAGAATTGAGCTGTGTGAATTCAGAATGGAGGTGTGTGAAGTAATAGAATGGAGGTGTGTGAAGTCAGAATGGAGGTGTGTGAACTCATAGAATGGAGGTGTGTGACGTCACAATGGAAGTGTGTGAGTCATAGAATAGAGGTGTGTGAAGTCACAGAATGGAGGTGGGTGAAGTCACAGAATGGAGGTTTGAGAAGTCAGAGAATGGAGGTATGTGAAGTCAAATTGGAGGGGTGTGAAGTCGGAGAATGGAGGTGTGTGAAGTCAGAATGGAGGTGTGTGAAGTCACAGAAAGGAGGTTTGCGAAGTCATAGAATGGAGGTGTGTGAAGACAAAATTGTGGTGTGTGAACTCATAGAATGGAAGTGTGTGAACTAATAGAATGGAGGTGTGTGAAGTCGTGGAATGGAGGTGTGTGAAGTCAAAGAATGGAGGTGTGTGAAGTCAAACAATGGTGGTGTGTGAAGTCACATAATGGAGGTGTGTGAAGTCACAGAATGGAAGTGTGTGAAGTCAAAACGGAGGTGTGTGAACTCAAAGAATGGAGGTGTGTGAAGTCATCGAATGCAGGTGTGTGAAGTCATAGAATGGAGGTGTGTGAAGTCAGAATATATGTGTGTGAAGTCACATAATTGAGGTGTGTGAACACAGAATGGAGGTGTGTGAAGTCAAAGAATGGAAGTGTGTGAAGTCATAGAATGGAGGTGTGTGAAGTCATAGAATGGAGGTGTGTGAAGTCAGAATGGAGATGTGTGAAGTCACCGAATGGAGGTTTGTGAAGTCATAGAATGGAGGTGTGTGAAGTCATAGAATGTATGTTTGTGAAGTAAGAATGAAGGTGTGTGAAGTCATAGAATGGAGGTGTGTGAAGTCACAGAATGGAGGTGTGTGAAGTCAATATGGAGGTATGAAGTCATAGAATGGAGGTGTGTGACGTCACAGAATGGAGGTGTGTGAACTCAGAATGGAGGTGTGTAAAGTCACAGAATGGAGGTGTGTGAAGTCATAGAATGGAAGTGTGTGAAATCATAGAATAGAGGAGTGTGGAGTCACAGAATGGAGGGTATGAAGTCATAGAATGGAGGTGTGTGAAGTCACAGAATTGAGGTGTTTGAAGTCACATATTGGAGGTGTGTGAAGTAATAGAATGGAGGTGTGTGAAGTTATAGAATGGAGGTGTGAGAAATCATAGAATGAGGGTGTGTGAGGTCATAGAATAGAGGTGTGTGAAGTCACAGAATGGAGGTGTGTGAACTCATAAAATGGAGGTGGGTGAAGTCATAGAAAGGAGGTGTGGGAAGTCATAGAATAGAGGTGTGTGAAGTCAAATTGGAGGGGTGTGAAGTCGGAGAATGGAGGTGTGTGAAGTCAGAATGGAGGTGTGTGAAGTCACAGAAAGGAGGTTTGCGAAGTCATAGAATGGAGGTGTGTGAAGACAAAATTGTGGTGTGTGAACTCATAGAATGGAAGTGTGTGAACTAATAGAATGGAGGTGTGTGAAGTCGTGGAATGGAGGTGTGTGAAGTCAAAGAATGGAGGTGTGTGAAGTCAAACAATGGTGGTGTGTGAAGTCACATAATGGAGGTGTGTGAAGTCACAGAATGGAAGTGTGTGAAGTCAAAACGGAGGTATGTGAACTCAAAGAATGGAGGTGTGTGAAGTCATAGAATGCAGGTGTGTGAAGTCATAGAATGGAGGTGTGTGAAGTCAGAATATATGTGTGTCAAGTCACATAATTGAGGTGTGTGAACACAGAATGGAGGTGTGTGAAGTCAAAGAATGGAAGTGTGTGAAGTCATAGAATGGAGGTGTGTGAAGTCATAGAATGGAGGTGTGTGAAGTCAGAATGGAGATGTGTGAAGTCACCGAATGGAGGTTTGTGAAGTCATAGAATGGAGGTGTGTGAAGTCATAGAATGTATGTTTGTGAAGTAAGAATGAAGGTGTGTGAAGTCATAGAATGGAGGTGTGTGAAGTCACAGAATGGAGGTGTGTGAAGTCATAGAATGGAGGTGTGTGAAGTCATAGAATGGAGGTGTGTGAAGTCATATAATGGAGGTGTGTGAAGTCACAGAATGGAGGTGTGTGAAGTCAATATGGAGGTATGAAGTCATAGAATGGAGGTGGGTGAAGTCATAGAATGGAGGTGTGTGAAATCATAGAATGGAGTTGTGAAGTCACAGAATGGAGGTGTGTGACGTCACAGAATGGAGGTGTGTGAACTCAGAATGGAGGTGTGTAAAGTCACAGAATGGAGGTGTGTGAAGTCATAGAATGGAAGTGTGTGAAATCATAGAATAGAGGAGTGTGGAGTCACAGAATGGAGGGTATGAAGTCATAGAATGGAGGTGTGTGAAGTCACAGAATTGAGGTGTTTGAAGTCACATATTGGAGGTGTGTGAAGTCAAAATGGATGTGTGAAGTCATAGAATGGAGGTGTGAGAAATCATAGAATGAGGGTGTGTGAGGTCATAGAATAGAGGTGTGTGAAGTCACAGAATGGAGGTGTGTGAACTCATAAAATGGAGGTGGGTGAAGTCATAGAAAGGGGGTGTGGGAAGTCATAGAATAGAGGTGTGTGAAGTCAGAATGGAGGTGTGTGAAATCATAGATGGAGTTGTGTGAAGTCATAGTATGGAGGTGTGTGAAATCATAGAATGGAGTTTTGTGAAGTCACAGAATTGAGCTGTGTGAATTCAGAATGGAGGTGTGTGAAGTAATAGAATGGAGGTGTGTGAAGTCAGAATGGAGGTGTGTGAACTCATAGAATGGAGGTGTGTGACGTCACAATGGAAGTGTGTGATTCATAGAATAGAGGTGTGTGAAGTCACAGAATGGAGGTGGGTGAAGTCACAGAATGGAGGTTTGAGAATTCAGAGAATGGAGGTATGTGAAGTCAAATTGGAGGGGTGTGAAGTCAGAGAATGGAGGTGTGTGAAGTCAGAATGGAGGTGTGTGAAGTCACAGAAAGGAGGTTTGCGAAGTCATAGAATGGAGGTGTGTGAAGACAAAATTGTGGTGTGTGAACTCATAGAAAGGAAGTGTGTGAACTAATAGAATGGAGATGTGTGAAGTCGTGGAATGGAGGTGTGTGAAGTGAAAGAATGGAGGTGTGTGAAGTCAAACAATGGTGGTGTGTGAAGTCACATAATGGAGGTGTGTGAAGTCACAGAATGGAAGTGTGTGAAGTCAAAACGGAGGTGTGTCAACTCAAAGAATGGATGTGTGTGAAGTCACAGAATGGAGGTGTGTGAAATCAAAATGGTGGTGTGTGAAGTCACAAATGGAAGTGTGTGAAGTCACAGAATGTAGGTGTGTGAAGTCAAAATGGAGGTGTGTGAAGTCAAAGAATGGAGGTGTGTGAACTCATAGAATGGAGGTGTGTGAAGATATGGAACGGAGGTTCGTGAAGTCAAATATTGGAAGTGTGGGAAGTTACAGAAAGAAGATGCGTGAAGTCATAGAATGGAGGTGTGTGAAGTCAGAATGCAGGTGTGGGAAGTCATAGAATGGAGGTGTGTGACGTCAGAATGGAGGTGTTTGAAGTCACCGAATGGAGTTGTGTGAACTCAGAATGGAGGTGTGTGAAGTCACAGAATGGAGGTTTGTGAAGTCATATATTGGAGGTGTGTGAAATCAAAATGGATTTGTGAAGTCATAGAATGGAGGTGTGTGAAATCATAGAATGAGGGTGTGTGTGGTCATAGAATGGAGGTGTGTGAAGTCACAGAATGGAGGAGTGTGAAGTCACAGAATGGAGGTGTGTGAACCCAGAATGGAGTTGTGTGAAGTCACAGAATGGAGGTGTGTGAAGTCATAGAATGGATGTTTCTGAAGTAAGAATGAAGGTGTGTGAAGTCATAGAAAGAGGTGTGTGAAATCATAGAATGGAGTTATGTGAAGTCACAGAATGGAGGTGTGTGACGTCACAGAATGGAGGTGTGTGAACTCAGAATGGAGGTGTGTAAAGTCACAGAATGGAGGTGTGTGAAGTCATAGAATGGAAGTGTGTGAAATCATAGAATAGAGGAGTGTGGAGTCACAGAATGGAGGGTATGAAGTCATAGAATGGAGGTGTGTGAAGTCACAGAATTGAGGTGTTTGAAGTCACATATTGGAGGTGTGTGAAGTCAAAATGGATGTGTGAAGTTATAGAATGGAGGTGTGAGAAATCATAGAATGAGGGTGTGTGAGGTCATAGAATAGAGGTGTGTGAAGTCACAGAATGGAGGTGTGTGAACTCATAAAATGGAGGTGGGTGAAGTCATAGAAAGGAGGTGTGGGAAGTCATAGAATAGAGGTGTGTGAAGTCAGAATGGAGGTGTGTGAAGTCATAGATGGAGTTGTGTGAAGTCATAGTATGGAGGTGTGTGAAATCATAGAATGGAGTTTTGTGAAGTCACAGAATTGAGCTGTGTGAATTCAGAATGGAGGTGTGTGAAGTAATAGAATGGAGGTGTGTGAAGTCAGAATGGAGGTGTGTGAACTCATAGAATGGAGGTGTGTGACGTCACAATGTAAGTGTGTGATTCATAGAATAGAGGTGTGTGAAGTCACAGAATGGAGGGGGGTGAAGTCACAGAATGGAGGTTTGAGAAGTCAGAGAATGGAGGTATGTGAAGTCAAATTGGAGGGGTGTGAAGTCGGAGAATGGAGGTTTGTGAAGTCAGAATGGAGGTGTGTGAAGTCACAGAAAGGAGGTTTGCGAAGTCATAGAATGGAGGTGTGTGAAGACAAAATTGTGGTGTGTGAACTCATAGAAAGGAAGTGTGTGAACTAATAGAATGGAGGTGTGTGAAGTCGTGGAATGGAGGTGTGTGAAGTCAAAGAATGGAGGTGTGTGAAGTCAAACAATGGTGGTGTGTGAAGTCACATAATGGAGGTGTGTGAAGTCACAGAATGGAAGTGTGTGAAGTCAAAACGGAGGTGTGTCAACTCAAAGAATGGATGTGTGTGAAGTCACAGAATGGAGGTGTGTGAAATCAAAATGGTGGTGTGTGAAGTCACAAATGGAAGTGTGTGAAGTCACAGAATGTAGGTGTGTGAAGTCAAAATGGAGGTGTGTGAAGTCAAAGAATGGAGGTGTGTGAACTCATAGAATGGAGGTGTGTGAAGTTATGGAACGGAGGTTCGTGAAGTCAAACATTGGAAGTGTGGGAAGTTACAGAAAGAAGATGCGTGAAGTCATAGAATGGAGGTGTGTGAAGTCAGAATGCAGGTGTGGGAAGTCATAGAATGGAGGTGTGTGAAGTCAGAATGGAGGTGTTTGAAGTCACCGAATGGAGTTGTGTGAACTCAGAATGGAGGTGTGTGAAGTCACAGAATGGAGGTTTGTGAAGTCATATATTGGAGGTGTGTGAAATCAAAATGGATGTGTGAAGTCATAGAATGGAGGTGTGTGAAATCATAGAATGAGGGTGTGTGTGGTCATAGAATGGAGGTGTGTGAAGTCACAGAATGGAGGAGTGTGAAGTCACAGAATGGAGGTGTGTGAACCCAGAATGGAGTTGTGTGAAGTCACAGAATGGAGGTGTGTGAAGTCATAGAATGGATGTTTCTGAAGTAAGAATGAAGGTGTGTGAAGTCATAGAAAGAGGTGTGTGAAGTCACAGAATGGAGGTGTGTGAAGTCACAGAATGGAGGAGTGTGAAGTCACAGAATGGAGGTGTGTGAACCCAGAATGGAGTTGTGTGAAGTCACAGAATGGAGGTGTGTGAAGTCATAGAATGGATGTTTCTGAAGTAAGAATGAAGCTGTGTGAAGTCATAGAATGGAGGTGTCTGAAGTCACAGAATGGAGGTGTGTGAACCCAGAATGGAGGTGTGTGAAGTCACAGAATGGAGGTGTGTGAAGTCATGGAATGGAAGTGTGTGAAGTCACAGAATGGACGATATTAAGTCAAAGAATGGAGGTGTGTGAAGTCACAGAATTGAGGTGTTTGAAGTCATATATTGGAGTTGTGTGAAATCAACATGGATGTGTGAATTCATAGAATGGAGGTGTGTGAAATCATAGAATGAGGGTGTGTGAAGTCATAGAATGGAATTGTGTGAAGTCAAAGATTGGAGGTGTGTGAAGTCACAGAATCGAGGTGTGAGAAGTCACAGAATGGAGATGTGTGAACTCAGAATGGAGGTGTGTGAAGTCACAGAATGGAGGTTTGTGAAGTCATAGACTGGAGGTGTGTGAAGTCACAGAAGGGAGGTGTGTGAAATCATAGAATGGAGGTGTGTGAAGTCACAGAATGGAGGTGTGTGCAGTCAGAATGGAGGTGTGTGAAGTCATAGAATGGAGGTGTGTGAAGTCAGAATGGAGGTGTGATGTCATAGAATTTAGGTGGGTGAAGTCATAGAACTTAGGTGTGGGAAGTCATAGAATGGAGAAGTGTGAAGTCATAGAGTGGAGGTGTGTGAAGTCAGAATGTAGGTGTTCGAAGTCATAGAATAGAGGTGTGTGAAGTCAGAATGGAGGTGTGTGAAGTCATAGAATGGAGGTGTGTGAACTCATAGAATGGAGGTGTGTGACGTCACAATGGAAGTGTGTGAAGTCACAGAATGGAGGTGTGTGAATACATACAATGGAGGTGTGTGAAGTCAGAATGGAATTTTGTGAAGTCACAGAATTGAGCTGTGTGAATTCAGAATGGAGGTGTGTGAAGTCATAGAATGGAGGTGTGTGAAGTCAGAATGGAGGTGTGTGAACTCATACAATGGAGGTGTGTGTAGACACAATGGAGGTGTGTGAAGTCATAGAATGGAGGTGAGTGAAGTCACAGAATGGAGGTGTGTGAAGTCATAGAATGGAGGTGTGTGAACTCAGAGAATGGGTGTTCGTGAAGTAAGAATGAAGGTATGTGAAGTCATAGAATGGAGGTGTGTGAAGTCACAGAATGGAGGTGTGGGAAGTCACAGATTGCAGGAGTGTGAAGTCAGAGAATAGAGGTGTGTGAACCCAGAATGGAGGTGTGTAAAGTCACAGAATGGAAGTGTGTGAAGTCATAGAATGGAAGTGTGTGAAATCATAGAATGGAGATGTGTGAAGTCACAGAATGGACGGTATGAAGTCATAGAATGGAGGTGTGTGAAGTCACAGAATTGAGGTGTTTGAAGTCATATATTGGAGGTGTGTGAAATCACAATGTATGTGTGAAGTCATAGAATGGAGGTGTGTGAAGTCATAGAATGGAAGTGTGTGTAGTCACACATTGGAGGTGTGTGAAGTCACAGATTCGAGGTGTGAGAAGTCACAGAATGAAGGTGTGTGAACTCAGAATGGAGGTATGTGAAGTCAGAGAATAGAGGTGTGTGAAGTCATGGAATGGAAGTGTGTGAAGTCATAGAATGGAGGTGTGTGAAGTCAGAATGGAGGTGTGTGAAGTCACCGAATGGAGTTGTGTGAACTCAGAATGGAGGTGTGTGAAGTCACAGAATGGAGGTTTGTGAAGTCATAGAATGGAGGTGTGGGAAGTCATAGAATGGTTGTTTCTGAAGTAAGAATGAAGGTGTGTGAAGTCATAGAATGGAGGTATGTGAACTCATAGAATGGGGGTGTGTGAAGTCACAGAATGGAACTGTGTGAAGTCAGAATGGAGGTGTGTAGTCATCGATTGGAGGTGGGTGAAGTCATAGAATGGAGGTGTGGAAAGTCATAGAAAGGAGGAGTGGGAAGTCATAGAGTACATGTGAGTGAAATCACAGATTCGAGGTCTGTGAAGTCATAGAATGGAGGTGTGTGATGTCACAGGATGGAGGTGTGGGAAGTCACAGATTGGAGGTGTGTGAAGTCCCGAATTGAGGTGTGTCAACTCAGAATGGAGGAGTGTAAAGTCACAGAATGGAGGTGTGTGAAGTCATAGAATGGAAGTGTGTGAAGTCATACAATGGAGGTGTGTGAAGTCACAGAATGGACGGTTTGAAGTCATAGAATGGAGGTGTGTGAAGTCACAGAATTGAGGTGTTTGAAGTCATATATTGGAGGTGTGTGAAGTCAAAATGGATGTGTGAAGTCATAGAATGGAGGTGTGTGAAATCATAGAATGCGGGTGTGTGAGGTCATAAAATCGAGGTTTGTGAAGTCACAGAATGGAGGTGTGTAAAATCATAGAATGAAGGTGTGTGAAGTCATAGAATGGAAGTGTGTGAAGTCACAGAATGGAGGTGTGTGAAGTCACAGAAGGGAGGTGTGTGAAGTCACAGAATGGAGGTGTGTGACTCAGAATGGAGGTTTGTGAAGTCACAGAATGGAGGTGTGTGAAGTCATAGAATGGAAGTGTGTGAAGTCATAGAATGGAGGTGTGTGAAATCAGAATGGAGATGTGTGAAGTCACCGAATGGAGGTTTGTGAAATCATAGAATGGAGGTGTGTGAAGTCATAGAATGGATGTTTCTGAAGTAAAAATGAAGGTGTGTGAAGTCATAGAATGGAGGTGTGTGAAGTCACAGAATGGAGGTGTGTGAAGTCAGAATGGAGGTGTGTAGTCATAGATTGGATGTGGGTGAAGTCTTAGAAAGAAGGTGTGGGAAGTCATAGAATGGAGGAGTATGAAGTCATAGAGTGCAGGTGAGTGAAGTCACAGATTCGAGGTCTGTGAAGTCATAGAATGGAGGTGTGTGAAGTCAGAATGGAGGTATGTGAAGTCATAGATGGAGCTGTGTGAAGTCATAGTATGGAGGTGTGTGAAATCATAGAATGGAGTTTTGTGAAGTCACAGAATGGAGCTGTGTGAATTCAGAATGGAGGTGTGTGAAGTCATAGAATGGAGGTGTGTGAAGTCAGAAAGGAGGTGTGTGCACTCATAGAATAGAGGTGTGTGAAGTCACAGAATGGAAGTGTGTGAAGTCATAGAATGGAGGTGTGTGAAGTCACAGAATGGAGGTGTGTGAAGTCATAGAATGGAGGTATGTGAAGTCACAGAATGGCGGTGTGTAAAGTCATAGAATGGAGGTGTGTGAAGTTATAGAATGGATGTTTGTAATGTAATAATATAGGTGTGTGAAGTCATAGAATGGAGGTGTGTGACGTCAAAGAATGGAGGTGTGCAAAGTCATAGAATGGAGCTGAGTGAAGTCAGAATGGAGGTGTGTGAAGTCACAGAATGGAGGTGTGTCAAGTCAGAATTTAGGTGTGTGAAGTCAAAGAATGCAGGTGTGTGAAGTCATAGAATGGAGGTGTGTGAAGTCAGAATATAGGTGTGTGAAGTCACAGAATTGAGGTGTGTGAACACAGAATGGAGGTGTGTGAAGTCAAAGAATGGAAGTGTGTGAAGTCATAGAATGGAGGTGTGTGAAGTCATAGAATGGAGGTGTGTGAAGTCAGAATGGAGATGTGTGAAGTCACCGAATGGAGGTTTGTGAAGTCATAGAATGGAGGTGTGTGAAGTCATAGAATGTATGTTTGTGAAGTAAGAATGAAGGTGTGTGAAGTCATAGAATGGAGGTGTGTGAAGTCACAGAATGGAGGTGTGTGAAGTCATAGAATGGAGGTGTGTGAAGTCATAGAATGGAGGTGTGTGAAGTCATATAATGGAGGTGTGTGAAGTCACAGAATGGATGTGTGTGAAGTCAATATGGAGGTATGAAGTCATAGAATGGAGGTGGGTGAAGTCACAGAATGGAGGTGTGTGACGTCACAGAATGGAGGTGTGTGAACTCAGAATGGAGGTGTGTAAAGTCACAGAATGGAGGTGTGTGAAGTCATAGAATGGAAGTGTGTGAAATCATAGAATAGAGGTGTGTGGAGTCACAGAATGCAGGGTATGAAGTCATAGAATGGAGGTGTGTGAAGTCACAGAATTGAGGTGTTTGAAGTCACATATTGGAGGTGTGTGAAGTCAAAATGGATGTGTGAAGTCATAGAATGGAGGTGTGTGAAATCATAGAATGGGGGTGTGTGAGGTCATAGAATAGAGGTGTGTGAAGTCACAGAATGTAGGTGTGTGAACTCATAAAATGGAGGTGGGTGAAGTCATAGAATGGAGGTGTGTGAAGTCACAGAATGGAGGTGTGGGAAGTCACAGATTGCAGGAGTGTGAAGTCACAGAATGGAGGTGTGTGAATCCAGAATGGAGGTGTGTAAAGTCACAGAATGGAGGTGTGTGAAGTCATAGAATGGAAGTGTGTCAAGTCATAGAATGGAGGTTTGTGAAGTCACAGAATGGACGGTATGAAGTCATAGAATGGAGGTGTGTGAAGTCACAGAATTGAGGTGTTTGAAGTCATATATTGGAGGTGTGTGAAATCAAAATGGATGTGTGAAGTCATAGAATGGAGGTGTGTGAAATCATAGAATGAGGGTGTGTGAAGTCATAGAAAGGAGGTGTGTGAAGTCATAGAATGGAAGTGTGTGAAGTCATACAATGGAGGTGTGTGAAGTCACAGAATGGACGGTTTGAAGTCATAGAATGGAGGTGTGTGAAGTCACAGAATTGAGGTGTTTGAAGTCATATATTGGAGGTGTGTGAAGTCAAAATGGATGTGTGAAGTCATAGAATGGAGGTGTGTGAAATCATAGAATGAGGGTGTGTGAGGTCATAGAATGGAGGTTTGTGAAGTCACAGAATGGAGGTGTGTAAAATCATAGAATGAAGGTGTGTGAAGTCATGGAATAGAAGTGTGTGAAGTCACAGAATGGAGGTGTGTGAAGTCACAGAAGGGAGGTGTGTGAAAACACAAAATAGAGGTGTGTGAACTCAGAATGGAGGTGTGTGAAGTCAGGGAATGGAGGCGTGTGAAATCATAGAATGGAAGTGTGTGAAGTCATAGAATGGAAGTGTGTGAAATCATAATTGAGGTGTGTGAAGTCACAGAATGGAGGTTTGTGAAGTCATAGCATGGAGGTGTGTGAATTTATACAATGGAGGTGTGTGAAGTCAGAAGGGAATTTTGTGAAGTCACAGAATTGAGCTGTGTGAATTCAGAATGGAGGTGTGTGAAGTCATAGAATGGAGGTGTGTGAAGTCAGAATGGAGGTTTGTGAAGTCATAGAATGGAAGTGTGTGAAGTTACAGAATGGAGGTGTGTGAAGTCATAGAATGGAGGTGTGTGAAGTCATAGAATGGGTGTTTGTGAAGTAAGAATGAAGGTGTGTGAAGTCATAGAATGGAGGTATGTGAAGTCACAGAATGGAGGTGTGGGAAGTCACAGATTGCAGGAGTGTGAAGTCACAGAATGGAGGTGTGTGAACCCAGAATGGACGTGTGTAAAGTCACAGAATGGAGGTGTGTGAAGTCATAGAATGGAGGTGTGTGAAGTCATAGAATGGAAGTGTGTGAAGTCATAGAATGGAGGTGTGTGAAGTCACAGAATGGACGGTATGAAGTCATAGAATGCAGGTGTGTGAAGTCACAGAATTGAGGTGTTTGAAGTCATATATTGGAGGTGTGTGAAATCAAAATGGATGTGTGAAGTCATAGAATGGAGGTGTGTGAAATCATAGAATGAGTGTGTGTGTGGTCATAGAATGGAGGTGTGTGAAGTCACAAAATAGAGTTGTGTGAAGTCATAGAAAGGGGGTGTGTGAAGTCATAGAATGGAAGTGTGTGAAGTCACAGATTGGAGGTGTGTGAAGTCACAGAATCGAGGTGTGACAAGTCACAGAATGGAGATGTGTGAACTCAGAATGGAGGTGTGTGAAGTCACAGAATGGAGGTGTGTGAAGTAATAGAATGGAGGTGTGTGAAGTCACAGAATGGAGGTGTGTGAAGTCAGAATGGAGGTGTGTGAAATCATAGAATGGAGGTGAGTGAAGTCAGAATGGAGGTGTGAAGTCATAGAATGGAGGTGTGTGAAGTCACAGAATGGAGGTGTGTAATATCATAGAATGGAGAAGTGAGAAGTCATAGAGTGGAGTTGAGTAAAGTCACATATTCGAGGTCTGTGAAGTCATAGAATGGAGGTGTGTGAAGTCAGAATGTAGGTGTTCGAAGTCATACAATAGAGGTGTGTGAAATCAGAATGGAGGTGTGTGAAGTCATAGAATGGAGGTGTGAGAAGTCACACAATGGAGGTGTGTGAAGTCATACAATGGAGGTGTGTGAAGTCAGAATGGAGGTGTGTGAAGTCACAGAATGGAGGTGTGTGAACTCAGAATGGAGGTGTGTGAAGTCATAGATGGAGGTGTGTGAAGTCATAGTATGGAGATATGTGAAATCATAGAATGGAGTTTTTGAAGTCACAGAATGGAGTTGTGTGAGTCAGAATTGAGGTGTGTGAAGTCATAGAATGTAGATGTGTGAAGTCATAGAATGGAGTATTGTGAAGTCACCGAAGGGAGGTTTGTGAAGTACCAGAATTGAGATGTGTGAACTCAGAATGGAGGTGTGTAAAGTCACAGAATGGACGGTTTGAAGTCATAGAATGAAGGTGTGTGAAGTCACAGAATGCAGGTGTGGGAAGTCACAGAATGGAGGTGTGTGATGTCACAAAATGGAGGTGGGTGAACTCAGAATGGAGGTGAGTAAAGTCACAGAATGTAGGTGTGCGAAGTTATAGAATGGAAGTGTGTGAAGTCATAGAATGGAGGTGTGTGAAGTCACAGAATGGGCAGTATGAAGTCATAGAATGGAGGTGTGTGAAGTTACAGAATTGAGGTGTTTGAAGTCATATATTGGAGGTGTGTAAATTCAAAATGGATGTGTGAAGTCATAGAATGGAGGTGTGTGAAATCATAGAGTGAGGGTGTGTGAGGTCATAGAATGTAGGTGTGTGAAGTCACAGAATGGAGATGTGTGAAGTCCTAAAATGGAGGTGTGTGAAGTCATGGAATGGAAGTGTGTGAAGTCACACAATGGAGTTGTGTGAAGTCACAGAATGGAGGTGTGTGAAGTCACAGAATGGAGGTGTGTGACTCAGAATGGAGGTTTGTGAAGTCACAGAATGGAGGTGTGTGAAGTCATAGAATGGAAGTGTGTGAAGTCATAGAATGGAGGTGTGTGAAATCAGAATGGAGATGTGTGAAGTCACCGAATGGAGGTTTGTGAAATCATAGAATGGAGGTGTGTGAAGTCATAGAATGGATGTTTCTGAAGTAAAAATGAAGGTGTGTGAAGTCATAGAATGGAGGTGTGTGAAGTCACAGAATGGAGGTGTGTGAAGTCAGAATGGAGGTGTGTAGTCATAGATTGGAGGTGGGTGAAGTCTTAGAAAGAAGGTGTGGGAAGTCATAGAATGGAGGAGTATGAAGTCATAGAGTGCAGGTGAGTGAAGTCACAGATTCGAGGTCTGTGAAGTCATAGAATGGAGGTGTGTGAAGTCAGAATGGAGGTATGTGAAGTCATAGATGGAGTTGTGTGAAGTCATAGTATGGAGGTGTGTGAAATCATAGAATGGAGTTTTGTGAAGTCACAGAATGGAGCTGTGTGAATTCAGAATGGAGGTGTGTGAAGTCATAGAATGGAGGTGTGTGAAGTCAGAAAGGAGGTGTGTGCACTCATAGAATGGAGGTGTGTGAAGTCACAGAATGGAAGTGTGTGAAGTCATAGAATGGAGGTGTGTGAAGTCACAGAATGGAGGTGTGTGAAGTCATAGAATGGAGGTATGTGAAGTCACAGAATGGCGTTGTGTAAGGTCATAGAATGGAGGTGTGTGAAGTTATAGAATGGATGTTTGTAATGTAATAATATAGGTGTGTGAAGTCATAGAATGGAGGTGTGTGACGTCAAAGAATGGAGGTGTGCAAAGTTATAGAATGGAGCTGAGTGAAGTCAGAATGGAGGTGTGTGAAGTCACAGAATGGAGGTGTGTCAAGTCAGAATTTAGGTGTGTGAAGTCAAAGAATGCGGGTGTGTGAAGTCATAGAATGCAGGTGTGTGAAGTCAGAATATAGGTGTGTGAAGTCACAGAATTGAGGTGTGTGAACACAGAATGGAGGTGTGTGAAGTCAAAGAATGGAAGTGTGTGAAGTCATAGAATGGAGGTGTGTGAAGTCATAGAATTGAGGTGTGTGAAGTCAGAATGGAGATGTGTGAAGTCATAGAATGGAGGTGTGTGAAGTCATATAATGGAGGTGTGTGAAGTCACAGAATGGATGTGTGTGAAGTCAATATGGAGGTATGAAGTCATAGAATGGAGGTGGGTGAAGTCATAGAATGTATGTTTGTGAAGTAAGAATGAAGGTGTGTGAAGTCATAGAATGGAGGTGTGTGAAGTCACAGAATGGAGGTGTGTGAAGTCATAGAATGGAGGTGTGTGAAGTCATAGAATGGAGGTGTGTGAAGTCATATAATGGAGGTGTGTGAAGTCACAGAATGGATGTGTGTGAAGTCAATATGGAGGTATGAAGTCATAGAATGGAGGTGGGTGAAGTCACAGAATGGAGGTGTGTGATGTCACAGAATGGAGGTGTGTGAACTCAGAATGGAGGTGTGTAAAGTCACAGAATGGAGGTGTGTGAAGTCATAGAATGGAAATGTGTGAAATCATAGAATAGAGGTGTGTGGAGTCACAGAATGCAGGGTATGAAGTCATAGAATGGAGGTGTGTGAAGTCACAGAATTGAGGTGTTTGAAGTCACATATTGGAGGTGTGTGAAGTCAAAATGGATGTGTGAAGTCATAGAATGGAGGTGTGTGAAATCATAGAATGAGGGTGTGTGAGGTCATAGAATAGAGGTGTGTGAAGTCACAGAATGTAGGTGTGTGAACTCATAAAATGGAGGTGGGTGAAGTCATAGAATGGAGGTGTGTGAAGTCACAGAATGGAGGTGTGGGAAGTCACAGATTGCAGGAGTGTGAAGTCACAGAATGGAGGTGTGTGAATCCAGAATGGAGGTGTGTAAAGTCACAGAATGGAGGTGTGTGAAGTCATAGAATGGAAGTGTATGAAGTCATAGAATGGAGGTATGTGAAGTCACAGAATGGACGGTATGAAGTCATAGAATGGAGGTGTGTGAAGTCACAGAATTGAGGTGTTTGAAGTCATATATTGGAGGTGTGTGAAATCAAAATGGATGTGTGAAGTCATAGAAAGGAGGTGTGTGAAATCATAGAATGAGGGTGTGTGAAGTCATAGAAAGGAGGTGAGTGAAGTCATAGAATGGAAGTGTGTGAAGTCACAGATTGGAGGTGTGTGAAGTCACAGAATCGAGGTGTGAGAAGTCACAGAATGGAGATGTGTGAACTCAGAATGGAGGTGTGTGAAGTCACAGAATGGAGGTGTGTGAAGTAACAGAATGGAGGTGTGTGAAGTCACAGAATGGAGGTGTGTGAAATCATATAATGGAGTTGTGTGAAGTCACAGAATGGAGATGTGTGAACTCAGAATGGAGGTGTGTGAAGTCATAGAATGGAGGTGGGTGAAGTCAGAATGGAGGTGTGAAGTCATAGAATGGAGGTGTGTGAAGTCACAGAATGGAGGTGTGTGAAATCATACAATGGAGAAGTGAGAAGTCATAGAGTGGAGGTGAGTGAAGTCACATATTCGAGGTCTGTGAAGTCTTAGAATGGAGGTGTGTGAAGTCAGAATGTAGGTGTTCGAAGTCATACAATAGAGGTGTGTGAAGTCAGAATGGAGGTGTGTGAAGTCATAGAATTGAGGTGTGTGAAGTCACACAATGGAGGTGTGTGAAGTCATACAATGGAGGTGTGTGAAGTCAGAATGGAGGTGTGTGAAGTCACAGAATGGAGGTGTGTGAACTCAGAATGGAGGTGTGTGATGACATAGATGGAGGTGTGTGAAGTCATAGTATGGAGATATGTGAAATCATAGAATGGAGTTTTTGAAGTCACAGAATGGAGTTGTGTGAGTCAGAATTGAGGTGTGTGAAGTCATAGAATATAAATGTGTGAAGTCATAGAATGGAGTATTGTGAAGTCACCGAAGGGAGGTTTGTGAAGTCCCAGAATTGAGGTGTGTGAACTCAGAATGGAGGTGTGTAAAGTCACAGAATGGACGGTTTGAAGTCATAGAATGGAGGTGTGTGAAGTCACAGAATGCAGGTGTGGGAAGTCAAAGAATGGAGGTGTGTGATGTCACAAAATGGAGGTGTGTGAACTCAGAATGGAGGTGAGTAAAGTCACAGAATGTAGGTGTGCGAAGTTATAGAATGGAAGTGTGTGAAGTCATAGAATGGAGGTGTGTGAGGTCACAGAATAGACGGTATGAAGTCATAGAATGGAGGTGTGTGAAGTTACAGAATTGAGGTGTTTGAAGTCATATATTGGAGGTGTGTGAATTCAAAATGGATGTGTGAAGTCATAGAATGGAGGTGTGTGAAATCATAGAGTGAGGGTGTGTGAGGTCATAGAATGGAGGTGTGTGAAGTCACAGAATGGAGATGTGTGAAGTCCTAAATTGGAGGTGTGTGAAGTCATAGAATGGAAGTGTGTGAAGTCACACAATGGAGTTGTGTGAAGTGACAGAATGGAGGTGTGTGAAGTCACAGAATGGAGGTGTGTGACTCAGAATGGAGGTTTGTGAAGTCACAGAATGGAGGTGTGTGAAGTCACAGAATGGAAGTGTGTGAAGTCATAGAATGGAGGTTTGTGAAATCATAGAATGGAGGTGTGTGAAGTCATAGAATGGATGTTTCTGAAGTAAAAATGAAGGTGTGTGAAGTCATAGAATGGAGGTGTGTGAAGTCACAGAATGGAGGTGTGCAAAGTCATAGAATGGAGCTGTGTGAAGTCAGAATGGAGGTGTGTGAAGTCACAGAATGGAGGTGTGTCAACTCAGAATTTAGGTGTGTGAAGTCAAAGAATGGAGGTGTGTGAAGTCATAGAATGCAGGTGTGTGAAGTCATAGAATGGAGGTGTGTGAAGTCAGAATATATGTGTGTGAAGTCACATAATTGAGGTGTGTGAACACAGAATGGAGGTGTGTGAAGTCAAAGAATGGAAGTGTGTGAAGTCATAGAATAGAGGTGTGTGAAGTCATAGAATGGAGGTGTGTGAAGTCAGAATGGAGATGTGTGAAGTCACCGAATGGAGGTTTGTGAAGTCATAGAATGGAGGTGTGTGAAGTCATAGAATGTATGTTTGTGAAGTAAGAATGAAGGTGTGTGAAGTCATAGAATGGAGGTGTGTGAAGTCACAGAATGGAGGTGTGTGAAGTCATAGAATGGAGGTGTGTGAAGTCATAGAATGGAGGTGTGTGAAGTCACAGAATGGAGGTGTGTGAAGTCAGAATGGAGGTGTGTAGTCATAGATTGGAGGTGGGTGAAGTCTTAGAAAGAAGGTGTGGGAAGTCATAGAATGGAGGAGTATGAAGTCATAGAGTGCAGGTGAGTGAAGTCACAGATTCGAGGTCTGTGAAGTCATAGAATGGAGGTGTGTGAAGTCAGAATGGAGGTATGTGAAGTCATAGATGGAGTTGTGTGAAGTCATAGTATGGAGGTGTGTGAAATCATAGAATGGAGTTTTGTGAAGTCACAGAATGGAGCTGTGTGAATTCAGAATGGAGGTGTGTGAAGTCATAGAATGGAGGTGTGTGAAGTCAGAAAGGAGGTGTGTGCACTCATAGAATGGAGGTGTGTGAAGTCACAGAATGGAAGTGTGTGAAGTCATAGAATGGAGGTGTGTGAAGTCACAGAATGGAGGTGTGTGAAGTCATAGAATGGAGGTATGTGAAGTCACAGAATGGCGTTGTGTAAGGTCATAGAATGGAGGTGTGTGAAGTTATAGAATGGATGTTTGTAATGTAATAATATAGGTGTGTGAAGTCATAGAATGGAGGTGTGTGACGTCAAAGAATGGAGGTGTGCAAAGTTATAGAATGGAGCTGAGTGAAGTCAGAATGGAGGTGTGTGAAGTCACAGAATGGAGGTGTGTCAAGTCAGAATTTAGGTGTGTGAAGTCAAAGAATGCGGGTGTGTGAAGTCATAGAATGCAGGTGTGTGAAGTCAGAATATAGGTGTGTGAAGTCACAGAATTGAGGTGTGTGAACACAGAATGGAGGTGTGTGAAGTCAAAGAATGGAAGTGTGTGAAGTCATAGAATGGAGGTGTGTGAAGTCATAGAATGGAGGTGTGTGAAGTCAGAATGGAGATGTGTGAAGTCACCGAATGGAGGTTTGTGATGTCATAGAATGGAGGTGTGTGAAGTCATAGAATGTATGTTTGTGAAGTAAGAATGAAGGTGTGTGAAGTCATAGAATGGAGGTGTGTGAAGTCACAGAATGGAGGTGTGTGAAGTCATAGAATGGAGGTGTGTGAAGTCATAGAATGGAGGTGTGTGAAGTCATATAATGGAGGTGTGTGAAGTCACAGAATGGATGTGTGTGAAGTCAATATGGAGGTATGAAGTCATAGAATGGAGGTGGGTGAAGTCACAGAATGGAGGTGTGTGACGTCACAGAATGGAGGTGTGTGAACTCAGAATGGAGGTGTGTAAAGTCACAGAATGGAGGTGTGTGAAGTCATAGAATGGAAGTGTGTGAAATCATAGAATAGAGGTGTGTGGAGTCACAGAATGCAGGGTATGAAGTCATAGAATGGAGGTGTGTGAAGTCACAGAATTGAGGTGTTTGAAGTCACATATTGGAGGTGTGTGAAGTCAAAATGGATGTGTGAAGTCATAGAATGGAGGTGTGTGAAATCATAGAATGAGGGTGTGTGAGGTCATAGAATAGAGGTGTGTGAAGTCACAGAATGTAGGTGTGTGAACTCATAAAATGGAGGTGGGTGAAGTCATAGAATGGAGGTGTGTGAAGTCACAGAATGGAGGTGTGGGAAGTCACAGATTGCAGGAGTGTGAAGTCACAGAATGGAGGTGTGTGAATCCAGAATGGAGGTGTGTAAAGTCACAGAATGGAGGTGTGTGAAGTCATAGAATGGAAGTGTATGAAGTCATAGAATGGAGGTATGTGAAGTCACAGAATGGACGGTATGAAGTCATAGAATGGAGGTGTGTGAAGTCACAGAATTGAGGTGTTTGAAGTCATATATTGGAGGTGTGTGAAATCAAAATGGATGTGTGAAGTCATAGAAAGGAGGTGTGTGAAATCATAGAATGAGGGTGTGTGAAGTCATAGAAAGGAGGTGAGTGAAGTCATAGAATGGAAGTGTGTGAAGTCACAGATTGGAGGTGTGTGAAGTCACAGAATCGAGGTGTGAGAAGTCACAGAATGGAGATGTGTGAACTCAGAATGGAGGTGTGTGAAGTCACAGAATGGAGGTGTGTGAAGTAACAGAATGGAGGTGTGTGAAGTCACAGAATGGAGGTGTGTGAAATCATATAATGGAGTTGTGTGAAGTCACAGAATGGAGATGTGTGAACTCAGAATGGAGGTGTGTGAAGTCATAGAATGGAGGTGGGTGAAGTCAGAATGGAGGTGTGAAGTCATAGAATGGAGGTGTGTGAAGTCACAGAATGGAGGTGTGTGAAATCATACAATGGAGAAGTGAGAAGTCATAGAGTGGAGGTGAGTGAAGTCACATATTCGAGGTCTGTGAAGTCTTAGAATGGAGGTGTGTGAAGTCAGAATGTAGGTGTTCGAAGTCATACAATAGAGGTGTGTGAAGTCAGAATGGAGGTGTGTGAAGTCATAGAATTGAGGTGTGTGAAGTCACACAATGGAGGTGTGTGAAGTCATACAATGGAGGTGTGTGAAGTCAGAATGGAGGTGTGTGAAGTCACAGAATGGAGGTGTGTGAACTCAGAATGGAGGTGTGTGATGACATAGATGGAGGTGTGTGAAGTCATAGTATGGAGATATGTGAAATCATAGAATGGAGTTTTTGAAGTCACAGAATGGAGTTGTGTGAGTCAGAATTGAGGTGTGTGAAGTCATAGAATATAGATGTGTGAAGTCATAGAATGGAGTATTGTGAAGTCACCGAAGGGAGGTTTGTGAAGTCCCAGAATTGAGGTGTGTGAACTCAGAATGGAGGTGTGTAAAGTCACAGAATGGACGGTTTGAAGTCATAGAATGGAGGTGTGTGAAGTCACAGAATGCAGGTGTGGGAAGTCAAAGAATGGAGGTGTGTGATGTCACAAAATGGAGGTGTGTGAACTCAGAATGGAGGTGAGTAAAGTCACAGAATGTAGGTGTGCGAAGTTATAGAATGGAAGTGTGTGAAGTCATAGAATGGAGGTGTGTGAGGTCACAGAATAGACGGTATGAAGTCATAGAATGGAGGTGTGTGAAGTTACAGAATTGAGGTGTTTGAAGTCATATATTGGAGGTGTGTGAATTCAAAATGGATGTGTGAAGTCATAGAATGGAGGTGTGTGAAATCATAGAGTGAGGGTGTGTGAGGTCATAGAATGGAGGTGTGTGAAGTCACAGAATGGAGATGTGTGAAGTCCTAAATTGGAGGTGTGTGAAGTCATAGAATGGAAGTGTGTGAAGTCACACAATGGAGTTGTGTGAAGTGACAGAATGGAGGTGTGTGAAGTCACAGAATGGAGGTGTGTGACTCAGAATGGAGGTTTGTGAAGTCACAGAATGGAGGTGTGTGAAGTCACAGAATGGAAGTGTGTGAAGTCATAGAATGGAGGTTTGTGAAATCATAGAATGGAGGTGTGTGAAGTCATAGAATGGATGTTTCTGAAGTAAAAATGAAGGTGTGTGAAGTCATAGAATGGAGGTGTGTGAAGTCACAGAATGGAGGTGTGCAAAGTCATAGAATGGAGCTGTGTGAAGTCAGAATGGAGGTGTGTGAAGTCACAGAATGGAGGTGTGTCAACTCAGAATTTAGGTGTGTGAAGTCAAAGAATGGAGGTGTGTGAAGTCATAGAATGCAGGTGTGTGAAGTCATAGAATGGAGGTGTGTGAAGTCAGAATATATGTGTGTGAAGTCACATAATTGAGGTGTGTGAACACAGAATGGAGGTGTGTGAAGTCAAAGAATGGAAGTGTGTGAAGTCATAGAATAGAGGTGTGTGAAGTCATAGAATGGAGGTGTGTGAAGTCAGAATGGAGATGTGTGAAGTCACCGAATGGAGGTTTGTGAAGTCATAGAATGGAGGTGGGTGAAGTCAGAATGGAGGTGTGAAGTCATAGAATGGAGGTGTGTGAAGTCACAGAATGGAGGTGTGTGAAATCATACAATGGAGAAGTGAGAAGTCATAGAGTGGAGGTGAGTGAAGTCACATATTCGAGGTCTGTGAAGTCTTAGAATGGAGGTGTGTGAAGTCAGAATGTAGGTGTTCGAAGTCATACAATAGAGGTGTGTGAAGTCAGAATGGAGGTGTGTGAAGTCATAGAATTGAGGTGTGTGAAGTCACACAATGGAGGTGTGTGAAGTCATACAATGGAGGTGTGTGAAGTCAGAATGGAGGTGTGTGAAGTCACAGAATGGAGGTGTGTGAACTCAGAATGGAGGTGTGTGATGACATAGATGGAGGTGTGTGAAGTCATAGTATGGAGATATGTGAAATCATAGAATGGAGTTTTTGAAGTCACAGAATGGAGTTGTGTGAGTCAGAATTGAGGTGTGTGAAGTCATAGAATATAGATGTGTGAAGTCATAGAATGGAGTATTGTGAAGTCACCGAAGGGAGGTTTGTGAAGTCCCAGAATTGAGGTGTGTGAACTCAGAATGGAGGTGTGTAAAGTCACAGAATGGACGGTTTGAAGTCATAGAATGGAGGTGTGTGAAGTCACAGAATGCAGGTGTGGGAAGTCAAAGAATGGAGGTGTGTGATGTCACAAAATGGAGGTGTGTGAACTCAGAATGGAGGTGAGTAAAGTCACAGAATGTAGGTGTGCGAAGTTATAGAATGGAAGTGTGTGAAGTCATAGAATGGAGGTGTGTGAGGTCACAGAATAGACGGTATGAAGTCATAGAATGGAGGTGTGTGAAGTTACAGAATTGAGGTGTTTGAAGTCATATATTGGAGGTGTGTGAATTCAAAATGGATGTGTGAAGTCATAGAATGGAGGTGTGTGAAATCATAGAGTGAGGGTGTGTGAGGTCATAGAATGGAGGTGTGTGAAGTCACAGAATGGAGATGTGTGAAGTCCTAAATTGGAGGTGTGTGAAGTCATAGAATGGAAGTGTGTGAAGTCACACAATGGAGTTGTGTGAAGTGACAGAATGGAGGTGTGTGAAGTCACAGAATGGAGGTGTGTGACTCAGAATGGAGGTTTGTGAAGTCACAGAATGGAGGTGTGTGAAGTCACAGAATGGAAGTGTGTGAAGTCATAGAATGGAGGTTTGTGAAATCATAGAATGGAGGTGTGTGAAGTCATAGAATGGATGTTTCTGAAGTAAAAATGAAGGTGTGTGAAGTCATAGAATGGAGGTGTGTGAAGTCACAGAATGGAGGTGTGCAAAGTCATAGAATGGAGCTGTGTGAAGTCAGAATGGAGGTGTGTGAAGTCACAGAATGGAGGTGTGTCAACTCAGAATTTAGGTGTGTGAAGTCAAAGAATGGAGGTGTGTGAAGTCATAGAATGCAGGTGTGTGAAGTCATAGAATGGAGGTGTGTGAAGTCAGAATATATGTGTGTGAAGTCACATAATTGAGGTGTGTGAACACAGAATGGAGGTGTGTGAAGTCAAAGAATGGAAGTGTGTGAAGTCATAGAATAGAGGTGTGTGAAGTCATAGAATGGAGGTGTGTGAAGTCAGAATGGAGATGTGTGAAGTCACCGAATGGAGGTTTGTGAAGTCATAGAAAGGAGGTGTGTGAAGTCATAGAATGTATGTTTGTGAAGTAAGAATGAAGGTGTGTGAAGTCATAGAATGGAGGTGTGTGAAGTCACAGAATGGAGGTGTGTGAAGTCATAGAATGGAGGTGTGTGAAGTCATAGAATGGAGGTGTGTGAAGTCACAGAATGGAGGTGTGTGAAGTCAGAATGGAGGTGTGTAGTCATAGATTGGAGGTGGGTGAAGTCTTAGAAAGAAGGTGTGGGAAGTCATAGAATGGAGGAGTATGAAGTCATAGAGTGCAGGTGAGTGAAGTCACAGATTCGAGGTCTGTGAAGTCATAGAATGGAGGTGTGTGAAGTCAGAATGGAGGTATGTGAAGTCATAGATGGAGTTGTGTGAAGTCATAGTATGGAGGTGTGTGAAATCATAGAATGGAGTTTTGTGAAGTCACAGAATGGAGCTGTGTGAATTCAGAATGGAGGTGTGTGAAGTCATAGAATGGAGGTGTGTGAAGTCAGAAAGGAGGTGTGTGCACTCATAGAATGGAGGTGTGTGAAGTCACAGAATGGAAGTGTGTGAAGTCATAGAATGGAGGTGTGTGAAGTCACAGAATGGAGGTGTGTGAAGTCATAGAATGGAGGTATGTGAAGTCACAGAATGGCGGTGTGTAAAGTCATAGAATGGAGGTGTGTGAAGTTATAGAATGGATGTTTGTAATGTAATAATATAGGTGTGTGAAGTCATAGAATGGAGGTGTGTGACGTCAAAGAATGGAGGTGTGCAAAGTTATAGAATGGAGCTGAGTGAAGTCAGAATGGAGGTGTGTGAAGTCACAGAATGGAGGTGTGTCAAGTCAGAATTTAGGTGTGTGAAGTCAAAGAATGCGGGTGTGTGAAGTCATAGAATGCAGGTGTGTGAAGTCAGAATATAGGTGTGTGAAGTCACAGAATTGAGGTGTGTGAACACAGAATGGAGGTGTGTGAAGTCAAAGAATGGAAGTGTGTGAAGTCATAGAATGGAGGTGTGTGAAGTCATAGAATGGAGGTGTGTGAAGTCAGAATGGAGATGTGTGAAGTCACCGAATGGAGGTTTGTGAAGTCATAGAATGGAGGTGTGTGAAGTCATAGAATGTATGTTTGTGAAGTAAGAATGAAGGTGTGTGAAGTCATAGAATGGAGGTGTGTGAAGTCACAGAATGGAGGTGTGTGAAGTCATAGAATGGAGGTGTGTGAAGTCATAGAATGGAGGTGTGTGAAGTCATATAATGGAGGTGTGTGAAGTCACAGAATGGATGTGTGTGAAGTCAATATGGAGGTATGAAGTCATAGAATGGAGGTGGGTGAAGTCACAGAATGGAGGTGTGTGACGTCACAGAATGGAGGTGTGTGAACTCGGAATGGAGGTGTGTAAAGTCACAGAATGGAGGTGTGTGAAGTCATAGAATGGAAGTGTGTGAAATCATAGAATAGAGGTGTGTGGAGTCACAGAATGCAGGGTATGAAGTCATAGAATGGAGGTGTGTGAAGTCACAGAATTGAGGTGTTTGAAGTCACATATTGGAGGTGTGTGAAGTCAAAATGGATGTGTGAAGTCATAGAATGGAGGTGTGTGAAATCATAGAATGAGGGTGTGTGAGGTCATAGAATAGAGGTGTGTGAAGTCACAGAATGTAGGTGTGTGAACTCATAAAATGGAGGTGGGTGAAGTCATAGAATGGAGGTGTGTGAAGTCACAGAATGGAGGTGTGGGAAGTCACAGATTGCAGGAGTGTGAAGTCACAGAATGGAGGTGTGTGAATCCAGAATGGAGGTGTGTAAAGTCACAGAATGGAGGTGTGTGAAGTCATAGAATGGAAGTGTATGAAGTCATAGAATGGAGGTATGTGAAGTCACAGAATGGACGGTATGAAGTCATAGAATGGAGGTGTGTGAAGTCACAGAATTGAGGTGTTTGAAGTCATATATTGGAGGTGTGTGAAATCAAAATGGATGTGTGAAGTCATAGAAAGGAGGTGTGTGAAATCATAGAATGAGGGTGTGTGAAGTCATAGAAAGGAGGTGAGTGAAGTCATAGAATGGAAGTGTGTGAAGTCACAGATTGGAGGTGTGTGAAGTCACAGAATCGAGGTGTGAGAAGTCACAGAATGGAGATGTGTGAACTCAGAATGGAGGTGTGTGAAGTCACAGAATGGAGGTGTGTGAAGTAACAGAATGGAGGTGTGTGAAGTCACAGAATGGAGGTGTGTGAACTCAGAATGGAGGTGTGTGAAGTCATAGAATGGAGGTGGGTGAAGTCAGAATGGAGGTGTGAAGTCATAGAATGGAGGTGTGTGAAGTCACAGAATGGAGGTGTGTGAAATCATAGAATGGAGAAGTGAGAAGTCATAGAGTGGAGGTGAGTGAAGTCACATATTCGAGGTCTGTGAAGTCTTAGAATGGAGGTGTGTGAAGTCAGAATGTAGGTGTTCGAAGTCATACAATAGAGGTGTGTGAAGTCAGAATGGAGGTGTGTGAAGTCATAGAATTGAGGTGTGTGAAGTCACACAATGGAGGTGTGTGAAGTCATACAATGGAGGTGTGTGAAGTCAGAATGGAGGTGTGTGAAGTCACAGAATGGAGGTGTGTGAACTCAGAATGGAGGTGTGTGATGTCATAGATGGAGGTGTGTGAAGTCATAGTATGGAGATATGTGAAATCATAGAATGGAGTTTTTGAAGTCACAGAATGGAGTTGTGTGAGTCAGAATTGAGGTGTGTGAAGTCATAGAATATAGATGTGTGAAGTCATAGAATGGAGTATTGTGAAGTCACCGAAGGGAGGTTTGTGAAGTCCCAGAATTGAGGTGTGTGAACTCAGAATGGAGGTGTGTAAAGTCACAGAATGGACGGTTTGAAGTCATAGAATGGAGGTGTGTGAAGTCACAGAATGCAGGTGTGGGAAGTCAAAGAATGGAGGTGTGTGATGTCACAAAATGGAGGTGTGTGAACTCAGAATGGAGGTGAGTAAAGTCACAGAATGTAGGTGTGCGAAGTTATAGAATGGAAGTGTGTGAAGTCATAGAATGGAGGTGTGTGAGGTCACAGAATGGACGGTATGAAGTCATAGAATGGAGGTGTGTGAAGTTACAGAATTGAGGTGTTTGAAGTCATATATTGGAGGTGTGTGAATTCAAAATGGATGTGTGAAGTCATAGAATGGAGGTTTGTGAAATCATAGAGTGAGGGTGTGTGAGGTCATAGAATGGAGGTGTGTGAAGTCACAGAATGGAGATGTGTGAAGTCCTAAATTGGAGGTGTGTGAAGTCATAGAATGGAAGTGTGTGAAGTCACACAATGGAGTTGTGTGAAGTGACAGAATGGAGGTGTGTGAAGTCACAGAATGGAGGTGTGTGACTCAGAATGGAGGTTTGTGAAGTCACAGAATGGAGGTGTGTGAAGTCACAGAATGGAAGTGTGTGAAGTCATAGAATGGATGTTTCTGAAGTAAAAATGAAGGTGTGTGAAGTCATAGAATGGAGGTGTGTGAAGTCACAGAATGGAGGTGTGCAAAGTCATAGAATGGAGCTGTGTGAAGTCAGAATGGAGGTGTGTGAAGTCACAGAATGGAGGTGTGTCAACTCAGAATTTAGGTGTGTGAAGTCAAAGAATGGAGGTGTGTGAAGTCATAGAATGCAGGTGTGTGAAGTCATAGAATGGAGGTGTGTGAAGTCAGAATATATGTGTGTGAAGTCACATAATTGAGGTGTGTGAACACAGAATGGAGGTGTGTGAAGTCAAAGAATGGAAGTGTGTGAAGTCATAGAATAGAGGTGTGTGAAGTCATAGAATGGAGGTGTGTGAAGTCAGAATGGAGATGTGTGAAGTCACCGAAGGAGGTTTGTGAAGTCATAGAATGGAGGTGTGTGAAGTCATAGAATGTATGTTTGTGAAGTAAGAATGAAGGTGTGTGAAGTCATAGAATGGAGGTGTGTGAAGTCACAGAATGGAGGTGTGTGAAGTCATAGAATGGAGGTGTGTGAAGTCATAGAATGGAGGTGTGTGAAGTCATATAATGGAGGTGTGTGAAGTCACAGAATGGAGGTGTGTGAAGTCAATATGGAGGTATGAATTCATAGAATGGAGGAGGGTGAAGTCATAGAATGGAGGTGTCTGATATCATAAAATGGAGTTGTGTGAAGTCACAGAATGGAGGTGTGTGACGTCACAGAATGGAGGTGTGTGAACTCAGAATGGAGGTGTGTGAAGTCACAGAATTGAGGTGTTTGAAGTCACATATTGGAGGTGTGTGAAGTCAAAATGGATGTGTGAAGTCATAGAATGGAGGTGTGTGAAATCATAGAATGAGCGTGGGTGAGGTCATAGAATAGAGGTGTGTGAAGTCACAGAATGGAGGTGTGTGAACTCATAAAATGGAGGTGGGTGAAGTCATAGAAAGGAGGTGTGGGAAGTCATAGAATGGAGGAGTGTGAAGTCATATATTGGAGGTGAGTGAAGTCACATATTCGAGGTCTGTGAAGTCATAGAATGGAAGTATGTGAAGTCAGAATGGAGGTGTGTGAAATTATAGAATGGATGTGTGTGAACTCATAGAATGGAGGTGTGTGACGTCACAATGGAAGTGTGTCAAGTCATAGAATGGAGGTGTGTGAAGTCACAGAATGGAGGTGTGAGGAGTTAAAATGGAGGTGTGTGACGTCATAAAATGGAGGTGTGTGAAGTCATAGAATGGAGGTGTGTGAAATCATAGAATGGAGGTTTGTGAAGTCATAAAATGGAGGTTTGTGAAGTCACAGAATGGAGGTCTGTGAACTCAGAATGGAGGTGTGTGAAGTCACAGAATGGAGGTGTGTGAACTCATAGAATGGAGCTATGTGAAATCACAGAATGGAAGTGTGAGAAGTCATGGAATGGAGGTGTGTGAAGTCACAGAATTGAGGTGTTTGAAGTCACATATTAGAGGTGTGTGAAGTCAAAATGGATTTGTGAAGTCATAGAATGGAGGTGTGTGAAATCATAGAATGAGGATGTGTGAGGTCATAGAATGGAGGTGTGTGAAGTCACAGAATGGAGGTGTGTGAACTCAGAATGGAGGTGTGTGAAGTCACAGAATGGAGGTTTGTGAAGTCATAGAATGGAGGTTTGAGAGGTCATAGAATGGATGTTTCTGAAGTCAAAATGGATGTGTGAAGTCATAGAATGGAGGTGTGTGAAGTCATAGGTTGGAGGTGTGTGAAATCATAGAATTGAGGTGTGTGAAGTCATAGAATGGAGGTGTGTGATGTCACAGAATGGAGGTGTGTGAAGTCAGAATGGAGGTGTGTGAAGTCATAGACTGAGGTGGGTGAAGTCTTAGAAAGGAGGTGTGGGAAGTCATAGAATGGAGGAGTGTGAAGTCATAGAGTGCAGGTGAGTGAAGTCACAGATTCGAGGTCTGTGAAGCCATAGAATGGAGGTGTGTGATGTCAGAATTGAGGTGTGCGAAGTCATAGAATAGAGGTGTGTGAAGTCAGAATGGAGGTGTGTGAAGTCATAGATGGAGTTGTGTGAAGTCATAGTATGGAGGTGTGTGAAATCATAGAATGGAGTTTTGTGAAGTCACAGAATTGAGCTGTGTGAATTCAGAATGGAGGTGTGTGAAGTAATAGAATGGAGGTGTGTGAAGTCAGATGGAGGTGTGTGAAGTCACAAAATGGAGGTGTGTGAACTCAGAATGGAGGTGTGTGAAGTCACAGAATGGAGGTGGGTGAAGTCACAGAATGGAGGTGTGTGAAGTCATAGAATGAAAGTGTGTGAAGTCATAGAATTGGGGTGTGTGAAATCAGAATGGAGGTGTGTGAAGTCACCGAATGGAGGTGTGTGAACACCGAATGGAGGTGTGTGAAGTCAAAGAATGGAGGTTTGTGAAGTCATAGAATGGAGGTGTGTGAAGACAAAATTGTGGTGTGTGAACTCATAGAATGGAAGTGTGTGAACGAATAGAATGGAGGTGTGTGAAGTCGTGGAATGGAGGTGTGTGAAGTCCAAGAATGGAGGTGTGTGAAGTCAAACAATGGTGGTGTGTGAAGTCACATAATGGAGGTGTGTGAAGTCACAGAATGGAAGTGTGTGAAGTCAAAACGGAGGTGAGTGAACTCAAAGAATGGAGGTGTGTGAAGTCACAGAATGGAGGTGTGTGAAATCAAAATGGTGGTGTGTGAAGTCACAAATGGAAGTGTGTGAAGTCACAGAATGTAGGTGTGTGAAGTCAAAATGGAGGTGTGTGAAGTCAAAGACTGGAGATGTGTGAACTCATAAAATGGAGGTGTGTGAACTCATGGAATGGAGGTTTGTGAAGTCAAACATTGGAAATGTGGGAAGTTACACAAAGAAGATGCGTGAAGTCATAGAATGGAGGTGTGTGAAGTCAGAATGCAGGTGTGGGAAGTCATAGAATGGAGGTGTGTGAAGTCACAAAATGGAGGGTATGAGGTCATAGAATGGAGGTGTGTGAAGTGAAAGAATTGAGGTTTTTGAAGTCATATATTGGAGGTGTGTGAAGTCAGAATGGAGGTGTGAAGTCATAGAATGGAGGTGGGTGAAGTCATAGAATGGAATTGTGTGAAGTCATAGAATGGAGGTGTGTGGAGTCACAAAATGGAGGGTATGAGGTCATAGAATGGAGGTGTGTGAAGTGAAAGAATTGAGGTGTTTGAAGTCATATATTGGAGGTGTGTGAAGTCAAAATGGATGTGTGAAGTCATAGAATGGAGGTGTGTGAAATCATAGAATGAGGGTGTGTGAGGTCATAGAATGGAGGTGTTTGAAGTCACAGAATGGAGGTGTGTGAAGTTATAAAATGGAGGTGGGTGAAGTCATAGAAAGGAGGTGTGGCAATTCATAGAATGGAGGAGTGTGAAGTCATACAGGGGAGGTGAGTGAAGTCACATATTCTAGGTCTGTGAAGTCATGGAATGGAGGTGTGTGAAGTCAGAATGGAGGTGTGTGAAGTCATAGAATGGAGGTCTGTGAACTCATAGAATGGAGGTGTGTGATGTCACAATGGAAGTGTGTGAAGTCATAGAATGGAGGTGTGTGAAGTCACAGAATGGAGGTGTGAGGAGTCAAAATGCAGGTGTGTGACGTCATAAAATGGAGGTGTGTGAAGTCATAGAATGGAGGTGTGTGAAATCATAGAATGGAGGTGTGTGAAGTCACAGAATAGAGGTGTGTGAAGTCATAGCATGGAGGTATGTGAAATCATAGAATGGAAGTGTGTGAAGTCATAGAATGGAGGTGTGTGAAATCACAGAATTGAGGTGTTTGAAGTCATATATTAGAAGTGTGTGAAGTCAAATTGGATGTTTGAAGTCATAGAATGGAGGTCTGTGAAATCATAGAATGAGGGTGTGTGAGGTCATAGAATGGAGGTGTGTGAAGTCACAGAATGGAGGTGTGTGAAGTTATAAAATGGAGGTGTGTGAAGTCATAGAATGGAAGTGTGTGAAGTCACACAATGGAGGTTTGTGAATTCACAGACTGGAGGTGTGTGAAGTCACAGAATGGAGGTGTGTGAACTCAGAATGGAGGTTGGTGAAGTCACAGAATGGAGGTGTGTGAAGTCATAGAATGGAAGTGTGTGAAGTCATAGAATGGAGGTGTGTGAAGTCAGAATGGAGATGTGTGACGTCACTGAATGGAGTTTTGTCAACTCAGATTGGAGGTGTGTGAAGTCACAGAATGGAGGTTGTGAAGTCATAGAATGGAGGTGTGTGAAGTCATAGAATGGATGTTTCTGAAGGAAAAATGAAGGTGTGTGAAGTCATAGAATGGAGGTGTGTGAAGTCAGAGAATGGAGGTGTGTGAAGTAAGAATGGAGGTGGGTAGTCATAGACTGGAGGTGGGTGACGTCATAGAAAGGAGGTGTGGTAAGTCATAGAATGGAGGAGTGTGAAGTCTTAGAGTGCAGGTGAGTGAAGTCACAGATTCGAGGTCTGTGAAGTCATAGAATGGAGGTGTGTGATGTCAGAATGGAGGAGTGCGAAGTCATAGAATAGAGGTGTGTGGTGTCAGAATGGAGGTGTGTGAAGTCATAGATGGAGTTGTGTCAAGTCATAGTATGGAGGTGTGTGAAACCATAGAATGGAGTTTTGTGAAGTAACAGAATGAGGCTGTGTGAATTCAGAATGGAGTTGTGTGAAGTAATAGAATGGAGGTGTGTGAAGTCAAAATGGATGTGTGAAGTCATAGAATGGAGGTGTGTGAAATCATAGAATGAGGGTGTGTGAGGTCATAGAAAGGAGGTGTGTGAAGTCACAGAATGGAGGTGTGAGGAGTCAAAATGGAGGTGTGTGACGTCATAAAATGGAGGTGTGTGAAGTCACAGAATGGAGGTGTGTGAAATCATAGAATAGAGGTTTGTGAAGTCACAGAATGGAGGTGTGTGAACTCAGAATGGAGGTGTGTGAGTCACAGAATGGAGGTGTGTGAAGTCATAGCATGGAGGTTTGTGAAATCATAGAATGGAAGTGTGTGAAGTCATAGAATGGAGGTGTGTGAAATCACAGAATTGAGGTGTTTGAAGTCATATATTAGAGGTGTGTGAAGTCAAAATGGATGTTTGAAGTCATAGAATGGAGGTCTGTGAAATCATAGATTGAGGGTGTGTGAGGTAATAGAATGGAGGTGTGTGAAGTCACAGAATGGAGGTGTGTGAAATTATAAAATGGAGGTGTGTGAAGTCATAGAATGGAAGAGTGTGAAGTCACACGATGGAGGTGTGTGAAGTCACAGACTGGAGGTGTGTGAAGTCACAGAATGGAGGTGTGTGAACTCAGAATGGAGGTTTGTGAAGTCACAGAATGGAGGTGTGTGAAGTCATAGAATGGAAGTGTGTGAAGTCATAGAATGGAGGTGTGTGAAGTCAGAATGGAGATGTGTGACGTCACTGAATGGAGTTTTGTCAACTCAGAATGGAGGTGTGTGAAGTCACAGAATGGAGGTTGTGAAGTCATAGAATGGAGGTGTGTGAAGTCATAGAATGGATGTTTCTGAAGGAAAAATGAAGGTGTGTGAAGTCATAGAATGGAGGTGTGTGAAGTCAGAGAATGGAGGTGTGTGAAGTAAGAATGGAGGTGGGTAGTCATAGATTGGAGGTGGGTGACATCATAGAAAGGAGGTGTGGTAAGTCATAGAATGGAGGAGTGTGAAGTCATAGAGTGCAGGTGAGTGAAGTCACAGATTCGAGGTCTGTGAAGTCATAGAATGGAGGTGTGTGATGTCAGAATGGAGGTGTGCGAAGTCATAGAATAGAGGTGTGTGGTGTAAGAATAGAGGTGTGTGAAGTCATAGGTGGAGTTGTGTCAAGTCATAGTATGGAGGTGTGTGAAACCATAGAGTGGAGTTTTGTGAAGTAACAGAATGAGGCTGTGTGAATTCAGAATGGAGGTGTGTGAAGTAATAGAATGGAGGTGTGTGAAGTCAAAATGGATGTGAGAAGTCATAGAATGGAGGTGTGTGAAATCATAGAATGAGGGTGTGTGAGGTCATAGTATGCAGGTGTGTGAAGTCACAGCATGGAGGTGTGGGAAGTCATAAAATGGAGGTGGGTGAAGTCATAGAAAGGAGGTGTGGGAAGTCATAGAATGGAGGAGTGTGAAGTCATAGAGTGCAGGTGAGTGAAGTCACATATTCGAGGTCTGTGAAGTCATAGAATGGAGGTGTGTGAAGTCAGAATGGAGGTGTGTGAAGTCATAGAATGGAGGTGTGCGAACTCATAGAATGGAGGTGTGTGACGTCACAATGGAAGTGTGTGAAGTCATAGAATGGAGTTGTGTGAAGTCACAGAATGGAGGTGTGTGAAGTCATAGAATGGAGGTATGTGAAGTACAGAATGGAGGTGTGTAAAGTCATAGAATGGAGGTGTGTGAAGTTATAGAATTGATGTTTGTAAAGTAAGAATGGAGGTGTGTGAAGTCAAAGAATGGAGCTGTGTGAAGTCAGAATGGAGGTGTGTGAAGTCACAGAATGGAGGCGTGTGAAGTCACAGAATGGAGGTGTGTGAAGTCATAGAATGGAGGTGTGTGAAGTCACAGAATGGAGGTTTGCGAAGTCATAGAATGGAGGTGTGTGAAGACAAAATTGTGGTGTGTGAACTCATAGAATAGAAGTGTGTGAACTAATAGAATGGAGGTGTGTGAAGTCGTGGAATGGAGGTGTGTTAAGTCAAAGAATGGAGGTGTGTGAAGTCAAACAATGGTGGTGTGTGAAGTCACATAATGGAGGTGTGTGAAGTCACAGAATGGAAGTGTGTGAAGTCAAAACGGAGGTGTGTGAACTCAAAGAATGGAGGTGTGTGAAGTCACAGAATGGAGGTGTGTGAAATCAAAATGGTGATGTGTGAAGTCACAAATGGAAGTGTGTGAAGTCACAGAATGTAGGTGTGTGAAGTCAAAATGGAGGTGTGTGAAGTCAAAGAATGGACGTGTGTGAACTCATAGAATGGAGGTGTGTGGAGTCATAGAATGGAGGTGTGTGAAGTCATGGAACGGAGGTTCGTGAAGTCAAACACTGGAAGTGTGGGAAGGTACAGAAAGAAGATGCGTGAAGTCATAGAATGGAGGTGAGTGAAGTCAGAATGCAGGTGTGGGAAGTCATAGAATGGAGGTGTGTGAAGTCATAGAATGGAGGTGGGTGAAGTCATAGAATGGAATTGTGTGAAGTCATAGAATGGAGGTGTGTGGAGTCACAGAATGGAGAGTATCAGGTCATAGAATGGAGGTGTGTGAAGTGACAGAATTGACGTGTTTGAAGTCATATATTGGAGGTGTGTGAAGTCAAAATGGATGTGTGAAATCATAGAATGGAGGTGTGTGAAATCATTGAATGAGGGTGTGTGAGGTCATAGAATGGAGGTGTGTGAAGTCACAGAATGGAGGTGTGTGAAGTCATAAAATGGAGGTGGGTGAAGTCATAGAAAGGAGGTGTGGCAATTCATAGAATGGAGGAGTGTGAAGTCTTAGAGTGGAGGTGAATGAAGTCACATATTCGATGTCTGTGAAGTCATAGAATGGAGGTGTGTGAAGTCAGAATGGAGGTGTGTGAAGTCATAGAATGGAGGTGTGTGAACTCATAGAATGGAGGTGTGTGATGTCACAATGGAAGTGTGTGAAGTCATAGAATGGAGGTGTGTGAAGTCACAGAATGGAGGTGTGAGAAGTCAAAATGGAGGTGTGTGACGTCATAACATGGAGGTGTGTGAAGTCATAGAATGTAGGTGTGTGAAATCATAGAATGGAGGTTTGTGAAGTCACAGAATGGAGGTGTGTGAACTCAGAATGGAGGTGTGGGAAGTCACAGAATGGAGGTGTGTGAAGTCATAGCATGGAGGTATGTGAAATCATAGAATGAAAGTGTGTGAAGTCATAGAAGGGAGGTGTGTGAAATCACAGAATTGAGGTGTTTGAAGTCATATATTAGAGGTGTGTGAAATCAAAATGGATGTTTGAAGTCATAGAATGCAGGTCTGTGAAATCATAGAATGAGGGTGTGTGAGGTCATAGAATGGATGTGTGTGAAGTCACAGAATGGAGGTGTGTGAAGTTATAAAATGGAGGTGTGTGAAGTCATAGTATGGAAGTGTGTGAAGTCACACAATGGAGTTTTGTGAAATCACAAACTGGAGGTGTGTGAAGTCACAGAATGGAGGTGTGTCAACTCAGAATTTAGGTGTGTGAAGTCAAAGAATGGAGGTGTGTGAAGTCATAGAATGCAGGTGTGTGAAGTCATAGAATGGAGGTGTGTGAAGTCAGAATGGATGTGTGTGAAGTCACAGAATTGAGGTGTGTGAACACAGAATGGAGGTGTGTGAAGTCAAAGAATGGAAGTGTGTGAAGTCATAGAATGGAGGTGTGTTAAGTCATAGAATGGAGGTGTGTGAAATCAGAATGGAGATGTGTGAACTCACCGAATGGAGGTTTGTGAAGTCATAGAATGGAGGTGTGTGAAGTCATACAATGTATGATTGTGAAGTAAGAATGAAGGTGTGTGAAGTCATAGAATGGAGGTGTGTGAAGTCACAGAATGGAGGTGTGTGAAGTCATAGAATGGAGGTGTGTGAAGTCATAGAATGGAGGTGTGTGAAGTCATATAATGGAGGTGTGTGAAGTCACAGAATGGATGTGTGTGAAGTCAATATGGAGGTATGAAGTCATAGAATGGAGGTGGGTGAAATCATAGAATGGAGGTGTGTGAAATCATACAATGGAGTTGTGTGAAGTCACAGAATGGAGGTGTGTGACGTCACAGAATGGAGTTGTGTGAACTCAGAATGGAGGTGTGTAAAGTCACAGAATGGAGGTGTGTGAAGGCATAAAATGGAAGTGTGTGAAGTCCTAGAATAGAGGTGTGTGGAGTCACAGAATGGAGGGTATGAAGTCATAGAATGCAGGTGTGTGAAGTCACAGAATTGAGGTGTTTGAAGTCATATATTGGAGGTGTGTGAAGTCAAAATGGATGTGTGAAGTCATAGAATGGAGGTCTGTGAAGTCAGAATGGTGTGAAGTCATAGAATGGAGGTGGGTGAAGTCATAGAATGGAATTGTGTGAAGTCTTAGAATGGAGGTGCGTGGAGTCACAGAATGGAGGGTATGAGGTCATAGAATGGAGGTGTGTGAAGTCACAGAATTGAGGTGTTTGAAGTCATATATTGGAGGTGTGTGAAGTCAAAATGGATGTGTGGAGTCATAGAATGGAGGTGTGTGAAGTAATAAAATGGAGGTGGGTGAAGTCATAGAAAGGAGGTGTGGTAATTCATCGAATGGAGGAGTGTGAAGTCATAGAGTGGAGGTGAGTGAAGTCACATATTCGAGGTCTGTGAAGTCATAGAAGGTAGGTGTGTGAACTCATAGAATGGAGGTGTGTGATGTCACAATGGAAGTGTGTGAAGTCATAGAATGGAGGTGTGTGAAATCACAGAACTGAGGTGTTTGAAGTCATATATTAGAGGTGTGTGAAGTCAAAATGGATGTTTGAAGTCATAGAATGGAGGTCTGTGAAATCATAGAATGAGGGTGTGTGAGGTCATAGAATGGAGGTGTGTGATGTCAGAATGGAAGTGTGTGAAGTCATAGAATGGAAGTGTGTGAAGTCATAGAATGGCGGTGTGTGATGTCAGAATGGAGGTGTGCGAAGTCCTAGAATAGAGGTGTGTGATGTCAGAATGGAGGTGTGTGAAGTCATAGATGGAGTTGTGTCAAGTCATAGTATGGAGGTGTGTGAAACCATAGAATGGAGTTTTGTGAAGTCACAGAATGAGGCTTTGTGAATTCAGAATGGAGGTGTGTGAAGTAATAGAATGGAGGTGTGTGAAGTCAAAATGGATGTGTGAAGTCATAGAATGGCGGTGTGTGAAATCATAGAATGAGGGTGTGTGAGGTCATAGAATGGAGGTGTGTGAAGTGACAGAATGGAGGTGTGTGAAGTCAAAATGGATGTGTGAAGTCATAGAATGGAGGTGTGTGAAATCATAGAATGAGGGTGTGTGAGGTCATAGAATGGAGGTGTGTGAAGTGACAGAATGGAGGTGTGTGAAGTCATAAAATGGAGGTGGGTGAAGTCATAGAAAGGAGTTGTGGGAAGTCATAGAATGGAGGTGTGTGAACTCATAGAGTGGAGGTGAGTGAAGTCATATATTCGAGGTCTGTGAAGTCATAGAATGGAGTTGTGTGAAGTCAGAATGGAGGTGTGTGAAGTCATAGAATGGAGGTGTGTGAACTCATAGAATGGAGGTGTGTGACGTCACAATGGAAGTGTGTGAAGTCATAGAATGGAGGTGTGTGAAGTCACAGAATGGAGGTGTGTGAAGTCATAGAATGGAGGTATGTGAAGTTACAGAATGGAGGTGTGTAAAGTCATAGAATGCAGGTGTGTGAAGTTATAGAATGGATGTTTGTAAAGTAAGAATGGAGGTGTGTGAAGTCAAAGAATGGAGCTGTGTGAAGTCAGAATGGAGGTGTGTGAAGTCACAGAATGGAGGTGTGTGAAGTCACAGAATGGAGGTGTGTGAAGTCATAGAATGGAGGTATGTGAAGTCACAGAATGGAGGTGTGTAAAGTCATAGAATGGAGATGTGTGAAGTTTTAGAATGGATGTTTGTAAAGTAAGAATGGTGGTGTGTGAAGTCATAGAATGGAGCTGTGTGAAGTCAGAATGGAGGTGTGTGAAGTCACAGAATGGAGGTGTGTGAAGTCACAGAATGGAAGTGTGTGAAGTCATAGAATTGAGGTGTGTGAAGTCAGAATGGAGGTGTGTGAAGTCACCGAATGGAGGTGTGTGAACTCCGAATGGAGGTGTGTGAAGTCACAGAATGGAGGTTTGCGAAGTCATAGAATGGAGGTGTATGAAGACAAAATTGTGGTGTGTGAACTCATAGAATGGATGTGTGTGAACTAATAGAATGGAGGTGTGTGAAGTCGTGGAATGGAGGTGTGTGAAGTCAAAGATTGGAGGTGTGTGAAGCCAAACAATGGTGGTGTGTGAAGTCACATAATGGAGGTGTGTGAAGTCACAGAATGGAAGTGTGTGAAGTCAAAACGGAGGTGTGTGAACTCAAAGAACGGAGGTGTGTGATGTCACAGTGGAAGTGTGTGAAGTCATAGAATGGAGGTGTGTGAAGTCACAGAATGGAGGTGTGAGAAGTCAAAATGGAGGTGTGTGACGTCATAAAATGGAGGTGTGTGAAGTCATAGAATGGAGGTGTGTGAAATCATAGAATGGAGGTTTGTGAAGTCACAGAATGGAGGTATGTGAACTCAGAATGGAGGTGTGTGAAGTCACAGAATGGAGGTGTGTGAAGTCATAGCATAGAGGTATGTGAAATCATAGAATAGAAGTGTGTGAAGTCATAGAATGGAGGTGTGTGAAATCACAGAATTGAGGTGTTTGAAGTCATATGTTAGATGTGTGTGAAGTCAAAATGGATGTCTGAAGTCATAGAATGGAGGTCTGCGAAATCATAGAAGGAGGGTGTGTGAGGTCACAGAATGGAGGTGTGTGAACTCAGAATGGAGGTTTGTGAAGTCACAGAATGGAGGTGTGTGAAGTCATAGAATGGAAGTGTGTGAAGTCATAGAATGTAGGTGTGTGAAGTCAGAATGGAGATGTGTGACGTCACCGAATGGAGTTGTGTCAACTCAGAAAGGAGGTGTGTGAAGTCACAGAATGGAGGTTTGTGAAGTCATAGAATGGACGTGTGTGAAGTCATGGAATGGATGTTTCTGAAGGAAAAATGAAGGTGTGTGAAGTCAAAGAATGGAGGTGTGTGAAGTCAGAGAATGGAGGTGTGTGAAGTCAGAATGGAGGTGGGTAGTCATAGATTGGAGGTGGGTGACGTCATAGAAAGGAGGTGTGGTAAGTCATAGAATGGAGCAGTGTGAAGTCATAGAGTGCAGGTGAGCGAAGTCACAGATTCGAGGTCTGTGAAATCATAGAATGGAGGTGTGTGATGTCAGAATGGAGGTGTGCGAAGTCATAGAATAGAGGTGTGTGATGTCAGAATGGAGGTGTGTGAAGTCATAGATGGAGTTGTGTGAAGTCGTAGTATGGAGGTGTGTGAAACCATAGAATGGAGTTTTGTGAAGTCACACAATGGAGCTGTGTGAATTCAGAATGGAGGTGTGTGAAGTAATAGAATGGAGGTGTGTGACGTCACAATGGAAGTGTGTGAAGTCATAGAATGGATGTTTGTAAAGTAAGAATGGAGTTGTGTGAATTCATAGAATGGAGCTGTGTGAAGTCAGAATGGAGGTGTGTGAAGTCACAGAATGGAGGTGTGTGAAGTCACAGAATGGAGGTGTGTGAAGTCACAGAATGGAAGTGTGTGAAGTCATAGAATTGAGGTGTGTGAAGTCAGAATGGAGGTGTGTGAAGTCACCGAATGCAAGTTTGTGAACTCCGAATGGAGGTGTGTGAAGTCACAGAATGGAGGTTTGCGAAGTCATAGAATGGAGGTGTGTGAAGAAATATTGTGGTGTGTGAACTCATAGAATGGATGTGTGTGAACTAATAGAATGGAGGTGTGTGAAGTCGTGGAATGGAGGTGTTTGAAGTCAAAGAATGGAGGTGTGTGAAGTCAACAATGGTGGTGTGTGAAGTCACAGAATGGAGGTATGTGAAGTCACAGAATGGAAGTGTGTGAAGTCAAAACGGAGGTGTGTGAACTCAAAGAATGGAGGTGTGTGAAGTCACAGAATGGAGGTGTGTGAAATCAAAATGGTGGTGTGTGAAGTCACAAATGGAGGTGTGTGAAGTCAGAGTATGTAGGTGTGTGAAGTAAAAATGGAGGTGTGTGAAGTCAAAGAATGGAGGTGTGTGAACTCATAGAATGGAGGTGTGTGAAGTCATGGAATGGAGGTTTGTGAAGTGAAATATTGGAAGTGTGGGAAGTTACAGAAAGAAGATGTGTGAAGTCATAGAATGGAGGTGTGTGAAGTCAGAATGCAGGTGTGGGAAGTCATAGAATGGAGGTGTGTGAAGTCATAGAATGGAGGTGTGTGAAGTCATGGAATGGAAGTGTGTGAAGTCATAGAATGGAGGTATGTGATGTCACAGAATGGAGGTGTGTGAAGTCATATATTGGAATTGTGTGAAGTCATAGAATGGAGGTGTGTGAAGTCACAGAATGGAGGTGTGTGACATCACAGAATGGAGGAGTGTGAACTCACAATGGAGGTGTGTAAAGTCACAGAATGGAGGTGTGTGAAGTCATAGAATGGAAGAGTGTGAAGTCATAGAATGGAGGTGTGTGAAGTCAGAATGGAGGTGTGTGAAGTCACCGAATGGAGGTGTGTGAACACCGAATGAAGGTGTGCGCAATCACAGAATGGAGGTTTGCGAAGTCATAGAATGGAGGTGTGTGAAGACAAAATTGTGGTGTGTGAACTCAGAGAATGGAAGTGTGTGAACTAATAGAATGGAGGTGTGTGACGTCGTGGAATGGAGGTGTGTGAAGTCAAAGAATGGAGGTGTGTGAAGTCAAACAATGGTGGTGTGTGAAGTCACATAATGGAGGTGTGTGAAGTCACAGAATGGAAGTGTGTGAAGTCAAAACGGAGGTGTGTGAACTCAAAGAATGGAGGTGTGTGAAGTCACAGAATGGAGGTGTGTGAAATCAAAATGGTGGTGTGTGAAGTCACAAATGGAGGTGTGTGAAGTCACAGAATGTAGGTGTGTGAAGACAAAATGCAGGTGTGTGAAGTCAAAGAATGGAGGTGTGTGAACTCATAGAATGTAGGTGTGTGAAGTCATGGAATGGAGGTTCGTGAAGTCAAACATTGGAAGTGTGGGAAGTTACAGAAAGAAGATGCGTGAAGTCAAAGAATGGAGGTGTGTGAAGTCAGAATGCAGGTGTGGGAAGTCATAGAATTGAGGTGTGTAAAATCATAGAATGGAGGTATGTGATGTCACAGAATGGAGGTGTGTGAAGTCAGAATGGTGTGAAGTCATAGAATGGAATTGTGTGAAGTCTTAGAATGGAGGTGTGTGGAGTCACAGAATGGAGGGGATGAGGTCATAGAATGGAGGTGTGTGAAGTGACACAATTGAGGTGTTTGAAGTCATATATTGGAGGTGTGTGAAGTCAAAATGGATGTGTGAAGTCATAGAATGGAGGTGTGTGAAATCATGGAATGAGGGTGTGTGAGGTCATAGAATGGAGGTGTGTGAAGTCACAGAATGGAGGTGTGTGAAGTCATAAAATGGAGGTGGGTGAAGTCATAGAATGGAGGTGTGTGAAATCATAGAATGGAGGTTTGTGAAGTCATACAGTGGAGGTGAGTGAAGTCACATATTCGAGGTCTGTGAAGTCATAGAATGCAGGTGTGTGAAGTCAGAATGGAGGTGTGTGAAGTCACAGAATGGAGGTGTGTGAACTCATAGAATGGAGGTGTGTGATGTCACAATGGAAGTGTGTGAAGTCATAGAATGGAGGTGTGTGAAGTCACAGAATGGAGGTATGAGAAGTCAAAATGGAGGTGTGTGACGTCATAAAATGGAGGTGTGTGAAGTCATAGAATGGAGGTGTGTGAAATCATAGAATGGAGGTTTGTGAAGTCACAGAATGGAGGTGTGTGAACTCAGAATGGAGGTGTGTGAAGTCACAGAATGGAGGTGTGTGAAGTCATAGCATGGAGGTATGTGAAATCATAGAATGGAAGTGTGTGAAGTCATAGAATGGACGTGTGTGAAATCACAGAATTGAGGTGTTTGAAGTCATATATTAGAGGTTTGTGAAGTCAAAATGGATTTTTGAAGTCATAGAATGGAGGTCTGTGAAATCATAGAATGAGGGTGTGTGAGGTCATAGAATGGAGGTGTGTGAAGTCACAGAATGGAGGTGTGTGAAGTTATAAAATGGAGGTATGTGAAGTCATAGAATGGAAGTGTGTGAATCACACAATGGAGGTGTGTGAAGTCACAGACTGGAGGTGTGTGAAGTCACAGAATGGAGGTGTGTGAACTCAGAATGGAGGTTTGTGAAGTCACAGAATGGAGGTGTGTGAAGTCATAGAATGGAAGTGTGTGAAGTCATAGAATGGAGGTGTGTGAAGTCAGAATGGAGATGTGTGACGTCACCGAATGGAGTTTTGTCAACTCAGAATGGAGGTGTGTGAAGTCACAGAATGGAGGTTTGTGACGTCATAGAATGGAGGTGTGTGAAGTCATAGAATGGATGTTTCTGAAGGAAAAATGAAGGTGTGTGAAGTCATAGAATGGAGGTGTGTGAAGTCAGAGAATGGAGGTGTGTGAAATCAGAATGGAGGTGGGTAATCATAGATTGGAGGTGGGTGACGTCATAGAAAGGAGGTGTGGTAAGTCATAGAATGGAGGAGTGAGAAGTCATAGAGTGCAGGTGAGAGAAGTCACAGATTCGAGGTCTGTGAAGTCATAGAATGGAGGTGTGTGATGTCAGAATGGAGGTGTGCGAAGTCATAGAAGAGAGGTGTGTGATGTCAAAATGGAGGTGTTTGAAGTCATAGATGGAGTTTTGTCAAGTCATAGTATGGAGGTGTGTGAAACCATAGAATGGAGTTTTGTGAAGTCACAGAATGAGGCTTTGTGAATTCAGAATGGAGGTGTGTGAAGTAATAGAATGGAGGTGTGTGAAGTCAAAATGGATGTGTGAAGTTATAGAATGGAGGTGTGTTAAATCATAGAATGAGGGTGTGTGAGGTCATAGAATGGAGGTGTGTGAAGTCACAGAATGGAGGTGTGTGAAGTCATAAAATGGAGGTGGGTGAAGTCATAGAAAGGAGGTGTGGGAAGTCATAGAATGGAGGTGTGTGAAGTCATAGAGTGGAGGTGAGTGAAGTCACATATTCGAGGTCTGTGAAGTCATAGAATGGAGGTGTGTGAAGTCAGAATGGAGGTGTGTGAAGTCATAGAATGGAGGTGTGTGAACTCATAGAATGGAGGTGTGTGAAGTCACAGAATGGAGGTGTGTGAAGTCATAGAATGGAGGTATGTGAAGTCACAGAATGGAGGTGTGTGAAGTCATAGAATGGAGGTGTGTGAAGTTATAGAATGGATGTTTGTAAAGTAAGAATGGAGGTGTGTGACGTCAAAGAATGGAGCTGTGTGAAGTCAGAATGGAGGTGTGTGAAGTCACAGAATGGAGGTGTGTGAAGTCACAGAATGGAGGTGTGTGAAGTCATAGAATGGAGGTATGTGAAATCACAGAATGGAGGTGTGTAAAGTCATAGAATGGAGGTGTGTGAAGTTATAGAATGGATGTTTGTAAAGTAAGAATGGAGGTGTGTGAAGTCATAGAATGGAGCTGTGTGAAGTCAGAATGGAGGTGTGTGAAGTCACAGAATGGAGGTGTGTGAAGTCACAGAATGGAAGTGTGTGAAGTCATAGAATTGAGGTGTGTGAAGTCAGAATGGAGGTGTGTGAAGACACTGAATGGAGGTGTGTGAACTCCGAATGGAGGTGTGTGAAGTCATAGAATGGAGGTGTGTGAAGACAAAATTGTGGTGTGTGAACTCATAGAATGGATGTGTGTGAACTAATAGAATGGAGGTGTGTGAAGTCGTGGAATGGAGGTGTGTGAAGTCAAAGAATGGAGGTGTGTGAAGTCAAACAATGGTGGTGTGTGAAGTCACATAATGGAGGTGTGTGAAGTCAAAGAATGGAAGTGTGTGAACTCAAAACGGAGGTGAGTGAACTCAAAGAACGGAGGTGTGTGAAGTCACATAATGCAGGTGTGTGAAGTCACAGAATGTAGGTGTGTGAAGTCAAAATGGAGGTGTGTGAAGTCAAAGAATGGAGGTGTGTGAGCTCATAGAATGAAGGTGTGTGAAGTCATGGAATGGAGGTTTGTGAAGTCAAACATTGGAAGTGTAGGAAGTTACAGAAAGAAGATGTGTGAAGTCATAGAATGGAGGTGTGTGAAGTCAGAATGCAGGTGTGGGAAGTCATAGAATGGAGGTGTGTGAAGTCATAGAATGGAGGTGTGTGAAGTCATAGAATGGAAGTGTGTGAAGTCATAGAATGGAGGTGTGTGATGTCACAGAATGGAGGTGTGTGAAGTCAGAATGGAGGTGTGAAGTCATAGAATGGAGGTGGGTGAAGTCATAGAATGGAATGGTGTGAAGTCATAGAATGGAGGTGTGTGAAGTCACAGAATGGAGATGTGTGACATCACAGAATGGAGGAGTGTGAACTCACAATGGAGGTGTGTAAAGTCACAGAATGGAGGTGTGTGAAGTCATAGAATGGAAGTGTGTGAAGACATAGAATGGAGGTGTGTGGAGTCACAGAATGGAGGGTATGAGGTCATAGAATGGAGGTGTGTGAAGTGACAGAATTGAAGTGTTTCATGTCATATATTGGAGGTGAGTGAAGTCAAAATGGATGTGTGAAGTCATAGAATGGAGGTGTGTGAAATCATAGATTGAGGGTGTATGAGGTCATAGAATGGAGGTGTGTGAATTCACAGAATGGAGGTGTGTGAAGTCATAAAATGGAGGTGGGTGAAGTCATAGAAAGGAGGTGTGGGAAGTCAGAAGGGAGGTGTGTGAAGTCATAGAATGGAGGTGTGTGAACTCATAGAATGGAGGTGTGTGATGTCACAATGGAAGTGTGTGAAGTCATAGAATGGAGGTGTGTGAAGTCACAGAATGGAGGTGTGAAAAGTCAAAATGGAGGTGTGTGACGTCATAAAATGGAGGTGTGTGAAGTCATAGAATTGAGGTGTGTGAAATCATAGAATCGAGGTTTGTCAAGTCACAGAATGGAGGTGTGTGAACTCAGAATGGAGGTGTGTGAAGTCACAGAATGGAGGTTTGTGAAGTCATAGCATGGAGGTATGTGAAATCATAGAATGGAAGTGTGTCAAGTCATAGAATGGAGGTGTGTGAAATCACAGAACTGAGGTGTTTGAAGTCATATGTTAGAGGTGTGTGAAGTCAAAATGGATGTCTGAAGTCATAGAATGGAGGTCTGTGAAATCATAGAATGAGGGTGTGTGAGGTCATAAAATGGAGTTGTGTGAAGACACAGAATGGAAGTGTGTGAAGTCACACAATGGAGGTGTGTGAAGTCACAGAATGGAGGTGTGTGAAGTCACAGAATGGACGTGTGTGAACTCAGAATGGAGGTTTGTGAAGTCACAGAATGGAGGTGTGTGAAGTCATAGAATGGAAGTGTGTGAAGTCATAGAATGGAGGTGTTTCAAGTCAGAATGGAGATGTGTGACGTCACCGAATGGAGTTGTGTCAACTCAGAATGGAGATGTGTGAAGTCACAGAATGGAGGTTTGTGAAGTCATAGAATGGACGTGTGTGAAGTCATAGAATGGATGTTTCTGAAGGAAAAATGAAGGTGTGTGAAGTCAAAGAATGGAGGTGTGTGAAGTCAGAGAATGGAGGTGTGTGAAGTCAGAATGGAGGTGGGTAGTCATAGATTGGAGGTGGGTGACATCATAGAAAGGAGGTGTGGTAAGTCATAGAATGGAGCAGTGTGAAGTCATAGAGTGCAGGTGAGTGAAGTCACAGATTCGATGTCTGTGAAGTCATAGAATGGAGGTGTGTGATGTCAGAATGGAGGTGTGCGAAGTCAAAGCATAGAGGTGTGTGATGTCAGAATGGAGGTGTGTGAAGTCATAGATGGAGTTGTGTGAAGTCGTAGTATGGAGGTGTGTGAAACCATAGAATGGAGTTTTGTGAAGTCACACAATGGAGCTGTGTGAATTCAGACTGGAGGTGTGTGAAGTAATAGATTGGAGGTGTGTGACGTCACAATGGAAGTGTGTGAAGTCATAGAATGGAGGTGTGTGAAGTCACAGAATGGAGGTGTGTGAAGTCATAGAATGGAGGTATGTGAAGTCACAGAATGGAGGTGTGTGAAGTCATAGAATGGAGGTGTGTGAAGTTATAGAATGGATGTTTGTAAAGTAAGAATGGAGGTGTGTGAATTCATAGAATGGAGCTGTGTGAAGTCAGAATGGAGGTGTGTGAAGTCACAGAATGGAGGTGTGTGAAGTCACAGAATGGAGGTGTGTGAAGTCACAGAATGGAAGTGTGTGAAGTCATAGAATTGAGGTGTGTGAAGTCAGAATGGAGGTGTGTGAAGTCACCGAATGCAGGTGTGTGAACTCCGAATGGAGGTGTGTGAAGTCACAGAATGGAGGTTTGTGAAGTCATAGAATGGAGGTGTGTGAAGAAATATTGTGGTGTGTGAACTCATAGAATGGATGTGTGTGAACTAACAGAATGGAGGTGTGTGAAGTCGTGGAATGGAGGTGTTTGAAGTCAAAGAATGGTGGTGTGTGAAGTCACAGAATGGAGGTGTGTGAAGTCACAGAATGGAAGTGTGTGAACTCAAAACGGAGGTGTGTGAACTCAAAGAATGGAGGTGTGTGAAGTCACAGAATGGAGGTGTGTGAAATCAAAATGGTGGTGTGTGAAGTCACAAATTGAGGAGGGTGAAGTCACAGAATGTAGGTGTGTGAAGTCAAAATGGAGGTGTGTGAAGTCAAAGAATGGAGGTGTGTGAACTCATAGAATGGAGGTGTGTGAAGTCATGGAATGGAGGTTTGTGAAGTGAAATATTGGAAGTGTGGGAAGTTACAGAAAGAAGATGTGTGAAATCATAGAATAGAGGTGTGTGAGGTCAGAATGCAGGTGTGGGAAGTCATAGAATGGAGGTGTGTGAAGTCATAGAATGGAGGTGTGTGAAGTCATAGAATGGAAGTGTGTGAAGTCATAGAATGGAGGTGTGTGATGTCACAGAATGGAGGTGTGGGAAGTCATAGAATGGAATTGTGTGAAGTCATAGAATGGAGGTGTGTGAAATCACAGAACTGAGGTGTTTGAAGTCATATGTTAGAGGTGTGTGAAGTCAAAATGGATGTCTGAAGTCATAGAATGGAGGTCTGTGAAATCATAGAATGAGGGTGTGTGAGGTCATAAAATGGAGTTGTGTGAAGACACAGAATGGAAGTGTGTGAAGTCACACAATGGAGGTGTGTGAAGTCACAGAATGGAGGTGTGTGAAGTCACAGAATGGACGTGTGTGAACTCAGAATGGAGGTTTGTGAAGTCACAGAATGGAGGTGTGTGAAGTCATAGAATGGAAGTGTGTGAAGTCATAGAATGGAGGTGTTTGAAGTCAGAATGGAGATGTGTGACGTCACCGAATGGAGTTGTGTCAACTCAGAATGGAGGTGTGTGAAGTCACAGAATGGAGGTTTGTGAAGTCATAGAATGGACGTGTGTGAAGTCATAGAATGGATGTTTCTGAAGGAAAAACTGAAGGTGTGTGAAGTCAAAGAATGGAGGTGTGTGAAGTCAGAGAATGGAGGTGTGTGAAGTCAGAATGGAGGTGGGTAGTCATAGATTGGAGGTGGGTGACATCATAGAAAGGAGGTGTGGTAAGTCATAGAATGGAGCAGTGTGAAGTCATAGAGTGCAGGTGAGTGAAGTCACAGATTCGATGTCTGTGAAGTCATAGAATGGAGGTGTGTGATGTCAGAATGGAGGTGTGCAGAGTCAAAGCATAGAGGTGTGTGAAGTCACAGAATGGAGGTGTGTGAAGTCATAGATGGAGTTGTGTGAAGTCGTAGTATGGAGGTGTGTGAAACCATAGAATGGAGTTTTGTGAAGTCACACAATGGAGCTGTGTGAATTCAGAATGGAGGTGTGTGAAGTATTAGAATGGAGGTGTGTGACGTCACAATGGAAGTGTGTGAAGTCACAGAATGGAGGTGTGTGAAGTCACAGAATGGAGGTGTGTGAAGTCATAGAATGGAGGTATGTGAAGTCACAGAATGGAGGTGTGTGAAGTCATAGAATGGAGGTGTGTGAAGTTATAGAATAGATGTTTGTAAAGTAAGAATGGAGGTGTGTGAATTCATAGAATGGAGCTGTGTGAAGTCAGAATGGAGGTGTGTGAAGTCACAGAATGGAGGTGTGTGAAGTCACAGAATGGAGGTGTCTGAAGTCAGAGAATGGAAGTGTGTGAAGTCATAGAATTGAGGTGTGTGAAGTCAGAATGGAGGTGTGTGAAGTCACCGAATGCAGGTGTGTGAACTCCGAATGGAGGTGTGTGAAGTCACAGAATGGAGGTTTGTGAAGTCATAGAATGGAGGTGTGTGAAGAAATATTGTGGTGTGTGAACTCATAGAATGGATGTGTGTGAACTAACAGAATGGAGGTGTGTGAAGTCGTGGAATGGAGGTGTTTGAAGTCAAAGAATGGTGGTGTGTGAAGTCACAGAATGGAGGTGTGTGAAGTCACAGAATGGAAGTGTGTGAACTCAAAACGGAGGTGTGTGAACTCAAAGAATGGAGGTGTGTGAAGTCACAGAATGGAGGTGTGTGAAATCAAAATGGTGGTGTGTAAAGTCACAAATTGAGGAGGGTGAAGTCACAGAATGTAGGTGTGTGAAGTCAAAATGGAGGTGTGTGAAGTCAAAGAATGGAGGTGTGTGAACTCATAGAATGGAGGTGTGTGAAGTCATGGAATGGAGGTTTGTGAAGTGAAATATTGGAAGTGTGGGAAGTTACAGAAAGAAGATGTGTGAAATCATAGAATAGAGGTGTGTGAGGTCAGAATGCAGGTGTGGGAAGTCATAGAATGGAGGTGTGTGAAGTCATAGAATGGAGGTGTGTGAAGTCATAGAATGGAAGTGTGTGAAGTCATAGAATGGAGGTGTGTGATGTCACAGAATGGAGGTGTGTGAAGTCATAGAATGGAATTGTGTGAAGTCATAGAATGGAGGTGTGTGAAATCACAGAACTGAGGTGTTTGAAGTCATATGTTAGAGGTTTGTGAAGTCAAAATGGATGTCTGAAGTCATAGAATGGAGGTCTGTGAAATCATAGAATGAGGGTGTGTGAGGTCATAAAATGGAGTTGTGTGAAGACACAGAATGGAAGTGTGTGAAGTCACACAATGGAGGTGTGTGAAGTCACAGAATGGAGGTGTGTGAAGTCACAGAATGGACGTGTGTGAACTCAGAATGGAGGTTTGTGAAGTCACAGAATGGAGGTGTGTGAAGTCATAGAATGGAAGTGTGTGAAGTCATAGAATGGAGGTGTTTGAAGTCAGAATGGAGATGTGTGACGTCACCGAATGGAGTTGTGTCAACTCAGAATGGAGGTGTGTGAAGTCACAGAATGGAGGTTTGTGAAGTCATAGAATGGACGTGTGTGAAGTCATAGAATGGATGTTTCTGAAGGAAAAACTGAAGGTGTGTGAAGTCAAAGAATGGAGGTGTGTGAAGTCAGAAAATGGAGGTGTGTGAAGTCAGAATGGAGGTGGGTAGTCATAGATTGGAGGTGGGTGACATCATAGAAAGGAGGTGTGGTAAGTCATAGAATGGAGCAGTGTGAAGTCATAGAGTGCAGGTGAGTGAAGTCACAGATTCGATGTCTGTGAAGTCATAGAATGGAGGTGTGTGATGTCAGAATGGAGGTGTGCAGAGTCAAAGCATAGAGGTGTGTGAAGTCACAGAATGGAGGTGTGTGAAGTCATAGATGGAGTTGTGTGAAGTCGTAGTATGGAGGTGTGTGAAACCATAGAATGGAGTTTTGTGAAGTCACACAATGGAGCTGTGTGAATTCAGAATGGAGGTTTGTGAAGTATTAGAATGGAGGTGTGTGACGTCACAATGGAAGTGTGTGAAGTCACAGAATGGAGGTGTGTGAAGTCACAGAATGGAGGTGTGTGAAGTCATAGAATGGAGGTATGTGAAGTCACAGAATGGAGGTGTGTGAAGTCATAGAATGGAGGTGTGTGAAGTCACAGAATGGAGGTGTGTGAAGTCATAGAATGGAGGTGTGTGAAGTCATAGAATGGAGGTGTGTGAAGTCATATAATGGAGGTGTGTGAAGTCACAGAATGGATGTGTGTGAAGTCAATATGGAGGTATGAAGTCATAGAATGGAGGTGGGTGAAATCATAGAATGGAGGTGTGTGAAATCATACAATGGAGTTGTGTGAAGTCACAGAATGGAGGTGTGTGACGTCACAGAATGGAGTTGTGTGAACTCAGAATGGAGGTGTGTAAAGTCACAGAATGGAGGTGTGTGAAGGCATAAAATGGAAGTGTGTGAAGTCCTAGAATAGAGGTGTGTGGAGTCACAGAATGGAGGGTATGAAGTCATAGAATGCAGGTGTGTGAAGTCACAGAATTGAGGTGTTTGAAGTCATATATTGGAGGTGTGTGAAGTCAAAATGGATGTGTGAAGTCATAGAATGGAGGTCTGTGAAGTCAGAATGGTGTGAAGTCATAGAATGGAGGTGGGTGAAGTCATAGAATGGAATTGTGTGAAGTCTTAGAATGGAGGTGCGTGGAGTCACAGAATGGAGGGTATGAGGTCATAGAATGGAGGTGTGTGAAGTCACAGAATTGAGGTGTTTGAAGTCATATATTGGAGGTGTGTGAAGTCAAAATGGATGTGTGGAGTCATAGAATGGAGGTGTGTGAAGTAATAAAATGGAGGTGGGTGAAGTCATAGAAAGGAGGTGTGGTAATTCATCGAATGGAGGAGTGTGAAGTCATAGAGTGGAGGTGAGTGAAGTCACATATTCGAGGTCTGTGAAGTCATAGAAGGTAGGTGTGTGAACTCATAGAATGGAGGTGTGTGATGTCACAATGGAAGTGTGTGAAGTCATAGAATGGAGGTGTGTGAAATCACAGAACTGAGGTGTTTGAAGTCATATATTAGAGGTGTGTGAAGTCAAAATGGATGTTTGAAGTCATAGAATGGAGGTCTGTGAAATCATAGAATGAGGGTGTGTGAGGTCATAGAATGGAGGTGTGTGATGTCAGAATGGAAGTGTGTGAAGTCATAGAATGGAAGTGTGTGAAGTCATAGAATGGCGGTGTGTGATGTCAGAATGGAGGTGTGCGAAGTCCTAGAATAGAGGTGTGTGATGTCAGAATGGAGGTGTGTGAAGTCATAGATGGAGTTGTGTCAAGTCATAGTATGGAGGTGTGTGAAACCATAGAATGGAGTTTTGTGAAGTCACAGAATGAGGCTTTGTGAATTCAGAATGGAGGTGTGTGAAGTAATAGAATGGAGGTGTGTGAAGTCAAAATGGATGTGTGAAGTCATAGAATGGCGGTGTGTGAAATCATAGAATGAGGGTGTGTGAGGTCATAGAATGGAGGTGTGTGAAGTGACAGAATGGAGGTGTGTGAAGTCAAAATGGATGTGTGAAGTCATAGAATGGAGGTGTGTGAAATCATAGAATGAGGGTGTGTGAGGTCATAGAATGGAGGTGTGTGAAGTGACAGAATGGAGGTGTGTGAAGTCATAAAATGGAGGTGGGTGAAGTCATAGAAAGGAGTTGTGGGAAGTCATAGAATGGAGGTGTGTGAACTCATAGAGTGGAGGTGAGTGAAGTCATATATTCGAGGTCTGTGAAGTCATAGAATGGAGTTGTGTGAAGTCAGAATGGAGGTGTGTGAAGTCATAGAATGGAGGTGTGTGAACTCATAGAATGGAGGTGTGTGACGTCACAATGGAAGTGTGTGAAGTCATAGAATGGAGGTGTGTGAAGTCACAGAATGGAGGTGTGTGAAGTCATAGAATGGAGGTATGTGAAGTTACAGAATGGAGGTGTGTAAAGTCATAGAATGCAGGTGTGTGAAGTTATAGAATGGATGTTTGTAAAGTAAGAATGGAGGTGTGTGAAGTCAAAGAATGGAGCTGTGTGAAGTCAGAATGGAGGTGTGTGAAGTCACAGAATGGAGGTGTGTGAAGTCACAGAATGGAGGTGTGTGAAGTCATAGAATGGAGGTATGTGAAGTCACAGAATGGAGGTGTGTAAAGTCATAGAATGGAGATGTGTGAAGTTTTAGAATGGATGTTTGTAAAGTAAGAATGGTGGTGTGTGAAGTCATAGAATGGAGCTGTGTGAAGTCAGAATGGAGGTGTGTGAAGTCACAGAATGGAGGTGTGTGAAGTCACAGAATGGAAGTGTGTGAAGTCATAGAATTGAGGTGTGTGAAGTCAGAATGGAGGTGTGTGAAGTCACCGAATGGAGGTGTGTGAACTCCGAATGGAGGTGTGTGAAGTCACAGAATGGAGGTTTGCGAAGTCATAGAATGGAGGTGTATGAAGACAAAATTGTGGTGTGTGAACTCATAGAATGGATGTGTGTGAACTAATAGAATGGAGGTGTGTGAAGTCGTGGAATGGAGGTGTGTGAAGTCAAAGATTGGAGGTGTGTGAAGCCAAACAATGGTGGTGTGTGAAGTCACATAATGGAGGTGTGTGAAGTCACAGAATGGAAGTGTGTGAAGTCAAAACGGAGGTGTGTGAACTCAAAGAACGGAGGTGTGTGATGTCACAGTGGAAGTGTGTGAAGTCATAGAATGGAGGTGTGTGAAGTCACAGAATGGAGGTGTGAGAAGTCAAAATGGAGGTGTGTGACGTCATAAAATGGAGGTGTGTGAAGTCATAGAATGGAGGTGTGTGAAATCATAGAATGGAGGTTTGTGAAGTCACAGAATGGAGGTATGTGAACTCAGAATGGAGGTGTGTGAAGTCACAGAATGGAGGTGTGTGAAGTCATAGCATAGAGGTATGTGAAATCATAGAATAGAAGTGTGTGAAGTCATAGAATGGAGGTGTGTGAAATCACAGAATTGAGGTGTTTGAAGTCATATGTTAGATGTGTGTGAAGTCAAAATGGATGTCTGAAGTCATAGAATGGAGGTCTGCGAAATCATAGAAGGAGGGTGTGTGAGGTCACAGAATGGAGGTGTGTGAACTCAGAATGGAGGTTTGTGAAGTCACAGAATGGAGGTGTGTGAAGTCATAGAATGGAAGTGTGTGAAGTCATAGAATGTAGGTGTGTGAAGTCAGAATGGAGATGTGTGACGTCACCGAATGGAGTTGTGTCAACTCAGAAAGGAGGTGTGTGAAGTCACAGAATGGAGGTTTGTGAAGTCATAGAATGGACGTGTGTGAAGTCATGGAATGGATGTTTCTGAAGGAAAAATGAAGGTGTGTGAAGTCAAAGAATGGAGGTGTGTGAAGTCAGAGAATGGAGGTGTGTGAAGTCAGAATGGAGGTGGGTAGTCATAGATTGGAGGTGGGTGACGTCATAGAAAGGAGGTGTGGTAAGTCATAGAATGGAGCAGTGTGAAGTCATAGAGTGCAGGTGAGCGAAGTCACAGATTCGAGGTCTGTGAAATCATAGAATGGAGGTGTGTGATGTCAGAATGGAGGTGTGCGAAGTCATAGAATAGAGGTGTGTGATGTCAGAATGGAGGTGTGTGAAGTCATAGATGGAGTTGTGTGAAGTCGTAGTATGGAGGTGTGTGAAACCATAGAATGGAGTTTTGTGAAGTCACACAATGGAGCTGTGTGAATTCAGAATGGAGGTGTGTGAAGTAATAGAATGGAGGTGTGTGACGTCACAATGGAAGTGTGTGAAGTCATAGAATGGATGTTTGTAAAGTAAGAATGGAGTTGTGTGAATTCATAGAATGGAGCTGTGTGAAGTCAGAATGGAGGTGTGTGAAGTCACAGAATGGAGGTGTGTGAAGTCACAGAATGGAGGTGTGTGAAGTCACAGAATGGAAGTGTGTGAAGTCATAGAACTGAGGTGTGTGAAGTCAGAATGGAGGTGTGTGAAGTCACCGAATGCAAGTTTGTGAACTCCGAATGGAGGTGTGTGAAGTCACAGAATGGAGGTTTGCGAAGTCATAGAATGGAGGTGTGTGAAGAAATATTGTGGTGTGTGAACTCATAGAATGGATGTGTGTGAACTAATAGAATGGAGGTGTGTGAAGTCGTGGAATGGAGGTGTTTGAAGTCAAAGAATGGAGGTGTGTGAAGTCAACAATGGTGGTGTGTGAAGTCACAGAATGGAGGTATGTGAAGTCACAGAATGGAAGTGTGTGAAGTCAAAACGGAGGTGTGTGAACTCAAAGAATGGAGGTGTGTGAAGTCACAGAATGGAGGTGTGTGAAATCAAAATGGTGGTGTGTGAAGTCACAAATGGAGGTGTGTGAAGTCAGAGTATGTAGGTGTGTGAAGTAAAAATGGAGGTGTGTGAAGTCAAAGAATGGAGGTGTGTGAACTCATAGAATGGAGGTGTGTGAAGTCATGGAATGGAGGTTTGTGAAGTGAAATATTGGAAGTGTGGGAAGTTACAGAAAGAAGATGTGTGAAGTCATAGAATGGAGGTGTGTGAAGTCAGAATGCAGGTGTGGGAAGTCATAGAATGGAGGTGTGTGAAGTCATAGAATGGAGGTGTGTGAAGTCATGGAATGGAAGTGTGTGAAGTCACAGAATGGAGGTATGTGATGTCACAGAATGGAGGTGTGTGAAGTCATATATTGGAATTGTGTGAAGTCATAGAATGGAGGTGTGTGAAGTCACAGAATGGAGGTGTGTGACATCACAGAATGGAGGAGTGTGAACTCACAATGGAGGTGTGTAAAGTCACAGAATGGAGGTGTGTGAAGTCATAGAATGGAAGAGTGTGAAGTCATAGAATGGAGGTGTGTGAAGTCAGAATGGAGGTGTGTGAAGTCACCGAATGGAGGTGTGTGAACACCGAATGAAGGTGTGCGCAATCACAGAATGGAGGTTTGCGAAGTCATAGAATGGAGGTGTGTGAAGACAAAATTGTGGTGTGTGAACTCAGAGAATGGAAGTGTGTGAACTAATAGAATGGAGGTGTGTGACGTCGTGGAATGGAGGTGTGTGAAGTCAAAGAATGGAGGTGTGTGAAGTCAAACAATGGTGGTGTGTGAAGTCACATAATGGAGGTGTGTGAAGTCACAGAATGGAAGTGTGTGAAGTCAAAACGGAGGTGTGTGAACTCAAAGAATGGAGGTGTGTGAAGTCACAGAATGGAGGTGTGTGAAATCAAAATGGTGGTGTGTGAAGTCACAAATGGAGGTGTGTGAAGTCACAGAATGTAGGTGTGTGAAGACAAAATGCAGGTGTGTGAAGTCAAAGAATGGAGGTGTGTGAACTCATAGAATGTAGGTGTGTGAAGTCATGGAATGGAGGTTCGTGAAGTCAAACATTGGAAGTGTGGGAAGTTACAGAAAGAAGATGCGTGAAGTCAAAGAATGGAGGTGTGTGAAGTCAGAATGCAGGTGTGGGAAGTCATAGAATTGAGGTGTGTAAAATCATAGAATGGAGGTATGTGATGTCACAGAATGGAGGTGTGTGAAGTCAGAATGGTGTGAAGTCATAGAATGGAATTGTGTGAAGTCTTAGAATGGAGGTGTGTGGAGTCACAGAATGGAGGGGATGAGGTCATAGAATGGAGGTGTGTGAAGTGACACAATTGAGGTGTTTGAAGTCATATATTGGAGGTGTGTGAAGTCAAAATGGATGTGTGAAGTCATAGAATGGAGGTGTGTGAAATCATGGAATGAGGGTGTGTGAGGTCATAGAATGGAGGTGTGTGAAGTCACAGAATGGAGGTGTGTGAAGTCATAAAATGGAGGTGGGTGAAGTCATAGAATGGAGGTGTGTGAAATCATAGAATGGAGGTTTGTGAAGTCATACAGTGGAGGTGAGTGAAGTCACATATTCGAGGTCTGTGAAGTCATAGAATGCAGGTGTGTGAAGTCAGAATGGAGGTGTGTGAAGTCACAGAATGGAGGTGTGTGAACTCATAGAATGGAGGTGTGTGATGTCACAATGGAAGTGTGTGAAGTCATAGAATGGAGGTGTGTGAAGTCACAGAATGGAGGTATGAGAAGTCAAAATGGAGGTGTGTGACGTCATAAAATGGAGGTGTGTGAAGTCATAGAATGGAGGTGTGTGAAATCATAGAATGGAGGTTTGTGAAGTCACAGAATGGAGGTGTGTGAACTCAGAATGGAGGTGTGTGAAGTCACAGAATGGAGGTGTGTGAAGTCATAGCATGGAGGTATGTGAAATCATAGAATGGAAGTGTGTGAAGTCATAGAATGGACGTGTGTGAAATCACAGAATTGAGGTGTTTGAAGTCATATATTAGAGGTTTGTGAAGTCAAAATGGATTTTTGAAGTCATAGAATGGAGGTCTGTGAAATCATAGAATGAGGGTGTGTGAGGTCATAGAATGGAGGTGTGTGAAGTCACAGAATGGAGGTGTGTGAAGTTATAAAATGGAGGTATGTGAAGTCATAGAATGGAAGTGTGTGAATCACACAATGGAGGTGTGTGAAGTCACAGACTGGAGGTGTGTGAAGTCACAGAATGGAGGTGTGTGAACTCAGAATGGAGGTTTGTGAAGTCACAGAATGGAGGTGTGTGAAGTCATAGAATGGAAGTGTGTGAAGTCATAGAATGGAGGTGTGTGAAGTCAGAATGGAGATGTGTGACGTCACCGAATGGAGTTTTGTCAACTCAGAATGGAGGTGTGTGAAGTCACAGAATGGAGGTTTGTGACGTCATAGAATGGAGGTGTGTGAAGTCATAGAATGGATGTTTCTGAAGGAAAAATGAAGGTGTGTGAAGTCATAGAATGGAGGTGTGTGAAGTCAGAGAATGGAGGTGTGTGAAATCAGAATGGAGGTGGGTAATCATAGATTGGAGGTGGGTGATGTCATAGAAAGGAGGTGTGGTAAGTCATAGAATGGAGGAGTGAGAAGTCATAGAGTGCAGGTGAGAGAAGTCACAGATTCGAGGTCTGTGAAGTCATAGAATGGAGGTGTGTGATGTCAGAATGGAGGTGTGCGAAGTCATAGAAGAGAGGTGTGTGATGTCAAAATGGAGGTGTTTGAAGTCATAGATGGAGTTTTGTCAAGTCATAGTATGGAGGTGTGTGAAACCATAGAATGGAGTTTTGTGAAGTCACAGAATGAGGCTTTGTGAATTCAGAATGGAGGTGTGTGAAGTAATAGAATGGAGGTGTGTGAAGTCAAAATGGATGTGTGAAGTTATAGAATGGAGGTGTGTTAAATCATAGAATGAGGGTGTGTGAGGTCATAGAATGGAGGTGTGTGAAGTCACAGAATGGAGGTGTGTGAAGTCATAAAATGGAGGTGGGTGAAGTCATAGAAAGGAGGTGTGGGAAGTCATAGAATGGAGGTGTGTGAAGTCATAGAGTGGAGGTGAGTGAAGTCACATATTCGAGGTCTGTGAAGTCATAGAATGGAGGTGTGTGAAGTCAGAATGGAGGTGTGTGAAGTCATAGAATGGAGGTGTGTGAACTCATAGAATGGAGGTGTGTGAAGTCACAGAATGGAGGTGTGTGAAGTCATAGAATGGAGGTATGTGAAGTCACAGAATGGAGGTGTGTGAAGTCATAGAATGGAGGTGTGTGAAGTTATAGAATGGATGTTTGTAAAGTAAGAATGGAGGTGTGTGACGTCAAAGAATGGAGCTGTGTGAAGTCAGAATGGAGGTGTGTGAAGTCACAGAATGGAGGTGTGTGAAGTCACAGAATGGAGGTGTGTGAAGTCATAGAATGGAGGTATGTGAAATCACAGAATGGAGGTGTGTAAAGTCATAGAATGGAGGTGTGTGAAGTTATAGAATGGATGTTTGTAAAGTAAGAATGGAGGTGTGTGAAGTCATAGAATGGAGCTGTGTGAAGTCAGAATGGAGGTGTGTGAAGTCACAGAATGGAGGTGTGTGAAGTCACAGAATGGAAGTGTGTGAAGTCATAGAATTGAGGTGTGTGAAGTCAGAATGGAGGTGTGTGAAGACACTGAATGGAGGTGTGTGAACTCCGAATGGAGGTGTGTGAAGTCATAGAATGGAGGTGTGTGAAGACAAAATTGTGGTGTGTGAACTCATAGAATGGATGTGTGTGAACTAATAGAATGGAGGTGTGTGAAGTCGTGGAATGGAGGTGTGTGAAGTCAAAGAATGGAGGTGTGTGAAGTCAAACAATGGTGGTGTGTGAAGTCACATAATGGAGGTGTGTGAAGTCAAAGAATGGAAGTGTGTGAACTCAAAACGGAGGTGAGTGAACTCAAAGAACGGAGGTGTGTGAAGTCACATAATGCAGGTGTGTGAAGTCACAGAATGTAGGTGTGTGAAGTCAAAATGGAGGTGTGTGAAGTCAAAGAATGGAGGTGTGTGAGCTCATAGAATGAAGGTGTGTGAAGTCATGGAATGGAGGTTTGTGAAGTCAAACATTGGAAGTGTAGGAAGTTACAGAAAGAAGATGTGTGAAGTCATAGAATGGAGGTGTGTGAAGTCAGAATGCAGGTGTGGGAAGTCATAGAATGGAGGTGTGTGAAGTCATAGAATGGAGGTGTGTGAAGTCATAGAATGGAAGTGTGTGAAGTCATAGAATGGAGGTGTGTGATGTCACAGAATGGAGGTGTGTGAAGTCAGAATGGAGGTGTGAAGTCATAGAATGGAGGTGGGTGAAGTCATAGAATGGAATGGTGTGAAGTCATAGAATGGAGGTGTGTGAAGTCACAGAATGGAGATGTGTGACATCACAGAATGGAGGAGTGTGAACTCACAATGGAGGTGTGTAAAGTCACAGAATGGAGGTGTGTGAAGTCATAGAATGGAAGTGTGTGAAGACATAGAATGGAGGTGTGTGGAGTCACAGAATGGAGGGTATGAGGTCATAGAATGGAGGTGTGTGAAGTGACAGAATTGAAGTGTTTCATGTCATATATTGGAGGTGAGTGAAGTCAAAATGGATGTGTGAAGTCATAGAATGGAGGTGTGTGAAATCATAGATTGAGGGTGTATGAGGTCATAGAATGGAGGTGTGTGAATTCACAGAATGGAGGTGTGTGAAGTCATAAAATGGAGGTGGGTGAAGTCATAGAAAGGAGGTGTGGGAAGTCAGAAGGGAGGTGTGTGAAGTCATAGAATGGAGGTGTGTGAACTCATAGAATGGAGGTGTGTGATGTCACAATGGAAGTGTGTGAAGTCATAGAATGGAGGTGTGTGAAGTCACAGAATGGAGGTGTGAAAAGTCAAAATGGAGGTGTGTGACGTCATAAAATGGAGGTGTGTGAAGTCATAGAATTGAGGTGTGTGAAATCATAGAATCGAGGTTTGTCAAGTCACAGAATGGAGGTGTGTGAACTCAGAATGGAGGTGTGTGAAGTCACAGAATGGAGGTTTGTGAAGTCATAGCATGGAGGTATGTGAAATCATAGAATGGAAGTGTGTCAAGTCATAGAATGGAGGTGTGTGAAATCACAGAACTGAGGTGTTTGAAGTCATATGTTAGAGGTGTGTGAAGTCAAAATGGATGTCTGAAGTCATAGAATGGAGGTCTGTGAAATCATAGAATGAGGGTGTGTGAGGTCATAAAATGGAGTTGTGTGAAGACACAGAATGGAAGTGTGTGAAGTCACACAATGGAGGTGTGTGAAGTCACAGAATGGAGGTGTGTGAAGTCACAGAATGGACGTGTGTGAACTCAGAATGGAGGTTTGTGAAGTCACAGAATGGAGGTGTGTGAAGTCATAGAATGGAAGTGTGTGAAGTCATAGAATGGAGGTGTTTCAAGTCAGAATGGAGATGTGTGACGTCACCGAATGGAGTTGTGTCAACTCAGAATGGAGATGTGTGAAGTCACAGAATGGAGGTTTGTGAAGTCATAGAATGGACGTGTGTGAAGTCATAGAATGGATGTTTCTGAAGGAAAAATGAAGGTGTGTGAAGTCAAAGAATGGAGGTGTGTGAAGTCAGAGAATGGAGGTGTGTGAAGTCAGAATGGAGGTGGGTAGTCATAGATTGGAGGTGGGTGACATCATAGAAAGGAGGTGTGGTAAGTCATAGAATGGAGCAGTGTGAAGTCATAGAGTGCAGGTGAGTGAAGTCACAGATTCGATGTCTGTGAAGTCATAGAATGGAGGTGTGTGATGTCAGAATGGAGGTGTGCGAAGTCAAAGCATAGAGGTGTGTGATGTCAGAATGGAGGTGTGTGAAGTCATAGATGGAGTTGTGTGAAGTCGTAGTATGGAGGTGTGTGAAACCATAGAATGGAGTTTTGTGAAGTCACACAATGGAGCTGTGTGAATTCAGACTGGAGGTGTGTGAAGTAATAGATTGGAGGTGTGTGACGTCACAATGGAAGTGTGTGAAGTCATAGAATGGAGGTGTGTGAAGTCACAGAATGGAGGTGTGTGAAGTCATAGAATGGAGGTATGTGAAGTCACAGAATGGAGGTGTGTGAAGTCATAGAATGGAGGTGTGTGAAGTTATAGAATGGATGTTTGTAAAGTAAGAATGGAGGTGTGTGAATTCATAGAATGGAGCTGTGTGAAGTCAGAATGGAGGTGTGTGAAGTCACAGAATGGAGGTGTGTGAAGTCACAGAATGGAGGTGTGTGAAGTCACAGAATGGAAGTGTGTGAAGTCACAGAATTGAGGTGTGTGAAGTCAGAATGGAGGTGTGTGAAGTCACCGAATGCAGGTGTGTGAACTCCGAATGGAGGTGTGTGAAGTCACAGAATGGAGGTTTGTGAAGTCATAGAATGGAGGTGTGTGAAGAAATATTGTGGTGTGTGAACTCATAGAATGGATGTGTGTGAACTAACAGAATGGAGGTGTGTGAAGTCGTGGAATGGAGGTGTTTGAAGTCAAAGAATGGTGGTGTGTGAAGTCACAGAATGGAGGTGTGTGAAGTCACAGAATGGAAGTGTGTGAACTCAAAACGGAGGTGTGTGAACTCAAAGAATGGAGGTGTGTGAAGTCACAGAATGGAGGTGTGTGAAATCAAAATGGTGGTGTGTGAAGTCACAAATTGAGGAGGGTGAAGTCACAGAATGTAGGTGTGTGAAGTCAAAATGGAGGTGTGTGAAGTCAAAGAATGGAGGTGTGTGAACTCATAGAATGGAGGTGTGTGAAGTCATGGAATGGAGGTTTGTGAAGTGAAATATTGGAAGTGTGGGAAGTTACAGAAAGAAGATGTGTGAAATCATAGAATAGAGGTGTGTGAGGTCAGAATGCAGGTGTGGGAAGTCATAGAATGGAGGTGTGTGAAGTCATAGAATGGAGGTGTGTGAAGTCATAGAATGGAAGTGTGTGAAGTCATAGAATGGAGGTGTGTGATGTCACAGAATGGAGGTGTGTGAAGTCATAGAATGGAATTGTGTGAAGTCATAGAATGGAGGTGTGTGAAATCACAGAACTGAGGTGTTTGAAGTCATATGTTAGAGGTGTGTGAAGTCAAAATGGATGTCTGAAGTCATAGAATGGAGGTCTGTGAAATCATAGAATGAGGGTGTGTGAGGTCATAAAATGGAGTTGTGTGAAGACACAGAATGGAAGTGTGTGAAGTCACACAATGGAGGTGTGTGAAGTCACAGAATGGAGGTGTGTGAAGTCACAGAATGGACGTGTGTGAACTCAGAATGGAGGTTTGTGAAGTCACAGAATGGAGGTGTGTGAAGTCATAGAATGGAAGTGTGTGAAGTCATAGAATGGAGGTGTTTGAAGTCAGAATGGAGATGTGTGACGTCACCGAATGGAGTTGTGTCAACTCAGAATGGAGGTGTGTGAAGTCACAGAATGGAGGTTTGTGAAGTCATAGAATGGACGTGTGTGAAGTCATAGAATGGATGTTTCTGAAGGAAAAACTGAAGGTGTGTGAAGTCAAAGAATGGAGGTGTGTGAAGTCAGAGAATGGAGGTGTGTGAAGTCAGAATGGAGGTGGGTAGTCATAGATTGGAGGTGGGTGACATCATAGAAAGGAGGTGTGGTAAGTCATAGAATGGAGCAGTGTGAAGTCATAGAGTGCAGGTGAGTGAAGTCACAGATTCGATGTCTGTGAAGTCATAGAATGGAGGTGTGTGATGTCAGAATGGAGGTGTGCAGAGTCAAAGCATAGAGGTGTGTGAAGTCACAGAATGGAGGTGTGTGAAGTCATAGATGGAGTTGTGTGAAGTCGTAGTATGGAGGTGTGTGAAACCATAGAATGGAGTTTTGTGAAGTCACACAATGGAGCTGTGTGAATTCAGAATGGAGGTGTGTGAAGTATTAGAATGGAGGTGTGTGACGTCACAATGGAAGTGTGTGAAGTCACAGAATGGAGGTGTGTGAAGTCACAGAATGGAGGTGTGTGAAGTCATAGAATGGAGGTATGTGAAGTCACAGAATGGAGGTGTGTGAAGTCATAGAATGGAGGTGTGTGAAGTTATAGAATAGATGTTTGTAAAGTAAGAATGGAGGTGTGTGAATTCATAGAATGGAGCTGTGTGAAGTCAGAATGGAGGTGTGTGAAGTCACAGAATGGAGGTGTGTGAAGTCACAGAATGGAGGTGTCTGAAGTCAGAGAATGGAAGTGTGTGAAGTCATAGAATTGAGGTGTGTGAAGTCAGAATGGAGGTGTGTGAAGTCACCGAATGCAGGTGTGTGAACTCCGAATGGAGGTGTGTGAAGTCACAGAATGGAGGTTTGTGAAGTCATAGAATGGAGGTGTGTGAAGAAATATTGTGGTGTGTGAACTCATAGAATGGATGTGTGTGAACTAACAGAATGGAGGTGTGTGAAGTCGTGGAATGGAGGTGTTTGAAGTCAAAGAATGGTGGTGTGTGAAGTCACAGAATGGAGGTGTGTGAAGTCACAGAATGGAAGTGTGTGAACTCAAAACGGAGGTGTGTGAACTCAAAGAATGGAGGTGTGTGAAGTCACAGAATGGAGGTGTGTGAAATCAAAATGGTGGTGTGTGAAGTCACAAATTGAGGAGGGTGAAGTCACAGAATGTAGGTGTGTGAAGTCAAAATGGAGGTGTGTGAAGTCAAAGAATGGAGGTGTGTGAACTCATAGAATGGAGGTGTGTGAAGTCATGGAATGGAGGTTTGTGAAGTGAAATATTGGAAGTGTGGGAAGTTACAGAAAGAAGATGTGTGAAATCATAGAATAGAGGTGTGTGAGGTCAGAATGCAGGTGTGGGAAGTCATAGAATGGAGGTGTGTGAAGTCATAGAATGGAGGTGTGTGAAGTCATAGAATGGAAGTGTGTGAAGTCATAGAATGGAGGTGTGTGATGTCACAGAATGGAGGTGTGTGAAGTCATAGAATGGAATTGTGTGAAGTCATAGAATGGAGGTGTGTGAAATCACAGAACTGAGGTGTTTGAAGTCATATGTTAGAGGTGTGTGAAGTCAAAATGGATGTCTGAAGTCATAGAATGGAGGTCTGTGAAATCATAGAATGAGGGTGTGTGAGGTCATAAAATGGAGTTGTGTGAAGACACAGAATGGAAGTGTGTGAAGTCACACAATGGAGGTGTGTGAAGTCACAGAATGGAGGTGTGTGAAGTCACAGAATGGACGTGTGTGAACTCAGAATGGAGGTTTGTGAAGTCACAGAATGGAGGTGTGTGAAGTCATAGAATGGAAGTGTGTGAAGTCATAGAATGGAGGTGTTTGAAGTCAGAATGGAGATGTGTGACGTCACCGAATGGAGTTGTGTCAACTCAGAATGGAGGTGTGTGAAGTCACAGAATGGAGGTTTGTGAAGTCATAGAATGGACGTGTGTGAGGTCATAGAATGGATGTTTCTGAAGGAAAAACTGAAGGTGTGTGAAGTCAAAGAATGGAGGTGTGTGAAGTCAGAAAATGGAGGTGTGTGAAGTCAGAATGGAGGTGGGTAGTCATAGATTGGAGGTGGGTGACATCATAGAAAGGAGGTGTGGTAAGTCATAGAATGGAGCAGTGTGAAGTCATAGAGTGCAGGTGAGTGAAGTCACAGATTCGATGTCTGTGAAGTCATAGAATGGAGGTGTGTGATGTCAGAATGGAGGTGTGCAGAGTCAAAGCATAGAGGTGTGTGAAGTCACAGAATGGAGGTGTGTGAAGTCATAGATGGAGTTGTGTGAAGTCGTAGTATGGAGGTGTGTGAAACCATAGAATGGAGTTTTGTGAAGTCACACAATGGAGCTGTGTGAATTCAGAATGGAGGTTTGTGAAGTATTAGAATGGAGGTGTGTGACGTCACAATGGAAGTGTGTGAAGTCACAGAATGGAGGTGTGTGAAGTCACAGAATGGAGGTGTGTGAAGTCATAGAATGGAGGTATGTGAAGTCACAGAATGGAGGTGTGTGAAGTCATAGAATGGAGGTGTGTGAAGTTATAGAATAGATGTTTGTAAAGTAAGAATGGAGGTGTGTGAATTCATAGAATGGAGCTGTGTGAAGTCAGAATGGAGGTGTGTGAAGTCACAGAATGGAGGTGTGTGAAGTCACAGAATGGAGGTGTGTGAAGTCACAGAATGGAAGTGTGTGAAGTCATAGAATTGAGGTGTGTGAAGTCAGAATGGAGGTGTGTGAAGTCACCGAATGCAGGTGTGTGAACTCCGAATGGAGGTGTGTGAAGTCACAGAATGGAGGTTTGTGAAGTCATAGAATGGAGGTGTGTGAAGAAATATTGTGGTGTGTGAACTCATAGAATGGATGTGTGTGAACTAACAGAATGGAGGTGTGTGAAGTCGTGGAATGGAGGTGTTTGAAGTTAAAGAATGGTGGTGTGTGAAGTCACAGAATGGAGGTGTGTGAAGTCACAGAATGGAAGTGTGTGAACTCAAAACGGAGGTGTGTGAACTCAAAGAATGGAGGTGTGTGAAGTCACAGAATGGAGGTGTGTGAAATCAAAATGGTGGTGTGTGAAGTCACAAATTGAGGAGGGTGAAGTCACAGAATGTAGGTGTGTGAAGTCAAAATGGAGGTGTGTGAAGTCAAAGAATGGAGGTGTGTGAACTCATAGAATGGAGGTGTGTGAAGTCATGGAATGGAGGTTTGTGAAGTGAAATATTGGAAGTGTGGGAAGTTACAGAAAGAAGATGTGTGAAATCATAGAATAGAGGTGTGTGAGGTCAGAATGCAGGTGTGGGAAGTCATAGAATGGAGGTGTGTGAAGTCATAGAATGGAGGTGTGTGAAGTCATAGAATGGAAGTGTGTGAAGTCATAGAATGGAGGTGTGTGATGTCACAGAATGGAGGTGTGTGAAGTCATAGAATGGAATTGTGTGAAGTCATAGAATGGAGGTGTGTGAAGTCACAGAATGGAGGTGTGTGACATCACAGAATGGAGGAGTGTGAACTCACAATGTAGGTGTGTAAAGTCACAGAATGGAGGTGTGTGAAGTCATAGAATGGAAGTGTGTGAAGTCATAGAATGGAGGTGTGTGGAGTCACAGAATGGAGGGTATGAGGTCATAGAATGGAGGTGTGTGAAGTCACAGAATTGAGGTGTTTGAAGTCATATATTGGAGGTGTGTGAAGTCAAAATGGATGTGTGAAGTCATAGAATGGAGTTGTGTGAAATCATAGAATGAGGGTGTGTGAGGTCATAGAATGGAGGTGTGTGAAGTCACAGAATGGAGGTGTGTGAAGTCATAAAATGGAGGTGGGTGAAGTCATAGAAAGGAGGTGTGGGAAGTCATAGAATGGAGGAGTGTGAAGGCATAGAGTGGAGGTGAGTGAAGTCATATATTCGAGGTCTGTGAAGTCGTGGAATGGAAGTGTGTGAATTCAGAATGGCGGTGTGTGAAGTCATAGAATGGAGGTTTGTGAACTCATAGAATGGAGGTGTGTGATGTCACAATGGAAGTGTGTGAAGTCATAGAATGGAGGTGTGTGAAGTCACAGAATGGAGGTGTGAGAAGTCAAAATGGAGGTGTGTGACGTCATAAAATGGAGGTGTGTGAAGTCATAGAATGGAGGTGTGTGAAATCATAGAATGGAGGTTTGTGAAGTGACAGAATAGAGGTGTGTGAAGTCAGAATGGAGGTGTGTGAAGTCATAGATGGAGTTGTGTGAAGTCATAGTATGGAGGTGTGTGAAACCATAGAATGGAGTTTTGTGAAGTCACAGAATGGAGCTGTGTGAATTCAGAATGGAGGTTTGTGAAGTAATAGAATGGAGGTGTGTGAAGTCAGAATGGAGGTGTGTGAAGTCACAGAATGGAGTTGTGTGAAATCATAGAATGGAGGTATGTAAAGTCACAGAATGGAGGTGTGTAAAGTCATAGAATGGAGGTGTGTGAAGTTATAGAATGGATGTTTGTAAAGTAAGAATGGAGGTGTGTGAAGTCATAGAATGGAGCTCTGTGAAGTCAGAATGGTGGTGTGTGAAGTCACAGAATGGAGGTATGTGAAGTCATAGAATGGAGGTGTGTGAAGTCATAGAACGTATGTTTGTGAAGTAAGAAGAAGGTGTGTGAAGTTATAGAATGGAGGTGTGTGAAGTCACAGAATGGAGGTGTGTGAAGTCATAGAACGGAGGTGTGTGAAGTCATAGAATGGAGGTGTGTGAAGTCATATAATGGAGGTGTGTGAAGTGACAGAATGGAGGTGTGTGAAGTCAGAATGGAGGTGTGAAATCATAGAATGGAGGTGTGTGAAGTCACATAGTGGAGGTGTGGGAAGTCACAGAATGGAGGTGTGTGACGTCACAGAATGGATGTGTGTGAAGTCAGAATGGAGGTGTGTAAAGTCACAGAATGGAGGTGTGTGAAGTCATAGAATGGAAGAGTGTGAAGTCATAGAATGGAGGTCTGTGAAGTCACAGAATGGAAGGTATGAACTCATAGAATGGAGGTGTGTGAAGTCACAGAATCGAGGTGTTTGAAGTCATATATTGGAGGTGCGTGAAGTCAAAATGGATGTGTGAAGTCATAGAATGGAGGTGTGTGAAATCATAGAATGAGGGTGTGTGAGGTCATAGAATGGAGGTGTTTGAAGTCAGAATGGAGATGTGTGACGTCACCGAATGGAGTTGTGTCAACTCAGAATGGAGGTGTGTGAAGTCACAGAATGGAGGTTTGTGAAGTCATAGAATGGACGTGTGTGAAGTCATAGAATGGATGTTTCTGAAGGAAAAACTGAAGGTGTGTGAAGTCAAAGAATGGAGGTGTGTGAAGTCAGAAAATGGAGGTGTGTGAAGTCAGAATGGAGGTGGGTAGTCATAGATTGGAGGTGGGTGACATCATAGAAAGGAGGTGTGGTAAGTCATAGAATGGAGCAGTGTGAAGTCATAGAGTGCAGGTGAGTGAAGTCACAGATTCGATGTCTGTGAAGTCATAGAATGGAGGTGTGTGATGTCAGAATGGAGGTGTGCAGAGTCAAAGCATAGAGGTGTGTGAAGTCACAGAATGGAGGTGTGTGAAGTCATAGATGGAGTTGTGTGAAGTCGTAGTATGGAGGTGTGTGAAACCATAGAATGGAGTTTTGTGAAGTCACACAATGGAGCTGTGTGAATTCAGAATGGAGGTGTGTGAAGTATTAGAATGGAGGTGTGTGACGTCACAATGGAAGTGTGTGAAGTCACAGAATGGAGGTGTGTGAAGTCACAGAATGGAGGTGTGTGAAGTCATAGAATGGAGGTATGTGAAGTCACAGAATGGAGGTGTGTGAAGTCATAGAATGGAGGTGTGTGAAGTTATAGAATAGATGTTTGTAAAGTAAGAATGGAGGTGTGTGAATTCATAGAATGGAGCTGTGTGAAGTCAGAATGGAGGTGTGTGAAGTCACAGAATGGAGGTGTGTGAAGTCACAGAATGGAGGTGTGTGAAGTCAGAGAATGGAAGTGTGTGAAGTCATAGAATTGAGGTGTGTGAAGTCAGAATGGAGGTGTGTGAAGTCACCGAATGCAGGTGTGTGAACTCCGAATGGAGGTGTGTGAAGTCACAGAATGGAGGTTTGTGAAGTCATAGAATGGAGGTGTGTGAAGAAATATTGTGGTGTGTGAACTCATAGAATGGATGTGTGTGAACTAACAGAATGGAGGTGTGTGAAGTCGTGGAATGGAGGTGTTTGAAGTCAAAGAATGGTGGTGTGTGAAGTCACAGAATGGAGGTGTGTGAAGTCACAGAATGGAAGTGTGTGAACTCAAAACGGAGGTGTGTGAACTCAAAGAATGGAGGTGTGTGAAGTCACAGAATGGAGGTGTGTGAAATCAAAATGGTGGTGTGTGAAGTCACAAATTGAGGAGGGTGAAGTCACAGAATGTAGGTGTGTGAAGTCAAAATGGAGGTGTGTGAAGTCAAAGAATGGAGGTGTGTGAACTCATAGAATGGAGGTGTGTGAAGTCATGGAATGGAGGTTTGTGAAGTGAAATATTGGAAGTGTGGGAAGTTACAGAAAGAAGATGTGTGAAATCATAGAATAGAGGTGTGTGAGGTCAGAATGCAGGTGTGGGAAGTCATAGAATGGAGGTGTGTGAAGTCATAGAATGGAGGTGTGTGAAGTCATAGAATGGAAGTGTGTGAAGTCATAGAATGGAGGTGTGTGATGTCACAGAATGGAGGTGTGTGAAGTCATAGAATGGAATTGTGTGAAGTCAGAGAATGGAGGTGTGTGAAATCACAGAACTGAGGTGTTTGAAGTCATATGTTAGAGGTGTGTGAAGTCAAAATGGATGTCTGAAGTCATAGAATGGAGGTCTGTGAAATCATAGAATGAGGGTGTGTGAGGTCATAAAATGGAGTTGTGTGAAGACACAGAATGGAAGTGTGTGAAGTCACACAATGGAGGTGTGTGAAGTCACAGAATGGAGGTGTGTGAAGTCACAGAATGGACGTGTGTGAACTCAGAATGGAGGTTTGTGAAGTCACAGAATGGAGGTGTGTGATGTCATAGAATGGAAGTGTGTGAAGTCATAGAATGGAGGTGTTTGAAGTCAGAATGGAGATGTGTGACGTCACCGAATGGAGTTGTGTCAACTCAGAATGGAGGTGTGTGAAGTCACAGAATGGAGGTTTGTGAAGTCATAGAATGGACGTGTGTGAAGTCATAGAATGGATGTTTCTGAAGGAAAAACTGAAGGTGTGTGAAGTCAAAGAATGGAGGTGTGTGAAGTCAGAAAATGGAGGTGTGTGAAGTCAGAATGGAGGTGGGTAGTCATAGATTGGAGGTGGGTGACATCATAGAAAGGAGGTGTGGTAAGTCATAGAATGGAGCAGTGTGAAGTCATAGAGTGCAGGTGAGTGAAGTCACAGATTCGATGTCTGTGAAGTCATAGAATGGAGGTGTGTGATGTCAGAATGGAGGTGTGCAGAGTCAAAGCATAGAGGTGTGTGAAGTCACAGAATGGAGGTGTGTGAAGTCATAGATGGAGTTGTGTGAAGTCGTAGTATGGAGGTGTGTGAAACCATAGAATGGAGTTTTGTGAAGTCACACAATGGAGCTGTGTGAATTCAGAATGGAGGTTTGTGAAGTATTAGAATGGAGGTGTGTGACGTCACAATGGAAGTGTGTGAAGTCACAGAATGGAGGTGTGTGAAGTCACAGAATGGAGGTGTGTGAAGTCATAGAATGGAGGTATGTGAAGTCACAGAATGGAGGTGTGTGAAGTCATAGAATGGAGGTGTGTGAAGTTATAGAATAGATGTTTGTAAAGTAAGAATGGAGGTGTGTGAATTCATAGAATGGAGCTGTGTGAAGTCAGAATGGAGGTGTGTGAAGTCACAGAATGGAGGTGTGTGAAGTCACAGAATGGAGGTGTGTGAAGTCACAGAATGGAAGTGTGTGAAGTCATAGAATTGAGGTGTGTGAAGTCAGAATGGAGGTGTGTGAAGTCACCGAATGCAGGTGTGTGAACTCCGAATGGAGGTGTGTGAAGTCACAGAATGGAGGTTTGTGAAGTCATAGAATGGAGGTGTGTGAAGAAATATTGTGGTGTGTGAACTCATAGAATGGATGTGTGTGAACTAACAGAATGGAGGTGTGTGAAGTCGTGGAATGGAGGTGTTTGAAGTTAAAGAATGGTGGTGTGTGAAGTCACAGAATGGAGGTGTGTGAAGTCACAGAATGGAAGTGTGTGAACTCAAAACGGAGGTGTGTGAACTCAAAGAATGGAGGTGTGTGAAGTCACAGAATGGAGGTGTGTGAAATCAAAATGGTGGTGTGTGAAGTCACAAATTGAGGAGGGTGAAGTCACAGAATGTAGGTGTGTGAAGTCAAAATGGAGGTGTGTGAAGTCAAAGAATGGAGGTGTGTGAACTCATAGAATGGAGGTGTGTGAAGTCATGGAATGGAGGTTTGTGAAGTGAAATATTGGAAGTGTGGGAAGTTACAGAAAGAAGATGTGTGAAATCATAGAATAGAGGTGTGTGAGGTCAGAATGCAGGTGTGGGAAGTCATAGAATGGAGGTGTGTGAAGTCATAGAATGGAGGTGTGTGAAGTCATAGAATGGAAGTGTGTGAAGTCATAGAATGGAGGTGTGTGATGTCACAGAATGGAGGTGTGTGAAGTCATAGAATGGAATTGTGTGAAGTCATAGAATGGAGGTGTGTGAAGTCACAGAATGGAGGTGTGTGACATCACAGAATGGAGGAGTGTGAACTCACAATGTAGGTGTGTAAAGTCACAGAATGGAGGTGTGTGAAGTCATAGAATGGAAGTGTGTGAAGTCATAGAATGGAGGTGTGTGGAGTCACAGAATGGAGGGTATGAGGTCATAGAATGGAGGTGTGTGAAGTCACAGAATTGAGGTGTTTGAAGTCATATATTGGAGGTGTGTGAAGTCAAAATGGATGTGTGAAGTCATAGAATGGAGTTGTGTGAAATCATAGAATGAGGGTGTGTGAGGTCATAGAATGGAGGTGTGTGAAGTCACAGAATGGAGGTGTGTGAAGTCATAAAATGGAGGTGGGTGAAGTCATAGAAAGGAGGTGTGGGAAGTCATAGAATGGAGGAGTGTGAAGGCATAGAGTGGAGGTGAGTGAAGTCACATATTCGAGGTCTGTGAAGTCGTGGAATGGAAGTGTGTGAATTCAGAATGGCGGTGTGTGAAGTCATAGAATGGAGGTTTGTGAACTCATAGAATGGAGGTGTGTGATGTCACAATGGAAGTGTGTGAAGTCATAGAATGGAGGTGTGTGAAGTCACAGAATGGAGGTGTGAGAAGTCAAAATGGAGGTGTGTGACGTCATAAAATGGAGGTGTGTGAAGTCATAGAATGGAGGTGTGTGAAATCATAGAATGGAGGTTTGTGAAGTGACAGAATAGAGGTGTGTGAAGTCAGAATGGAGGTGTGTGAAGTCATAGATGGAGTTGTGTGAAGTCATAGTATGGAGGTGTGTGAAACCATAGAATGGAGTTTTGTGAAGTCACAGAATGGAGCTGTGTGAATTCAGAATGGAGGTTTGTGAAGTAATAGAATGGAGGTGTGTGAAGTCAGAATGGAGGTGTGTGAAGTCACAGAATGGAGTTGTGTGAAATCATAGAATGGAGGTATGTAAAGTCACAGAATGGAGGTGTGTAAAGTCATAGAATGGAGGTGTGTGAAGTTATAGAATGGATGTTTGTAAAGTAAGAATGGAGGTGTGTGAAGTCATAGAATGGAGCTCTGTGAAGTCAGAATGGTGGTGTGTGAAGTCACAGAATGGAGGTATGTGAAGTCATAGAATGGAGGTGTGTGAAGTCATAGAACGTATGTTTGTGAAGTAAGAAGAAGGTGTGTGAAGTTATAGAATGGAGGTGTGTGAAGTCACAGAATGGAGGTGTGTGAAGTCATAGAACGGAGGTGTGTGAAGTCATAGAATGGAGGTGTGTGAAGTCATATAATGGAGGTGTGTGAAGTGACAGAATGGAGGTGTGTGAAGTCAGAATGGAGGTGTGAAATCATAGAATGGAGGTGTGTGAAGTCACATAGTGGAGGTGTGGGAAGTCACAGAATGGAGGTGTGTGACGTCACAGAATGGATGTGTGTGAAGTCAGAATGGAGGTGTGTAAAGTCACAGAATGGAGGTGTGTGAAGTCATAGAATGGAAGAGTGTGAAGTCATAGAATGGAGGTCTGTGAAGTCACAGAATGGAAGGTATGAACTCATAGAATGGAGGTGTGTGAAGTCACAGAATCGAGGTGTTTGAAGTCATATATTGGAGGTGCGTGAAGTCAAAATGGATGTGTGAAGTCATAGAATGGAGGTGTGTGAAATCATAGAATGAGGGTGTGTGAGGTCATAGAATGGAGGTGTTTGAAGTCAGAATGGAGATGTGTGACGTCACCGAATGGAGTTGTGTCAACTCAGAATGGAGGTGTGTGAAGTCACAGAATGGAGGTTTGTGAAGTCATAGAATGGACGTGTGTGAAGTCATAGAATGGATGTTTCTGAAGGAAAAACTGAAGGTGTGTGAAGTCAAAGAATGGAGGTGTGTGAAGTCAGAAAATGGAGGTGTGTGAAGTCAGAATGGAGGTGGGTAGTCATAGATTGGAGGTGGGTGACATCATAGAAAGGAGGTGTGGTAAGTCATAGAATGGAGCAGTGTGAAGTCATAGAGTGCAGGTGAGTGAAGTCACAGATTCGATGTCTGTGAAGTCATAGAATGGAGGTGTGTGATGTCAGAATGGAGGTGTGCAGAGTCAAAGCATAGAGGTGTGTGAAGTCACAGAATGGAGGTGTGTGAAGTCATAGATGGAGTTGTGTGAAGTCGTAGTATGGAGGTGTGTGAAACCATAGAATGGAGTTTTGTGAAGTCACACAATGGAGCTGTGTGAATTCAGAATGGAGGTGTGTGAAGTATTAGAATGGAGGTGTGTGACGTCACAATGGAAGTGTGTGAAGTCACAGAATGGAGGTGTGTGAAGTCACAGAATGGAGGTGTGTGAAGTCATAGAATGGAGGTATGTGAAGTCACAGAATGGAGGTGTGTGAAGTCATAGAATGGAGGTGTGTGAAGTTATAGAATAGATGTTTGTAAAGTAAGAATGGAGGTGTGTGAATTCATAGAATGGAGCTGTGTGAAGTCAGAATGGAGGTGTGTGAAGTCACAGAATGGAGGTGTGTGAAGTCACAGAATGGAGGTGTGTGAAGTCAGAGAATGGAAGTGTGTGAAGTCATAGAATTGAGGTGTGTGAAGTCAGAATGGAGGTGTGTGAAGTCACCGAATGCAGGTGTGTGAACTCCGAATGGAGGTGTGTGAAGTCACAGAATGGAGGTTTGTGAAGTCATAGAATGGAGGTGTGTGAAGAAATATTGTGGTGTGTGAACTCATAGAATGGATGTGTGTGAACTAACAGAATGGAGGTGTGTGAAGTCGTGGAATGGAGGTGTTTGAAGTCAAAGAATGGTGGTGTGTGAAGTCACAGAATGGAGGTGTGTGAAGTCACAGAATGGAAGTGTGTGAACTCAAAACGGAGGTGTGTGAACTCAAAGAATGGAGGTGTGTGAAGTCACAGAATGGAGGTGTGTGAAATCAAAATGGTGGTGTGTGAAGTCACAAATTGAGGAGGGTGAAGTCACAGAATGTAGGTGTGTGAAGTCAAAATGGAGGTGTGTGAAGTCAAAGAATGGAGGTGTGTGAACTCATAGAATGGAGGTGTGTGAAGTCATGGAATGGAGGTTTGTGAAGTGAAATATTGGAAGTGTGGGAAGTTACAGAAAGAAGATGTGTGAAATCATAGAATAGAGGTGTGTGAGGTCAGAATGCAGGTGTGGGAAGTCATAGAATGGAGGTGTGTGAAGTCATAGAATGGAGGTGTGTGAAGTCATAGAATGGAAGTGTGTGAAGTCATAGAATGGAGGTGTGTGATGTCACAGAATGGAGGTGTGTGAAGTCATAGAATGGAATTGTGTGAAGTCATAGAATGGAGGTGTGTGAAATCACAGAACTGAGGTGTTTGAAGTCATATGTTAGAGGTGTGTGAAGTCAAAATGGATGTCTGAAGTCATAGAATGGAGGTCTGTGAAATCATAGAATGAGGGTGTGTGAGGTCATAAAATGGAGTTGTGTGAAGACACAGAATGGAAGTGTGTGAAGTCACACAATGGAGGTGTGTGAAGTCACAGAATGGAGGTGTGTGAAGTCACAGAATGGACGTGTGTGAACTCAGAATGGAGGTTTGTGAAGTCACAGAATGGAGGTGTGTGAAGTCATAGAATGGAAGTGTGTGAAGTCATAGAATGGAGGTGTTTGAAGTCAGAATGGAGATGTGTGACGTCACCGAATGGAGTTGTGTCAACTCAGAATGGAGGTGTGTGAAGTCACAGAATGGAGGTTTGTGAAGTCATAGAATGGACGTGTGTGAAGTCATAGAATGGATGTTTCTGAAGGAAAAACTGAAGGTGTGTGAAGTCAAAGAATGGAGGTGTGTGAAGTCAGAGAATGGAGGTGTGTGAAGTCAGAATGGAGGTGGGTAGTCATAGATTGGAGGTGGGTGACATCATAGAAAGGAGGTGTGGTAAGTCATAGAATGGAGCAGTGTGAAGTCATAGAGTGCAGGTGAGTGAAGTCACAGATTCGATGTCTGTGAAGTCATAGAATGGAGGTGTGTGATGTCAGAATGGAGGTGTGCAGAGTCAAAGCATAGAGGTGTGTGAAGTCACAGAATGGAGGTGTGTGAAGTCATAGATGGAGTTGTGTGAAGTCGTAGTATGGAGGTGTGTGAAACCATAGAATGGAGTTTTGTGAAGTCACACAATGGAGCTGTGTGAATTCAGAATGGAGGTGTGTGAAGTATTAGAATGGAGGTGTGTGACGTCACAATGGAAGTGTGTGAAGTCACAGAATGGAGGTGTGTGAAGTCACAGAATGGAGGTGTGTGAAGTCATAGAATGGAGGTATGTGAAGTCACAGAATGGAGGTGTGTGAAGTCATAGAATGGAGGTGTGTGAAGTTATAGAATAGATGTTTGTAAAGTAAGAATGGAGGTGTGTGAATTCATAGAATGGAGCTGTGTGAAGTCAGAATGGAGGTGTGTGAAGTCACAGAATGGAGGTGTGTGAAGTCACAGAATGGAGGTGTCTGAAGTCAGAGAATGGAAGTGTGTGAAGTCATAGAATTGAGGTGTGTGAAGTCAGAATGGAGGTGTGTGAAGTCACCGAATGCAGGTGTGTGAACTCCGAATGGAGGTGTGTGAAGTCACAGAATGGAGGTTTGTGAAGTCATAGAATGGAGGTGTGTGAAGAAATATTGTGGTGTGTGAACTCATAGAATGGATGTGTGTGAACTAACAGAATGGAGGTGTGTGAAGTCGTGGAATGGAGGTGTTTGAAGTCAAAGAATGGTGGTGTGTGAAGTCACAGAATGGAGGTGTGTGAAGTCACAGAATGGAAGTGTGTGAACTCAAAACGGAGGTGTGTGAACTCAAAGAATGGAGGTGTGTGAAGTCACAGAATGGAGGTGTGTGAAATCAAAATGGTGGTGTGTGAAGTCACAAATTGAGGAGGGTGAAGTCACAGAATGTAGGTGTGTGAAGTCAAAATGGAGGTGTGTGAAGTCAAAGAATGGAGGTGTGTGAACTCATAGAATGGAGGTGTGTGAAGTCATGGAATGGAGGTTTGTGAAGTGAAATATTGGAAGTGTGGGAAGTTACAGAAAGAAGATGTGTGAAATCATAGAATAGAGGTGTGTGAGGTCAGAATGCAGGTGTGGGAAGTCATAGAATGGAGGTGTGTGAAGTCATAGAATGGAGGTGTGTGAAGTCATAGAATGGAAGTGTGTGAAGTCATAGAATGGAGGTGTGTGATGTCACAGAATGGAGGTGTGTGAAGTCATAGAATGGAATTGTGTGAAGTCATAGAATGGAGGTGTGTGAAATCACAGAACTGAGGTGTTTGAAGTCATATGTTAGAGGTGTGTGAAGTCAAAATGGATGTCTGAAGTCATAGAATGGAGGTCTGTGAAATCATAGAATGAGGGTGTGTGAGGTCATAAAATGGAGTTGTGTGAAGACACAGAATGGAAGTGTGTGAAGTCACACAATGGAGGTGTGTGAAGTCACAGAATGGACGTGTGTGAAGTCACAGAATGGACGTGTGTGAACTCAGAATGGAGGTTTGTGAAGTCACAGAATGGAGGTGTGTGAAGTCATAGAATGGAAGTGTGTGAAGTCATAGAATGGAGGTGTTTGAAGTCAGAATGGAGATGTGTGACGTCACCGAATGGAGTTGTGTCAACTCAGAATGGAGGTGTGTGAAGTCACAGAATGGAGGTTTGTGAAGTCATAGAATGGACGTGTGTGAAGTCATAGAATGGATGTTTCTGAAGGAAAAACTGAAGGTGTGTGAAGTCAAAGAATGGAGGTGTGTGAAGTCAGAAAATGGAGGTGTGTGAAGTCAGAATGGAGGTGGGTAGTCATAGATTGGAGGTGGGTGACATCATAGAAAGGAGGTGTGGTAAGTCATAGAATGGAGCAGTGTGAAGTCATAGAGTGCAGGTGAGTGAAGTCACAGATTCGATGTCTGTGAAGTCATAGAATGGAGGTGTGTGATGTCAGAATGGAGGTGTGCAGAGTCAAAGCATAGAGGTGTGTGAAGTCACAGAATGGAGGTGTGTGAAGTCATAGATGGAGTTGTGTGAAGTCGTAGTATG